>VWZK01002287.1:0-129553 GCA_013396935.1 Baryphthengus martii | reverse complement strand
TTTTTCTTTTTCTCTTTCTTTTTCTTTTTGTCCAACAGAACGTTCCTTTCAGCTACAGGTAGTATACAGTCCAGTCACAGCGAGGAGGTTGCACTGCAGGGAAATACTATAGATGGAGAAGGGAAAGTCTGATAATTTATTTGGTGCAAAAGGCAAACAGAACTTCCTGTGTCTTGGTACATGCAGATCAGTATTTTCTTCAGTTTCTCTGTTTGAATAGGAGGCAAGAAGTATCTTTTTAGAAAGATAAGGCTTCTAGTCATCTTATTCCCATTGTTAAATTACTCACACTAAAATTGACACCTCATTTCTTCTCTGAATGCGTCTCCAAACATTGGTCTTGTTATGCCTTTTTATGGTAAAATAAAGTGCTGTTTGCTCTCAGCAATCCTTACACACATAGAAAGTTCAAAACTGTGACGAAGAAACTTTTCTTTCTGAATTTCTTCTTGGCTCATCTGAGGAGACCGAGATTCTTTTAGTTTACCACTATAGGGCATACTTTCTAGATCTTAGATTCATTCTTGTTGTCTGTTCAGAAATAGTTCTGATTTTTTTAATATGTAAAGAAAGATTTTCTTAGAGCATTCTGCAACGATGGGGCTGTCTACTGTTTCCTTGGCTGTGAAGTACAAAGCTCCTTTTTCAAGCACTTACATCCCTGCGTATGACAGATACTATGAAATGGCTACCTCGGAGTGTCATTAAGAGTTGTGTGCATTGCTGCTGCTGAATGGTAGGCTTTTAGCATCTCTAATTATCAGTGGAGCATATTCATTCATCAAATTTCCATCAATGTGAATTTAGTAAGTTGAGAATTACAGAGAATGGAATAATAAAAGTATAGTACTATACTAAAGCAATATGTAGAACAACATATATGCTCTATGGTAGCTGATTATAGTCAGTAAGCAGATTTTCCCATTAATGTTAGCTTCTGAACAGATTAGCTGTATTAAGACATCTTTCATTCACATCTGAACTCAGTGAAGATTAATTTTTACTGGAATGTTCTTTGGTCAAGCTCTTGTCTGCAGCGACCTTTGCAGAATGCGTACTGCAGAGGTATTAGGGACACATTCTCCACGCTGCCTTCACAGACAGTGAGAAAAAGCTGGCCTCTAGATTCTGTCCTGTTCTATCCTGCCCTTGCAGTCTTCCCATCCCCTCACCCCCATACTCTTTCAGAACTTTCTATCAACGACAGGGCAAGATAACCCAGCAGTAGACCTATAGTTTTCTGGATCTTCCCAGGGCTGATGTTCTGTGTGCATGGAAAAAATGGGAGGGCACAGATCACAGAACATACGAGCCCTGCCAGGAATGCAGTCAGGAGAGTTTCTTCCAGCTAAGACACAGTAAAATTTAGCATACAACAAACTGGATACATTCATCTTCAAATACTGTTTACCAGAGAGTCTAAAATCTCCTGCAGCTAACCCAGTCTATGTCCTGCATTGAACCATAGGTTAAATCTGCTAATCCCCTCATTACATATTTGTATATTGAAGGCTCCAATCAGTCTTGCCTCTGTTTGTTAGAAAAATAATGTGTTGGCTGCCTAATAAACCGGAGATAGCTATGTTGAGATAGCAATAGTACATGAGTAAGCATTTTTCCTTTTGAAATCAATCGAGTTCGGTGAATAACCTGATCATATTGCAGATCTTACCTTGTCCATAGTCAGAAATTTTAAGGTTACACTCTAAAACTAGACACTTCAAATACAAGTTTAGGACATCTAAACATACTGCTTGATTTTAGAACTGTTGATTTATTAAATCCTAGTGCAATTTACAGGTGATTGGTATCTTTTCTTATACTTTTGTGAAAAAAAATACATGTCCAGGCACCTTGTTCAGTGCCTGCGTAACAAGTGACTACAGCTTCAAGGCTTGGAAGACTCAATTTTATCATAGAGTGACTCTAGCCTCCAGTAATTTTGTATCCTCTCTGTATTTAACAATTAACAATAATAGTTTATTGGCATTCTGTTAACAAAATAATGGGATATCTGTTTGTAGCAGCTGTTAATGGTGAGCCTGCTTTCAGATACCTGCCCACTCATGTAAAAAGGGAATCATGCCAATGAGAATTTTTCTATCTGACAGATTCCAGTCCTCTCTTGATTATTTTCTATTTTATTTTTTTCTGAAAACTCTTTAGAAAATGTTTGCTCTGAGTTTATTGAAAGGGCTGGTCTTTGTGTGCTGGAGTTTTCATAGTAACAATAAAAACATACATGCACATACAAAAAAAAAAGGAAAAGAAAAGGAAAGAAAGGGAAAGGAAAGGAAAGAAAAAAAAAAGAAGGAAAGAAAAGAAAGAGAAAAAAGAAAAAGAAAGAAAAGGAAAGAAGAGAAAAGAGAGAAAGGAAAAAGGTTGAGAATGCTCCTTGAGATTTCAAGCCCAACAATTTTTTTTTGTTTTAATCTTACTCCATTCCTGGTGTTGTATCCCACGTTTAGTGTTAAAAGTGTTAGAAGTAGAAGAAAACCTGCTACTCTTAAATGCAGGAAAATGATGTGTGTTTTACAGATCCTTTATCACAGCCATGGTCAGAGAAGAACCAGATTGTCAAGCACAAATATGTGACTCAGGAGACATTGATTGTATCCCTGATTCAAGCACTGACGCTCTAAACTTGGTCAATTCACTTGTTCTGTTTTCTTTTTGAAAACCAGAGAAAACCTTTGAATGACTCATTCATCTTGCCTGAATAGAAAGAAACACTGAAACACAGAGAAGATATTATTTGTAAATGCTAACTACTTTACTATAGAAATTTCCTCTTCATTTCCTTGTTCTCTAATTTCTAACAACTGAAAACATTGAACTAAAGGCACTTTGAAGCTATTACGTGTGTCATGTCAATTAAGAAGGTACACTTATCAAAGACAATGTTTTCCAAACAGTTTCAACAAACAGCATTGCACAGGGACGTAAATATTCAAACTTTCCGTGTTGTATTTTCCAGAGTAAATTGCAGATGCTTAATTTTTAACGGGCACAAAATGCTCAAGAGTGGAAGTTAACCAAAATGCATATACATAAAATATTTTTTCCTCTCTTTCGTGATATAAATCTTGACTGGAGAAAGGTTACTTTAGATTGAGCAATATCAAGAACTGAATACTATTGAATAATAGGGTCCTATTTCAAACAACAGAATACAGATTTTTCAGAAACAAATGCTTTAAATCTGTATCATTCCTAATTTGATTTGCACAGAAAATAACTTCGCTGTTTTTTAAATCAGCAGGTTTACTGATGTGGTAAGATACGCAGAGCCAGACAGCTCTGATACATTATCTTACCTAATGCATGGAAAACTGGCTCAGGAACTAGCTTCTTAGGATTGTTTCACTACCCAGAAGTATTGTAAAATACATGAAAGAAACCATAAGTAGAAAAGGCATGTCCTCATTCAAAATGATCTTAAAAAAAAAGTTTTGTAAAAGACAAAGTACTGGCATTTTAAAGTCAGGAGGGAGTTAATCCTGTCAATGTAAATATTCCGAAAATCCAAATACCGTGTAAGGAGGCTAAAATATTGTCTGAAGAGTTTATCTTTCATTTGTTTGAATACTAGAGATTTGGAGGAAAACGAGGTAGAATAATGACACCCTTGAGATTACAGATGGGGATTGCTCCCCTTTGAAAAACGCATAACTGTATGAGAGTGGAGTTAAGGTATGTTAAATTGGAAAAGCTACAAAGGAGTCTTGATTTTAGGAAGCAAGGTGAGCTATTAAAAGTGACACATTTCCTGCCTGCTTCAGTAGCAGGGCTTAAAGCCTTTAGCTGTGAATTAAAAAAAAATTCTGATCATGGTTTACTGCAGTTGATAAAAATTACTTTAAAACATCTAAATTGTGTGCATATTTATTTCAAGGTAAAGTTGGGATAGTACAATTTCTAGGAAATTGTGATGATTGTGGACTTAAAATACACCTTTTGTCACATAACATTTAGTAAAACTACAATCTGATTAAATTCTAATTTGAGCCAATGAAAATTTGCCTTATTCAACAATGTAGATCATTCAAAGAGTCATACTTTAGGCAGTTAGCAACCTGGATAATACAAGATTCAAGAAAGCATTGACCATTTTTACTTGGCTAGCCTTCCTCAGTTCTACCAACTTCACATGGCTAAGATATTTCTCTATTGTTAGCTGAAAATTAAATAAACTGTATAAGTCATCTTTACCTAGTTAATAAAATTTAGGATAAATGTATGTAAAGGTTGTTGGAATTGATTTTTGACAGTAATGGTCACTGCCATGAAGTCATAGTAACAATAAATTGAAAATATATTGTAGTTTGGTGTAATATTGTAACATGTAAAACTGGACAAAAAGGCTAAAGGCATATATGAATCTGGGCTGAGTTCAGCAGTAGTTCAGTTGTGAAAGGGAGAGAAGTATAGAATTGAAGTGGAGAGAAGAAAGCTTTGAAAAATGGTTAAAATAAAGCAGTTTTCCAAAAGTGAAAATGTTGACAGGTTTTTAATCGTACGTTTTTGACTGTTGAGTCAAACAAATAGTTTTCTTTTTTTGAAAATTAGGTAAAATTTAAGAAGAGGAAATAGGAGTAGAAAAGATCTTTTAAATCTGAAAATGCAATCTCATATATTAGGTCTAATATCATGGACTAAAATAAAAAGGAATAACTGCCTTTTTTCCACCTACTCTGTGTTGGAAAAAAAAAAAAAAAAAGCTTTGGCCAAGTACCAGCCAGCAGCCTAGCTCATCTTCTGTTCCCTTCTTCATCCAACCTCCAGGTTGGCAATCAGTTCAAACCATATTTTGCTAATCTCTAATGAGTTCTTTTTTTTTTTTTTTGAATGAGAATCAGTGACCTTCATTAGCAGACTCTGGTCAATAAAGTAGATATGCCTTTCTCAGAGATTCTCTTTTGGGTTAGAATATTAATGTTTGAGGCTTGCGTATGCCAAATGATTACTCACAATCCTCAAGCATGATGCAGCTGGGGTTGCAACACAGAGTGAGACTATCTCTCTATCTCTCCCTGTGTCTCAATCCAATGAGAAGAAGGAAGTGACGGAATGTCACCAGGTTACCAGTGTTAGCCCAGTGGATTACTGTGTGCTTTGCTTCATTTCCAGCTGCTCAGGACAGAGCATCTGGTGGAAGACTCGTGTGAAGTGCAGTCTGGCTGATGTAACTTGTTTATTTACACTGCATTCAGGCAAGCCTCGAACAGAGCTGGTCACAACCAGCACAGACAAACCTTCTTCAGGAATCTCAGACCAAATTCCTGCACCCCAGAGAGAAAAATGAGTTACTAAGGTGAAAGGAGAAGCAATCTGCTGATGTTTGCTATGACTGCCTACAGGCATCATATGTTGTATGCTCTTGAACGCTGCAGGACTGTGCACGACAATACGCACCTGAGAGCTCCTTCCATAATACCAACATGGCAGATGTTGAATGAAAGAAAAGAGGAATCAGTAAGGTATTTCCTTGAATTCTAATACAGTATTTGTGGAAAATGGGAAGGAAGCTTGCAAGAGCAAGAATTGTGAGAATAGTGAAAATAGGAAGACGCTGTCTATAAGTATCTAAAAGGAATGAATTGCTCTTGAAGTGTTAGTTATTTTGAGAGGGTTGCCTCTGTAAAAATAGTTTGGTGATCATAACATTGATTTCCTCTCCTCACTATGAATTTCTCTGACCTGAGACAGTGTACACACACCATTTATTGTAAGGTTTCATTTATTAGTATTATATTGAGAAATTATTAGCCATTAAAAATAGGATTAAATATTGCAGAATAGAACTTTTCTCTCATCCATTTCTGTATAGTTGAAAAACTTGGCAGTAATATCCCTTGGTTGTTGATTAATCTTTTACAAACTTCTTTGTAACAAAGCATTAATATAACTTGTACTTATTCCTCCCAAGCCCTCAACAAGTATATCCATACAAAGTACACAGCATGAAAAAAACCCCACCAAATCCCAAACCAATCTTTGTGCCTAACTAGGACCATTTTTGTGGCAACATTATGTCAATGACAGCTTGACAAAAGCAAAACCTACTTCATGACTGCAGAGTCACTTTTGATTAAGGCAACCAGCATGATTCAGCTAGAGGCTTGTAGCTAGGGTGGCTGTTACGAAAGACGTCGCAGGCAAAGGGAGGTGAGAAAGCAGGTTCTGCAGAGGCATTCACCACAGAATTATTGGGTCTGCAAGAGAAAAGTTTTAAGGTACATGAAGAATAAAGCTGGAATGTCATCAGTTCTGCTTAACCCAAGAAGGTTGTTGGTGATAAGCATGGCAAATTTTGCCTTTTTCTGTGAGGATGCTTGCTCGCTCACCTAGATACCACTTTCTGTTTCCAGCAGCAGCGTCAGCCCTCTTTATAGCTAGTAAATGGTCTAACCAGGACACTGTGAAGGGTGGAAAACACTGGGTCCTCCTCTCTTCTCTTGATTTTTGGAGCAAGCTTTCACATCAGTGCTACTGGTCAGTGATGGGACTTGACATCATAGTATGTCCTGAGGATGCAAAAATTAGACAGAGGACAGAGTAAGAAAAGAATCAGCACCTTTATAAGTCTTTCAGGCATCAGTGATTCTTTAAAACAAAGGACTGAAATCTGTAGTAATATTAAGCTGAATTCTTGAGAGAAGAATGTCATATACCAATGAACACAAACTTTTGGTTTTATTAAATTTTTTTTCAGGTTTTCTCTTTTGGTCAGTGAACCTAAAAAAATGTTATCCTTATTCTATAGCATCCTCTAATTCTCTTTTAGTTCAAATGGCAAAAACCTTTGTTTTGAGAACTAATAGACCTAACTTCTATCCTCTTTGCTCTACGTGTGTGATCTGGCTGCTGGTAAAGATATCTGCACCTATGGATCAGTACAGGAAATGTGATACATATTGGTGCCAGATTTCTGGAGCAGGACAGACATGAGTCCATGCGGTCACAGCAATGCTGGTCAGAGCATGGAGTGTTCTATTCTGGAAGAGTGCATGGGTGGTGGTGAATATACTCAGGCACTAACAACATGCACCTGCTATAGGGATGAATTCGCCCATGTGCACAGTTCTCGAACAAAAGCCCACAACTTTAGAAAATTAGGACCATGTGCAGATAGGAAAGCACATCTACTACTTGGATGCAGTGGAGCAGAGGCCAGGCGCCTTCCATGTTTGGGTGTCTGTGAAAGGAACAGAATTAATTTGACAAGGGTGAGATGCTTGAGTTTGTCTGGGTGCCCTAAAGCATAAAGCATGCATGATTCATGGAAAGAGCCGTGCTGGGCTGATATCTATCGTTGTGGTGGCTCTTTCCTCAAAAAAACCCAGTACTCCATGAGGCTACAGCTTTTTTTAGTCCAATTAGCAAACTCTATTCCACGATTCACCAATTTATCATTCTCAGATGGAAACATTTCTAGGAACTTTCTGCGCCTGGAGTACTAGATATCTCATTAGTGGCCTATCTGTATTCGCAGCAGACAATAACTATTGTGTCCAAAGCAGTTGCTACATTTCTTTCTTCACATAGCACACTTCCAGATGATTGGAAGCTAGTGTGCAGGCAAGGGAGTGGTGGCCATTTTAAAAGCATTTTTCGTGTTTAAAAACAATGACATGAAGGGTTTCACAGCGTGACTCCACTGCCCAAATTGTACATGCTGAAACTTTGAAATGAATATCGTTTATGTTGGCAGCACCCAAAGAACCACCAGAAGTCACTGACATGTAAACATCTGAGTCATCAGAGGTGAAAAAAAAAAAAAAGAAAAAGGGAGAAACATTAATAAAAATCTCCATACAGTTTTGCAAATGGGAAATATGTCTCCAGTATCTCTAGTGAAATTCCATTAATAACAACAAGGGCCACAAAACTAGCTATCTGTTGTCCAGAGGTATTTGGGCATTTGTTTGAGTGACTGGATGTGACAAGAGAAATGGGGAGATGAAATGGTGTCAGGAACTTGAGTTCCACCACCAGCTTCTGCATTGTGGGCAGTATACACACCCTGTATGCCCATAGTATTCTGACTGTTATTATGTCTAGCACAATAAAATCTAATTTCAGATCAGATTTCAACATAGAAATAAATAACTATGGACAGGAAAGATATTATAGTCTCATTATCCAAATAAAGCCTAGAAGCTGGCAAATTTTCAACATATTTGAGCAACATTGCAGCTATTTGGTATGGACAACAGAGATGGATCTGCTTATGTCTATGTTTCACAACGTCCAGCTATATGGTGAGAGCTACTGATCCCAGACAGATACAGAAATCTCTCAAATTTTACCCAGGAATGGCTAATGAGTGCTAGTGTTGAGTAAAAGCTGTAAGCTACAATAGGTATGTCAATTTAAAGCTTATTCTCAAAGGAGACACATGATTTTCTCACCTCTTCCCTATTCTGAACTATATTACAGCTGAAAATTGAGATAGGAGAAAAGTACGCAAGACATTCTGAAGGTCCTTGTTTTCACTGGTATAATTTTCATAGCAGCGTTATGTTTTCTTTTCATGTTGCTTGAGTTGTACCAACTGGTGATTAAACCAGTTGGACTTAAATTATCTTAACATGCACAGTGGTACAATAGGTTTGAAGTGTTGAAAAAAATAAAATGATGCATCCAAGCAAAGTAAGAAGTCAATAACACATCTTAAAATAGGATTCCCTAAACCTAATCCATACGTATGTATTTGCATTATTATGTGGAAATACAGCAAGTATTTCTTCCTACCACCTTAATTTCAAATATTATTCTAATAATTTTTGAGAGATATCTATGTCTTCCATAACTGAAAACTGCAGTCTGTCTATGTTGGGGAAAAAGAGCAAATATAATTTCAAAAAAAATACCAAGAACTACAAATTGAAAGTGTTGATCAAACAAATATTTTGTAAACCAGTTACACTTCTACCCCCTGCTCAATTTTTCATTAAACTAATCAAATTTTTTGACCTGTCATTTTCAGTCAAGCTCATTTTCTATTTCACCAAAACCACCATATGGTACTTCAACCCAGAGGAAATTAAACTTATAGAATGAAGATTTTAATGGAATGTAATGCTGCAGTTGAGCTGGAGTCCTATGTTAGAAAAGATCATTGACATGGAAGGGTCTGACTGGAGGAAGCAGGATATGATGTACAAACTGTATCCCAGGCAGATGATGGCATCAGATTTGGGACTGACTTTGTATATTCAATACTAAGATAGGGGAACTTCCAGCTTCATAGGAAAGACAAGACTGGAATAAGATTTCCTGGCAGACCTGCATACTAATACCTCTCCATGAAATATCTGCCAAGGCTAAGTTTGTTCTTCTCATGCTGTTGTTTGTAGTTGTGTCTAAACCAGCTTCAGTATTATTTATAGGATATAATGCCAAAGCCTCTTAATTTATTTAGCAGCCATTAATGGTGTTTATGGGAATTCCCCAACAGCCATGGCCCAAAAGCTCTAGTACATTGTGCACACCACCAGAGATTTTCACCAGAGATTTTCAGAGCTACACTTCTGTCCTGCTGGAAATTCAAGTTTGCCTAGCAGAAGTATTTAAAAATTCCATGTAATAAAGAATTTACTTTGCTGGTTTGGGTTTTGATTTGTAAACCTGGCAATACAATTCTAGACCTTCATTACTTGTGGGAATAAAAGAAATGTATTTTTTGGGAAAAATCTTGTTCATATGATACACCTTAAAAGTTTCATTTTGGTCACACTGGATAGACATTAGTATACCATTTCCAGCTGGTTCATGTGTGTATTTCACTGTCCAATTTACAATATATGGAAAAGTTTCCTTGGAAACAGATTTCTAGGAAGTTCTTTTTCTCCCTGACTGTTGAATTGCTTTACCAGCTTTTGATCAAATTCAGAACTGGTGCAGACAGGTGCACCTCTGCATAAAACCTTTCTTAGCTTGTAGGTCTCTGATACTTCTAGTCCAGAACAATGTACACACTGCCTGGGGACAACAAAAAGTAGCTGAGCAGCTGACATCTGAAATTAAAGTTTCATGCCTTGATTTAATTGTTCTGATATAATCTGGTAGCAAAGCAATTTTATTCTAATATTCATGTGAAGCTAAATCATAGACTACATCATACAATTAAACAGGAATGCAGAGAGAGAAGAGGAACCTTTTGTGAAACCTATTTGTCTGCAGATGTGAACAGTTAAATAAGGTGATGCATTCAAATCACTCCAGTCGCCGAGGAGACCAGCTCCAGTGGAGGCCAGTCCGCACTGGAGAAGGGGAATTGGGGCGACAAGGGCCGGCCAGGGGCTCTTCTGGGGGCTCTTCTGGGAGCCGGCACCGGCCGCTCCGGCGCGTGCGGAGCAGCCCCAGCGGCGGCAGCTCCGAGCGAGGCGGGAACTCGCCAAGGGTGGCTCGCGAGGACACCCCCTCACACCCCTTCCCTGCAGAAAAGGAGCCCTGAGGGAGTCGCTGCGCACCGAGCAAACGAGCGGGGAGGGGGAGAAACGCCCGCGGGCAGGACGCTGAGAGCTCTGCCAGTGCCGGAGGTGAGTCCAGTCGGTGGGAACTGGTCCCTCCCTGGCTGAGAGGTGAACTCAACGAGTCATCCTCGCCCTCCCAGAAGAGCACCCAGGCATGGTTACCACTCGGCATAAAGCCACTGCCAGAAGGAATGTGGGGACCCAGAGGGAGCTCCTGCACAAACCTGTGGCCGGGCAGGTGTCCGGCTGCAGCGAGAGCCTGAGCCTGGCACTGGTACCAGAGGATGGCAGGGACACCCCTGTGTGTGGTGTGAGCAGGTGAAGGATCTGCTGAACTGGAGGGTGGAGTTGGGAGAGCAATTGGAGAGGTTAAGGTGTTAAGGAGTATCAGGGAGTGTGAGAGGAGAGATTGGTGGAGCCACACCCTGGGGAAAAGGCAAGAAATAGAAGATCCCTCCCCTCTTACTGCCAGGCAGAAGGAAGTGACCTAAAAGATGGAGGGAATGGAAGCTGGTCCCTCCTCAGAGAGGCAAGTGAATCCTGTCCCTGCCTCCCTCACCTTCCAGTTGTCCCTGCACAACAGGTAAGAGGCTTTGGAACTTGAAGACCAAACAAAGGAGGCTGGAAATGAAGGTCCATCCAGGGAGATGCCCAAGGTGAGTCGCTTATCCCCACACTTTAGGGCTATTTCGATTAAGAAAACAAGGTGGGCAATTGTGGTAGGTGATTCCCTTCTGAGGGGAGCAGAGGGTCCCATGTGTCACCCAGATCCATACCACTGGGAAGTGCTGCCTCCTTGGGGCCTGGGTTAGAGATGTTACTGGGAAACTCTCTGGTCTAGTGTAGCCCTCTGATTATTGACCGCTATCGGTTATTCAAGTTGGTAGTGATGAGGTTACAAAGAGAGGTAGGGTTTCTGTTGTATACTTAATATCTGAAATGGTCTCCCAGTGCTTGATTATTGATTCAGCTGTCATTATCATATTGAATGGTTATGAACTATACAAAGAAGATATTATAAAATAAAAGAAAAAATAGGTAAGTGACAAAATTTCTTTATAGCTGGCTGAATATAGAAGGAGATGGGAAAGTTTACTGAAAAACTTTGCATGCATCTGAAGGCAGAATTTGCTTTGCAGTTATCATAATCCAGAATTTGTGTGGAAACTGGAAAAATGGAAAAGATAACATGATAGTGTTGCAAACAGATCATCTGGAAAAAGTTAGATCAAGTATTTTCTCTTTAACTTCTCTTAGTATAGCTTAAAATTTTGAATGAAGAATGTGGTGTGGAATGAAAAATGAAAACATATAAAAGAATATTTGGTAATTTCTAAGCTTTTATTGTTGGTGATCCTTCTCATGAAGCATTTTAACCAAGTGCGTATACTGGCCAAATGTTCTTGTGAAAATGCTTGGATCATTTCTATCCAGAATGTTCTAGAACTGTGGCTTGCTACCCAGGAGTTAACAGATGAAACTTATAAGCATTGTTTTCAGAGTTACACGTAGAATGAACTGCAGGTGTCATCTACTCTGTGCCATCTCAGAAAGGATTTAACAGCCTCCCCAATCCCACCTTATGAATTTTAATCAATCATTCCAATTTCTTACACTTTCATCTCTTATGTTCCAGCATACACTGTTCTGGAGATACTGACTCGCCTTAGTCTATTGCAAAGAGATTGTCTTGTAGGAGTAAAGTTGAAAAAACTGTGTGTGATACAAAACCCCTGAATTTCTAGCTGTGATGTCTGCGTACTATAATTTCTCAAATACATCAAGATATGGCAATTCAGAAGTGCGTGTTTGTGGGATAAATGGCCTAACTTGTCATGAAACAGCAATGCAGGCTAGTTTAGTGTGCTTCAGGAGAAAGGTTAAGATGTTTGTGTCCATGATGTTCTTGTGCTATATCTGGAGGTGGAGACTCACTGAGTTGGCACACCGAAAGGCTAGAGAAAGTCTTGTGAAGATAACCCCCTCCAGTTTTGGGCTAAACCAACAAAAGCAAACAGCTCTGACATAGATCTTGCATAGCATCCAAGTGAAGACCTTTGCCTAATTAACAAGAATATTGAAGTGTAAACCCTTAAATACAGTAAATAGCCTAACGGAGTACATGCTAAACATACATTACTATGTTACTCAACTCTCCATCCAAATCATGCTAGACCTCACCTAGGAGGCAGGGATGGGATTAAGATATAAAAAAATCACGAGGTGAATACCTCTCTGCTGGGGAGAAGATTGGAAGGCTAACAGAGATGGTTGATGGGCTGTACTCCTCTTCCTCCACCTAAGGCAGGGAGGCCTTCTTTGTAACAACTACACCTTCACTATATGGCATAGCTTTTGCTACCATTACTATTGTATATTACAGCTACTACAAAGGCCTGCGCCTCCAACTTTGTTGGATGTTACCTGGGAATTACTAACTCAAGCTTGATTTTCCTTTTGCAGCTAGTGCATTTATCAATGGCAGTTTCAAACCTATTACATCTGTTGCTTTGATAGGTCAAACCTACCTGGTTTTTAACTTTTAAACTGTCTCAGTGCAAGTCCTTAGTGGGGCAACGACTATCTCAGTGCTTGTCCTAAGCAGGGCTCTGGGTCATTACTCTTCATCCTACTTTTCAACTTTGCAAAACTGTTCCAGTGCAAGTCCCCAGGGTTCTGGCAGGTAAACGTCACACTTTTACCCTTAACATGACAATGTTAGAAACTAAAGGACATCAAAGCATGTTTGAAATTGAGTGAGTAAAAATGCTAATTCAAGTACAACACGTTTTGGCACTCTTCTTGCAACAGATGTCTGTTTTAAGTTAAACATTGGGCATCTTCCAATACAAATATGTAGCAGTTTCTTTAATGGAAATGGAATGATGCAAGTGTTCTGATGATTACCAGATGTTTTATTGATACCTAGGTGGGTAGGTACTGTAGGCAAGTAGCAAAGAGACCATAGAAATAAATATAACAGAAAAAGCCAGACAAGCAGAGGTATTCCAGCATTTCTTTTTTTTTTTAATTGCACTTTATCTGTAATGAATAAAATACAACTATCTGAAAAAACAATAGACATGTGCTTGAAATTACAATACATTTTGCCAGCTCTTATTCAAAGAGACACTAATAAAGTAGTTTTTTCTAATATAAAAATATCTGAAACATGTCAGCTAATCATTTACAAGTAGCTATTAGCAGCATCTTTCCCCTTTCATCAGTCGTTTCTATTGGTGTATGTGGAGATCACCAGCTTCAGCCTTCTCTCCATCACGTTTCCCCTTGGTAGTTTGAAGGCTATCTGTACACATGGATTATTTCCAGTGTCTAGGAAGGATTAGAAGATGAAGAGAAGCTCTTTTGCAGTTTTTCTGTCCTACACCAATGTAGTGGAAATCTCAGTTTTAACTGTTAGCATGGCAGATTTTCATGTCTATGTGCTTTCATATCAGCTTTTCAGTTTTGAAAAGGTTTAGACTTGATTCAACTGAATTCTGAAAGACCTCACATGAATTATTAACATTTGTCTATGTCTTGCAAGTCTCCTTTTCTATGCCCTTCTTAAGTTATTCATCTGTTTCTTTTTCAGTTTTTAAAATTTTCCCAAAGTCTCTGGAATCCTCCCATTCATTCTATTAGCAGTACTGAGCCTTTATATTCGATGCATTAATCAAAAATACTGACTACAACAACAGCCTCTGTGTGATAGGTAGTATATAGACATAGAATTTATTATTCCTCTACTCAAATCATCTTTTATTGCATTTATTTCTCCTGACTTTCTATACCTGCAGGATGCTGAAGTATCTAACCAACATTTTAAAAAAGGGCAAAATATTAAACTATGAAGCACTTGAGCATTTAAAAATCTTATTCAAGTAAGTGCTTTTAACTCCCCTGTGGGACAATTGAAAATCAGTTCCAAGAAGATATTTAGTCAGGAAGCATAGATTTCTGGTTAGGATAATGAAACAGGACACAGATAATCTGGTCCTGTGGTTTAATTCTACAAAGAATTTAGGTGTTTAACTTCCAGAGCAGTCAGTACTATCCAGCTGCTACTTCATCCCAATGATATGTACATTTTGTACATACCAACCACTTGTTGGATTTAAAGTTTCTGAAGTTTTCTGCTTCTGAATATACTAGAAACTTTTACAAAAAAAATAAAGGGGGGGTAGGAAGGAACCAATGAGAGTTTTAACCTGTTTCAGAGGAAGATCTTGCAGAAATTGAGAAAGAAACAGATACTGAGTTAATGAATTACTTGTATAAGTTAATACCAGCGTTTTTTAACCATATATCCTCCCTTTTTCCTTCTTTCTAAAGTAAAAATGGAGATCCCCTGGTACACTCCCAAGAAATAAATACAAAGTCCTGTCATGAATATTATGACATTAAGCAACCAAAGATCTGGAAATTCTGAAGCAATAAGACATCTTGACCTCTTTACTCGATGTCAGTACACAGTATCAAAGTAGTAAGATATACATGGGAAGTCCTCCATCCATTTTTTCTTCATCAGGAAGAAGCAGTTGCCAAAGTCCATAATAACTACTCAAAAAGTCAGGTCTAGGAATACTTTCTGGAAACAAATAGCTTCTTTAAAACTGAACAACCCATTCTTCAGAGGATGTATGAATCAGGAAGTTGTTTCTCTGCTTTGTATAACAGGTTCACAGCCTATTCTTTGACCTTTCCATTTTGATAAATATAAACTTTCACACATTGTTTCCCCATAGAGAATAAACAATATGTAATATGACTGAGTTAATACTAGTGAAGAAAAAGGAATTCTTAGAATGTGCCTATTTCTGGAGTGCTCAGTGTCAGAAACTCGGTATTGCAAAAATGCTACATTCCATGTAGTTCTTATTGTACAGGCTAATTCACAAACTAGGCATGTATTGTCTACTACTTTATTCTCAGGGCAAAATCTGAAGTTGCAGATAATTTAGGTAAAGCTGTGAGAAGCTACTCGGTCATACATATGTGTGATGACAGGCATTGTAAAAAGAAAGCACACTATAATTAATTACAGTCCCCATTATTGAAGTTAAATACCCAGTAAATCATATCAAAATCATGAGACTCCCTAGGTGTTTTTGGTTTCTAACTTGAAACCTACTGCAAAAATAACTGAACTAATCGTGTTGTGCAGAGGTTTAAGTAATTGTTTGTTTGCTTTTCAAACTAGTCCAACCCTGGACAGTAGACACAAAATCATTGTCGTATGTAAGACTTATCCTTTCTTTAAGTATTCCATATGTTAGCATTAACAAAAGTCATGATTGCATACATGATATTGCACTGAAGCATTCTTTTTTTTTTTAATTTCAAATCTCAACTGACTTTCTGCTTGCTATTTTGCTTAACTGTGCAAAACCCATCAGTAATAATGATTACAAAGTGAATCAAAATACAGACTAATTCTGCAGTGGAATACTTGATATCAACACCTACATTGCGAAACCTTAGGCAAATTTGAAAAAGAAACAATGACCAGTGTATTGACCATCTGAACATGAGCCAGCAGTGTGCCCTGGTGGCCAAGGTGGCCAACGCCATCCTGGCCTCCATCAGAAATAGTGTGTCCAGCAGGACTAGGAAAGTGATTGTGCTCCTGTACTCTGCACTGATGAGACTATACCTTGAATACCGTGTGCTATTTTGGGAGCCGCAGTATAGGCCAGACATTGAGGTGCTGCAGTGGGCCCAGAGAAGGACAACAAAGCCCTGGGTTCTGGAGAACAAGTCTTATGAGAAGTGGCTAAGGGAACTGGAGTTACTTAGTCTGGAGAATAGGAGGCTGAGGGGAGACCTTATTGCTCCCAAACGGAAATTGTAGTGAGGTGGGCATTGGTCTCTTCTTCTGAGTAACTAGCCATAGAACAAGAGGTAATGGGCTTGAGTTGTGCCAGGATAGGTTTAGATTGGACCTTAGGAAAAATTTCTATACTGAAAGAGTGGTGAGGTGTTGGAACAGTCTGCCCAGGGAGGTGGTGGAGTCACCATCCCTGGAGGTGTTCATAAAACGTGTAGACGTGACACTTCAGGACATGGTTTAGTGGTCACGATAGTGTTAGGTGGATGATTGGACTTGATGATATTGGAAGTCTTTTCCAATCTTCATGATTCCATGATTCTGTGAAAGATCCATTGCATTAAAAAATATTTTTTTTTTCCAGAACATTTCCATAGAGAGAAGAAAAACAACAATTTTCCTAGAAAATTTACATTTGGCAGCTGGATTTATTATGTGCACATGTTACTCAGCAAGAGGACTTTTTTGAACTAAGTGTACTCAGAAGGGGTATCCTGTAGAGCAATTCATACTATGAATAGTATCAAGAAATATGGGGCAAGAAATAAATCTGGGTCATCAACAGAGGCTAGTATGTGTTGTTTTGGTACATCTGCTTCATCTCTTAGATTGTTGTACATTTAAAACATAAGACAGATTGCTGTAAGGGTTGGATTTGTTCCCGTTTAAATGTGAATAGAGACAGAGTCAAGTAGGAGTGAGGTCTGTACTAAAAGACTTCAGTTCCTTTCTGTGTGAGAAGAAAACTGCTAGTTTTCAAAATTAGTCCCTGCTGAAGATGCAACAAAGTCTCATGGTTCTTTGCTTGTTCATAGTGGAGAAGCTGCTCATGTGTTCTTGCTAAGGAAGAACATGGTCAACGATGGATCTGTGTGAATCTATGTATGTACTGGGAATCTCCAGTAAGCATAAGCAAGGGATATCTGAAATATACATTTATAGTCTGGGCTAGGGCACAGGAATAAAAAAAATAAGAGATGTGGGAGCTTTTTTTTGAACTAGGCAGGACCAAGCTGAAGCAAATTCTTCCCAGGAAGCAGAAGACCCTTTCGATTTTACTCAACAGCATTTCCTGTATTCTTAGCCCACACCATCATGATTCATGCAAATAGAGCCTGCTTATTAAGCAAAAACAAAGAGAACTGCACACTCAAAGTAACTTTCTTCTTCATTTTCTAAAAATACAGAGTAAGATAAGTACCAGTATCGTAAACTCTGGATTCCATTGAGTTTGCTGCACTCTAACTGGTTTGAGCAAAATTATTTTATAGAAAGATTGTCTTACAGATAACCAAGATGCTTCTGGGCTGTATGTGGGAGTTGATTATTGCCACATGTGAGCAGCCTAGAGAAATTAAGAGCCAACTCAGTATTAGTAAAACAGACCTTCAAAGAGCACTCCATTTGTTACCAGCCTGTAAAAATCTTTGTCATCATGACCACCAGACACAAGCACAGAACCCCAAAGGGACGTGTTATTCCATTGACACAATAATAAAAATACAATGTCTCTTAATCATAACCGATTCATTGCCTCTGTCAGCACAATAATCCATTTTTGAGAATCCTGCGTATGTTTTGCAGGGATTCTGAAGGCTCCATCATGCCAGTGAACCTCCAGAAGTGGCAACTCTGGGTCTTTCCAACACAGCCATGTTCTTTGTCAAAAGACAAAGTGAGAGGAATGATAGAATTAAAGGAAAAGCATTACCTCTGGAAAATTATGAAAATGCCCTCTGGGATAAATAAGACATATTCAGGGCATAATTTTTTGATGATTCTAGGAGAAAACCTACCACATATGCAGTGATGTCTATGTAGCTGTAGCTAATCTGTCAGCTTCAGGTCTTTGCGTGTTCTGTGACCACACTGAAGCACAGCCTTTCCACTTCCAGTTGAAGAGGTCCCCAACTGAAGAAGCCCTGAGACAGCTCTGAATGGCCAGGCAATAATCTCTATGATGCTACGTTCATTGTATAAACCTCTTACTATTGTTTAATGGCTCTTGGAATTTCAGGTTACCTTTTACAATACAGAAGAGAAAACAAAAACACAAAAAGAAAAAGATTGTTCTTTGATTCTCTAGAACATGCTGTTTCATGCTCAGGTATAATATTTTGATGCGTTACTCATGTTGTGATGAAAATAACCAGTGTAAATTAGTCTGTTTGCCACAGCCATACACACAATACTCAGGAGTTTTGTCCCCAGAAGATATTTTGCCCAAGATGTGGGGTTACTTTGTATATTTCTCAAAATTCTGTGTGGCACTTCTGCAGTAACCAGAAGGTTCCAATTTACTAGACGTGACACTTCAATACCAATATATGCAATACCAATATATGGCTAGAAGTTGCAAAAGCAGACACGTTACACTTTAGCAGCGTGACCTTTATGATATTGGCAGGTCATCACTGGGTATTCATCCAGATACTTATGATGAACTGCAAGTCATAAACTTTTGGCCCTGAATACTGGAATACTCTCAAATGACTTTTTTTTTCTGGTCTTGCAGTTTCCTTACTGACAGGAAGGACAAGAAGGTCGCATAAAATAAGCAGCATAGCAGTGCTTGATTTATTGTTAAGCAGTCCTTATTGATTGAGGTTCAGCAATACTTATTTTTAAGCACTGTATGACTCCTAAATACATACTCTGCTGGGACTAAGAATTACTAAATGTTATCCAAGTGCTCAGTACGTTACTGAATTACAGCTCGGTGTTCATTGCAGGGACTGATACAAATTAAAGGTACTACTGGAGAGAGACATTCCTTTGTGAGACTCAGCAGCGATACCCCTGGCTGATATAAATTAACTATTGCGACTAATTCTCATGTCAGTCTTTTACTCTTAGATCAGACAATGGAGCACAGAAGACACATCTTCTGGCTTCAGAAACATGATTTTAAAATGACTGAGAAGAAAATATTTTTTGCTGCAAAGCCTTAAATTAAAAATTTAAGCATGTTTCTCCTAAATGTCATAAGCGGAATTGAAAATTTCTATTAAACAATTTTATAGTGTCCAAGTTCCCTGTTTAATAAAAAATTAATTTCATTTTGAAAGTGATTTGGTAATCTACAGCTAAAAGCACACAGATATGTGTTAGCTTACTTTACTGATCCTTATAAGGAATTCAATTTACAGGCAGGGAGGTGTTGGAATTTGTATTTGTAAGTGTTCAGAATTGCAAAGTACAACACTGCTTACCTCTCTGCATATAATTGTGTGGTGTCAGTTGCTAAAAGTCTGTTTATCTCCCCTGAGGTGGTAGCTCTGGATAAGCAATCATAACTTTATAGAGAAGACTAGAAATATAATTCTAAACCTTGTCCAGAGAAATCCATTGCTTCCAGCTGGAAACCAAGAAGCTTTGCTACTGCTTTTCAAGTAAATTTTTGAAAAGGGAGGAGGAGGAACCACAACCCCAGCAGAGCTATTGTGCTTGGAACAACCTGAGAAGGTGGCCCCAGACTTGGGAACTCCCCCATGCAGAAAAAGTATACATTTTTCAAAAGCCAAAATTGAAAGTCGAACACTGAAATCAAATCTGGACAATGGTTAAATATATAATAATAATCAGAGCAGTGCTTTGGACCTAATTAATATATTGTGGAATGTAAATGAAGCTCTGAGCACAGCTAGATGAAGCTGAGGCATTTTCTGCTCTGATGGTGTCTCCTTTACTAGAACCTCTAAGCCCTTATTGACCCTTGAAGATTTTTGGCTTATTTCTATGGACAATAATTTCACTTCCTCTAACAAATCACCACTGTGTCCTCTATATGTGTTTTTCATTAAGACTAATTAATTTCTTCTAGGAGACTAACGCCAACAAAGATGTTATGCAGGAATGCATGGTTTCTTAATATCAAGAAAATCCTTCTTGAACCTAGTAACACAGATAACATCCCAACTCCTGCCCAAGGTATTCCTATTCAGGGATAGCATGTCATTTAGACATATACTGTACAAAATAAACATTTTGCTTGCATGTTCTATAATTTGCATTAGGGAGAGATGAGAAGCTAGATCATCCTTAAGTTTCGTTTTCATCGAAACTCAAAGAAACACTCCTCCCTCAGCATTTATATCTCTGCACTTAAAGCTTAAAATGGCAATATCAACTAGAAACTGATCATGTGGCTCTGTTCATACCTGTGCACATTTTTATTTTCATGCCTCTAATAATGGTACACTAATAATCATGGTGGTATCTTCATTTGTAAGAAAAAAAAAAGGTAACTTTGTAGGTTTGGGTTTTTTAAAATTTTTGTATTCTTCCATCAGAAAATTTTAAACTGTGGCCTATCAGAGGATATATCCCATTACGATGGGTAACTGGTGTCTACTTGAAAGAAAACTCTAAGCTGTTGTCTATTCAGTCATTTTTATGGGCAAGCACGTGGTGTCGATAGGTCACAAATTCACTTTGCTTAGTTGAAAAAGTTTTCAAAATCATGAAACATTCAGTTGTTATAATAAGATTACTCTGCAAGAAAGTTATCTCAACAGAACGGTTATCCCAGTAATACATTATATTAGCTGTTCAACATTGAATGTGTTGGATTAGAATTAATGAAGCCTTTTGTTTTTGTTTTTTTCCTTTCCACATGAACCATAATTAGACGTTACCTCACGAGTCAGTTAGTCAACATGGAAATGAAATAAAGCAGGTTCTTTGCAAGGTAGATCATGTAAGACCTAAGGAATCAGTATGACTCCAATTTTTTAAACTCATTTTTAGAAAGTATCCTCTGTGATTTTTTTCCTTTTCCACTCAATGATTTTCCTAGATATTATATAAGCAAATAAATATCTATTCATTATTTTCCCTTCAGCAAAGCAACCATGATTCAGATATTCTAAAAACTAGGAATCACTCCGAGCAGTGTGATTACTCCTTTCTATCAATACCTCTTGATCACAGAAAGCAAAATCTTTACTAATATAGTGAGCAGGTGTCATGCTTTGACTCTAAAAGGTGGAACTATTCCTGCTTAACCAGATAGTATATTTAGCAGATAAAATTATTTTGAAGAGCAAACACCCAATAATAATAAAGCTTGAATGCTATTTGCATTCGTGTACAGTTACATAGCTATGATATCAGTATATCACTCAAGTACTGATAAATCAATCACTGAAGCTGCAAAAATATCCCTCAAACCCAGTGACAAAATTCTCCTGCGATTCTCTATCAGTCAGTAACAAATGGAGACAAACTCTCCTGGGTTTGCTGCACAATACCTTGTATTGGAAATACCAAATGATAAAGTTTTAAAACTTACGTTGTTTGCTAAGTATATATCCTAATAAAGCTGTACGGAATAGTGACAGAGGCCAATTTGATCTAGCTAAGAGAAAAACCCACCCCAAAGTCTTCATTTTCCAAGCTTCATTTTCTCCTTCTACTGTATTTTTTTAGTAAATAAAGTTCCTTCGGACCATGTGCAAACAGCTATCCAAGAAATAATGCTTTTAAGAAGTTTTTTTGAAAATTAAATTTTGTTTTGATATGATGTATGATATTAATTCCAGAACTCAATGATCTCTTGGAGATCTTTTTGCCCAGGAGTCTGAATAATAGTGACAAAGTAAGGAGTGAAATTGGAGAGCATTTTAGGGGCTGCAGCTAAAATATTTGTAATTGAAATTACCCTACAATGATCAGCCTTCTAAAATAGCATAGCACAGCTCAGCACACACTCTGAAGTCACTGCCTTACAGATGTTTAGCAGTATACACATTTCAACATCAATGAGTCTTCCTAGAGAAGGTTTTCGTCAACACAACAGTTTAGTTTTAGTTGGCAACACCCAGACATATATCATGGTCTCATTAGAAGATTTCAACTTTAAAGCAAATGATCTCGTATACATGTGTATATGATAAAAAATCTTCGTGCTTCAGGCATTAGCAAGTCCTTAGTCTCCTTACAGCTCTTTTGTAACCAAGGTCTCCAGCCCTTTAAAAGTGCAATGAAAGTGCTGCTTTAGTGGCTGATGTAATTTTTCTTCTCTTTAGTTCTTTCTTCCTGGTAAGAGAATAGTCTTCAGAGTTACTGGGTTTTTTCAAGGGTTCAGTTCAGAAAAATAAGAATCAAGCTGAAATTTGCCTACATCTCATTAAATCTAGCTGTATTCTTCTGGATTAAGTTCATCCACCATGTGGTTAATGTTGTGATGAGTCTTTTTGGATAGAAGCTTTACTGGATGTTGTATTCTTATTTATTTCATCATGAATGCTATGCTGCAACACTCCAGATCAAAACTCAACAACTGTACTCAGATTCAGGACTTGAATGGGGCTTGCATCAGTTAGAACATCTAATTCAATGAGTGCAATGAAAAATGCTTCAGTGACTTAGATGATATTATACAAGCAAACATCTGATGTTGAATACTGCAGTGATGAGGCAGACCCTGGTTCTTTCCAGCTTCCACGGAGGATGCTCACATTTTTAGTTTCTAACAGTCTGTCTACACATCTGAAGTACCAAGAGAAATGTTTTAAATGGGAGGAAAAGGTTATCAGTGTGTTATGATAAGAAAAGCAATACAGAATGAGAGGATATGAATGAAATAAAATGCGCAGCATCACACTGACTTATATAATGCTGCCATAGATTGCAGAAATATCACGTATTAGTAAGTGTAGCTATTTTCCTCACTAAGAAAAGATCAAAAATTTGACAGGAAGCTGTTTCATGCTTTTATTTGATACTGTAGACCAGATTTAGTTGCAGGGAAAGAGCCAACATCCAGGATCAGGGATTTGTCTGAGGTGCAAAGAAGGAATTTCAGCTTTGTAAAAATGGTCTGAGAGGTGAAAAAGACTTAGACCTGGCAAAAGTGGGCCTAATTTTAGTCTCCTCAATTTAGATACAAATATTCATGGGAAAAATCAGGGGTATGAAAGAGAGAAGAGTGGTGAGCAAGAAGATGCCTACATTAGGCGTAGAAAATGCTTAAGAGAGGGGCTGAGACAAAATACCCTGGATTGCCTTCTGTAGTTTAGTCTCTGTGTCAAACCTCTGCCATAAGGTAGCCAAAACAAGAAGCTTTGCTTCTTCATCTTTGCATCTTTAATCCCAGACAGAACATTCTGCCAGTGGTTAGGAGGTTGATTTTTAAATACAGTCCAACTTGAGAATATATGACAGTTTTTTGCACCTTCGTAAATACTTAGCCTAGCTGTAGTCATTAAATATGTGGGATCCTTGGATTTTTCTGTAGAGAATTATGATCTCTGTGATGATGATGATTAAGCCAGGAAGGCAGAATGAAAATGAGCGGGACTCAGTGATAAAGCACAAGATGGCATTCACATCAGATGCTAAAGACACAGCATAAACCAATCAGTCAGAGATACAGACTCCCAACATCTATTGGTAAGCTCTCTTAAAGACAAAACAAAACAATGCTGCCGCTCGACAGTCTCTGAATGTGAAGAGGCTTGTTTCTTCAGAATATTTCTCAATCTTTTATCGGGTTTTTCCCTAAGTTTGTATGTTGGTATCATATATTGTCATCAGCATAGTGAGTATCAATCTTAAAAACTACAGACTAATGTTTCCAATAGAGTATAGGACACTATTTACCTAGTGATTTTGATTTCAAGGAAAAAAAGATACACATTTTTTGATAGGAGTAGAAAAAAAAAAAAATGGAAACCCAGTCTCTTGCCTATTGGTTTTTTCTTTTTGCAAGATCATGCACATCTGGTAAGAGAAAAACATTGTGGAGGAGTCCTCTCTTAAAACACTGGCAGCACAGCATACTACAAAAAAGGCAAGAGGCTAGATACATAGTCTTAATGAGGATTTATTTGTTCATTTGTCTATTCTTTATGAAAACAAAAAGGGCAAGAAAGCTGCTTAAAATCAACATAGAGGCCCCAAAAAGTCTGACTCTCAACACTGCAGATCACTCTTGCATTTTTACTTGTGCTGAACATCAGGAAAATGCAGATTTCTGACATTTTTTTCTCTCAGTCTCACTTCTTGCCCTTCTTGCAATCTTTTCCACAGTAATCTATAATTCCATCTAAGGAGATGCAGTCTGGGTGAACCAGTTAGAGTCCGGAAGTTTGGATTTCTCAAGTTTTCATTCCATCTGTGACACTGTCTGTCTACAGACCAGCAAGACGATTCCCCCTTCTGTCTCAGACTGCTCACTGTGCCCATCTCCAAAGTGGCTGCAGGTGATCTGACTCTGCTTGCACCCCAACACTGTCCGTGAGCCACACTGCAAGCATCCTTATTCCCTAAGCAGGAAAGACAGGTGGCAAAGCAGGCCCTGTAAGAGTGTGATGACAGTTAAAATGATATTTTGATGAAATAACAGCACTGCAGACACTAAAGCTCTAGTTGTGGATCTAATGAGTTTATACCACATATAGTCATAAGTTCCCCGTTTCTTTTCCCCTGGTAAATCAATTTGAAGACATACAGTGAAGAATAATTAGTGACTAGTTCTGATGTACATTTTAAACTGAGATAAAAATGTTGAATTCATAGTCTTGCTGTAAATTGTCATCAAGGGAGTAAGGCACTAAGATATAGAAGTTCTATATACGTTTGTCAAGTTTTAGGGCCAGGACCACCTGATACACCTCTAACAGATGCTCTTTACTAACCCCTCTCCTTCCCCAAAGGGGAAGAGAAAGGGAATAACGGAGAGACTTACGGATTAGAAAACTAAACCAATTTTAATGAAAATAATAACAATAAAATGAAATATATGCAAATATACACAGAACCAATACTGAATGCCCCTCCCACCCTGACAATGACATCACTATCACCCCTGATGCTGTGGAGCAGGCACTGGGGAAGTCCCAGACTGGAATCAGCAGCAGACTGGAACTGAACTCGGGAACACAGGGATTGGGATCAAAGGCAGAACAAATAGAGCAGCTGGCCATTGAAGAAGAGGCTTGATCCTCCTGATCCCTCAGCTTCATACTGAATATGCCGTATATGGGATGGAATCCGTCACTGGTCGGTTCAGGGTCACCTGTCCTGGCCACTCCTTCCTGCAGGGGTGGTCTGTTCCCTTCTGCACCCCAAACGTGGTGCACAAGATTTAGCTGTGACCTTGGTCAGCACACTAGTCCTTGGTTATAGCTCTAAACATCAGGCTTTGCCACTGCTAGAAGCAGACACTGTCTGAGAAAACCTGCTGCTAATTTTGAAAATACAGTAAGTTAGAAGAGACTGAGCTGAGAAGTAAAATCACTGAACAGAATTGTTCTGTTCTAACTCAAACCAGGACAACCTTACAAAAGACCATAAAATATGTTTAGATTTACAAAGCTCAGCTTTTAACTTTTATATTTTTCATTATTATTTGTTGGCTGCTTTGCATTTTCCATACTGAATATTGTTGCTGTAAATGAGAAAGATTAATACTGAACAAAAATGCAAACAAAATATTAAAAGGTCAAAGTAATATAATTGGAAAATATTTTTTCCAAGATACATAGGGCAAAATTGCTCCTATTCTGCATTCTTTATACAGGGTTATTAGATAATATTGTATGGCAATGTGATAGTCTGATTATTATCTTTCTATTCTCATTGGTTTCATGTAGTTTATGGAGTTCAACAACACACTTGTCAAGATATACACATTTCAGTATGTGCATTGCAAACATTCCCAAGGGAGGCCAATGATTTGACTTTTTTGAAGGTCATAACAGCAACAAAGTCTGTCCTATCTCAAAGCAGCACAATGGAACACTTGAAGTAGGATATAAGTTTCACCACATTGCTAGAGGAGAAAGTAGATACCAAAGATGCTTTGTCCTTTCTGTTTACAATTCCTTGGATTTCAGGGAGACCTGGAAATTCAATCAAGGACTGAATGAATGTGGAAAATAAATTTTATTTTTGTCATCAAAAGTAATTGCTGCAGATATAGATAAGGGGCAGTAGAGGGATAACTGAACTGTAAGTCTCATCCAAGTCTATTCTGGTGCAAAAAAAAAAAAAAAAGGAAAAAGGGGTACATCATTTGATGGCCTTCTCTCTGGACATTAATGCAGAATAACTCCTGCCCTCCAGTTCTCTCTTTTCTTGGTGGAACATTACTTTTTGTCAGCATTTCTTAGAATGGCAGTGGCCATCTTCCACACATAGAAATTGTTAAGCAGTAAACACTCAATATTTCCCTTCATTATCTTCTTATGTGGTTTACTAGGGACTTTCTTCATTCTCTTCTCAACCACCCATCTGAGGCCTATATGACTGTTCGAAAATGTTTCCGGCAAAAATCTATCCTCTCTTACTGCAGCTACAAAACAGCTTTTCAGCAACGTCCAGCAGCAGTGTAAAGTTGTGGTTTCCTGGAGTTCTAATATTTGTCTGAATGCTGAAATCATTTTGTAGGCTAAAATTTAAATAACTGGTCATCAGCAGCTGGTTCTAACAACCTATTCTCTCTTGTGCTTCAGCACTAGACCATGTAGAAAACCTCAGACACTTTTAGACATCAAGCTGTCAATGATTCAGCTTCTTCAAGAAATGATGCCCTGGCTTAGTGCAGCGGTGTTATTTATGAGTACACAAACATTAAAAAGTGATACATTAGGACACTAGATACTCCAGTAAAACTATGCATACATGTTTTTATGCATAGGTGTACTTAGAAGTAGATTCAGTATGTACTGCTCTCTTAACAGTATTTGAGACCTAAACACATGCATTTTATACAGATGCATAAGTATTTGGGCAACTGCACCCATTCCCTTATTGACCACTGACCTCATACTAGAACTCCTAGAGTGGTTAAGGTGGGCTATCCATTCAACGAGCTGAATTAATAATATAAGTGATATAATTAATGAAATAATTAATGAAAACATTGTAGTTGTTTACTGAAAGTTCTAATCTTTTCACAAAAGTTACACTGTATGCAGTGATTGTTCTTCAGTAATTTTTCTTCCCAGTTGTGCTGCGTGGTTGTGGTAGCTTCATGCCTTGGGTGTGAACTCTTTACAAAAGCCCTTCGTTTGAATAGTCTGCAAAGTTAAAAAAAAAAAAAAAAGACCTCTTGTATTTTAAAACAAATAGAAATCACTAAAGAAATATTATGTATTTCTTTAGTGGAATGAGATGTAAAGCTATTCATACTGTATATGGGTAGTGTCTGGCAAGGGATGAGATATTTTGGTATGGAGCAATCTTGAAGAATCTTTATTTGGGAAGTATATTTTCTGGTTGCTAACACAAGATGTATGTGTATAATTCTCTATTTTCGTTGTATTGTAACCATTTTATACCGGTTTTGGTTTTTACTTTGTATAGCTCTTTTGAGCACTATAATTACATTTGAATTTCTTCAGATATGGAGATTCTAGTACAAACGCTGGTTTACTTACTGAGGGAGTTTCTCCAACCCAATAAGCTACCCACACTTCCCCAAGCCTCACTATAGGAAGGGTGGGAATCAATAACCAACAGGAAGAGAACTGTTATCCCGGATTAAGGAAGCAGAATTAGCTATTCAGAAGTTTTAGAGCTGATCTAGTTTTCTCAGTAGCTGAGGCACTGAAGGTCTATATATTTACGAATTAAAAGTAACACCTTAAAATTTCTGGGTGAAATTGATCTTGCCCTGAAGGACTCCAGTGTGAAATCTTTGAAACATCCTACTTTTCAAACATGTTGTCATAGAAAGCACTGCTGATTTTCACAGAATTAAATATTCCTTAAGCAGTCCATCAGCTCAGTTTCTGCCAATTCAGCTTCCACAAAGCTATATATTTAAGTACTGTGTTTAAATACTATATATTTATATCTTCTAATGCTTTCCAAAGAAGTAATTTAATCCAATTGTTGTGCTGTTTATATGAGTTTGGGTTTTAAGGACTGAAAATACCAGAAAAGAAGTGTAAATTAAAACTTTGTCTCTTTGTTTGCAAACAGGATGGAGGTCAGACTTACTTAACCAAATGAAAAATGAAATTTCTCTATATATTTTATTTCTGCACTGAAGAAACCTCAAAACCAGCAGGGCTTTCCTTTCACCAAAGGTCATTAATTTTAGTAAACCTTGTTTTAGCACCTCTACCTAGACAGATTAGTGTCAAGAGAGTAAGAAATATTGGGGAGAGATCCCTTGAAGAACTGTAGAAGCTAAGTTCTCACTGCTATATGTACTGCACTTCTAAAGCAAAATGAGGACATGAATAAATTGTATTAACAGTTTCTATAGGCAATTAGGATTGAAATTATAGTAGGGAAAATTCCAGCTGCTGAAAGCATTTGATGATATCCTGCGTAGTAAATTAGTTTACATGTTTGATTAAAACCTAAATAGACGTGCAATAGAGATTTATATCCTTTTTGCTCATGAAAAAAATCTGCCTTTAATATTACACTTTACTTTGTAAATTAGAGATTAAGACATCAGGCAAGTGCTTTTTAAAAGATTTATCAAATACCTCATTTTTCCTTCCTTATTTTGTGACTCTTATGACTCATATTTGTTTCATCTTGCATTTGTCAAGTGTAGTAGCTCCAACAGCAGAGTTTGAGAGCTACTATTCAGCTCTATTGTAAGCTGATGATTAGAGCAGTTTCCTGGGAGGCCGAATGAAAGCAGGAAACATCTTGCTACATTCCATCTAAGTTTTCTTTGTACCTCCTGTGGTCATATAGGCAGTTCTGTAGGGTATCCCAGGCCTTCAGGCATCTTAGTCCCCAAACCACCAGACCTAAGATCTACTCTACAGAGATTTCTCAAATTAGTACGAGTTAAGTATTTTTCTCACATGTGCAAACTTCTTGAAATTACCTCACGTATTCTGTGGGGTGAAAACATATTCATGGATTATTGTGATGGAGTTGCTTGC
Source organism: Baryphthengus martii (assembly GCA_013396935.1). Taxonomy (NCBI): domain Eukaryota; kingdom Metazoa; phylum Chordata; class Aves; order Coraciiformes; family Momotidae; genus Baryphthengus; species Baryphthengus martii. Next base: position 100,379 of record VWZK01002287.1, on the reverse strand, counting down.
AGGCAGTTTGTCTTTGCTCAACTTGTGTATTACAGAGGGGAGTCGGGACCCATGACTCTGTGTAGCAGACTTCCATAGAGAATGGGGGTGCCTGGAAATTAAACATTACAGTGTGCAGGAGTGCAAGTTCCCCACAGCTTCAGCCCTAGGACTACAGATGCATAGGCTACAAATGTAGTTTTTTTTAGTTCAAAATCAATTTAGTTTCAGTCTTTTGAGATGGTAGATTTGTTTGTGTGCAGAAAATCTGAGATAAGACTGTAGGACTAGATGAAGAGGCTGATTCTTCTGTTCTATTTCACATCCAGAATGAAAATGCTTGGTTTTCTTTATTAGACTTAGATGTTTTTCCACCTCTTCTTCTTACATAAAATGCTCAAGTCATAGTATTTGTAGTTTGCTCTTGTTTAAAATTTCTCCATGGAGTAAAGTATAGCATGTTATCCAAATATTTAGACAGAAGAGACTCTTACATTCATGGAACCTTGATATGTGAATGGTTTATGATATTTGCACTGCCAGATGACTGCTGCATCATCCTGATTAAGATTAATGACGCCACAACAAAAACTAAACTTTTCAAGTTGTCTGCTTGGGTGCATTGTGACCATACTGGGTTTTGTTATGCACCACCCAGGAGGTTTTCAAACAAATACAATTTATTATCATACCTCTGGTTTTGGAGCTTTCTGATTTCAACATCCGTTTTTCCCTGCTCTCTCCCATTTTACACCACATCCAGCAAACCCGGAACTACAAAGTTAAAATTTAAACTGAAGTATTTTATGTTGCTGAGCATTTGATTTGATTCTTGCTGTTCACGCCCTGATGAGAAAGCTTCATGTCTACTTTAAATCAAGTTTGAAACTGGGCTAAGTAGCAACAACAACAGGCATATTTCACTGCTTCAGGTCCTAAATTTGTAAAAATGTATGCAATGGAACTACTCACAAAGTAAAGCAAAGCATATCCTTTAAGCACTAAACTAATAGGACTATTTATAAGGAGGAAGTAAAGGGTGTGTGTAAATGTCATGTAAACATGTTTGCAGAATGAAGGCCTAGCACAATAAAGTTTAAATATTCCACCAGATCAGCAGTTGTTACAATGAGCGCTATCATAGCACAACAGCAGAAAAGTTTAAAGTGCTTTGTGATCAGTGAGTTTCCCTGGTTTGCAAACACTGGAAAACTAGAGGCAGAATTACAAGGGGCTAAAATTGAGATGACTGTTAAACTTAAGGGGCAAAACCCATTGCAGTTTTCAAGATCAGGTTGTGATTGCCTGAATGTACGAATGTTGAAAAAAATGGCTAATTCTTCCTTCATTAAACTGCACTCTGCATAATTACATAATTCCTCTTCTCTTCTGATTTCTAACAAAGAAACTTAATTGTGAATATAGAATGTAGGATTTTTGTGTGTGCCTCTTTATAGCACGTTAAAAGGCTGTCATTTATAAACATTAAGAAATCAAGTCATCTGAATCCATTATAAATGAGGAAAAGCATGAAGGTGTGAAGACTTTCTGTTCTTCACTGACTGATGTAGAAGTGAATGTTTTACGCTTATATCTGCATTTCTTGTGAAACAGCTTTTCCACTCTCAAGGTTCTCTCAATTATATTCGGGGGAGGAAAAAAAAAAAGGAAGAATATATAGAGGACATCACTTCTGGCAGCAATGAGCACAGCTGAGTGACATTTTGCACATCATGCTGAAAAAGGTAGATATTGCTAGATTGCTCAAATGGATACAGTTTGATTTACTATACACAGTCCCTTTATTAATGAGATGTGAGGCCAGATGTGCCATAGTGATTTAGAAGCAAAGAGGATCTAAGTAAATGTTCCTTTATCTTTTCTAATCAGAAAGTTGCCTAGCTGTCCTTTCACAGTAAACACTGCCAAATAACAAATCTGGTAAATCGCTCTACTGTACATCAGGATGTTCCTGACTAGTTCCCCAAAACATCTTTTGCAGTTTGAAATAGGCTAGTACCTGAAGCAAGACAAGTAAATGCTGAACAATTAATTGCCACAGCTCTGTATACATATTTACCCACTCTCCAATTATATGTATTTAAAAACTCAAACTCAAAAACACCCCCATTTGAACTGTGACAGGAATATTCAATAAACTAGCCCAAAGCCCAGCTAGAGGAAGTAAGTATACTTATATAAACTGTTAGTTTTATCATTCTGCATAAAAAAATACTGAAAAGCATTGATGATTTTTGTACAAATTGCTGAGTTCTCAATTGTTTAGCAGTTGCCTAAGCAAGCTCTGCTAAACTGAAGGTGCTACTAGAATTAGTTTCAGTGGGAGCAGTAACTGAACGCTTTCCAGAGGTTCCATGTGCGTGTGGAAAAACATGTACATAAAAGATTAGTAATATATTGCATGCTAAAATTGCCTGGTACTCTATATTGTAAGACCGTTTTCAGCCATTAATAACTTGGAAAAAAGTCTTTTGAATTGAAATTTTCCATGCTGAGCTTTAGCCTTGGGGTGACCTTTTTTGGAAAATTTCAGCAAAAACAGCTCAGCTGTTTCCAAGAATGAGAGCAGTGACAAACATAAGTTTTTGCCCATGTGTGAAAAGTCTGGTAACGCTTTTTTTTTTTTACTAGAATCCTCATTTGTTGGGGCAGGGACTTGACATGCTACAGAATGATGGCTTGTGGGCCAAGAATATAACGTACTCCTTTTGAACACTAGGAAACTTACCATATTTCTGCAGGCTCTAAACTTCTGAATAATTGCCTTTTATATTTTCTCAAACTTGTGAGAGGACAGAGAATGATTCCAGAAGGTTATATTTGCATGGGGCATGCCTCAGCTGGGTGGTTTATGTCACAGGTAGGCCTCACATGTCTAAGCTCTACTTACTGATGATAGATCTGGCTCATGGGATTGAATTTTATGCAGCCAAATCTCCAGGCAAGCAAGAGAAGAAGACAACAGTTCTAATGTGTGGATTGAAGAAAGTTAAATCCAGTAAAATAAGCAGTAGTATTATATTTCTGAAATGAAATTCACCTACAAAACATTGTGAACTGATGTTCTCACAGTCTTATTTGTCAGGTATAGAAGAAAATAGGGAGATGAAAAGGGGTAGAAAGTATTTGTGAAAATCCAAGGAAAAGGGAAGCTGGACACTGCAAATGACTGGAGATGAAAGGGAAAGCCAAAGACTCAAAGAAAACTCCTTAATGTATGACACATTCTTCTGAAGTTTTATGCAAAACACGGGAAAAACTAATACGAAGTCTTGAGACGTGAGACTAGGACCCAATGAGCAAGAACATAGAGACTACACTGGAAAAACAATGGAGGTTGAGACTGTGTAGATTGAAAAACAGTTGGACAGAGATCAGAAATAGAGGTGAGGCAGAGACAGGGGAAAATCATTAATAAACTGGCTGGGATAGATGAAATCTTTCTTGGAAAAAAAGTGAAGGGAACAGGGTGAATCACTAAAGTGATTCACTGCTCTTAAGCTTTGGATTTGAACTCCAGGCTTGAAACCTCAGAAGTCTGTTGTCACCCAATATCTGTAAAATCTGAAAGCAAAGTTTGACATTCTTTTTCTAACATTCTAAAATAGGAGATGAGCGTTCCTTACTCAGGTGAACCTTACACAGCCTATTCAAGTGACAGAGTCCTGTGTGACTTATGGGGTCTTAAGGGTCCTAACCTCAAGGGTGATCGGTGTGGGCACAAAGACTCATTAGCCACTTTGCTGAGTTCTCTCAGTTTGCTGGGAAATGATCTATATGGTAACGTTTTGTTAACATCGGTTTTTGCAGCAGTGCACACATCATTCAAGGGATGTTAATATTACAGATGTCTTTACATTCTTAATTCATTCTTCTTCTAAGTATATATATTAGTTTTTTTCTTCAATGACCACTATTTCTCTCCATGGATGCTGTACATCTTTCAGGTCTCAGGATATATTTGTTACAGGAATAAATATTGGTTGTGTAAAAAGAAAACTGATTCACACAGGAACAGTAATTATTTGCAGAAGCTGGAAAGCTGTTTAGTAAATAAAGGAAGGAAAAGAAAGCATGGGTACCTGGTTAAAGCAACGGTACTGTATTCTCTATGTTTCTTTCCTACAAAATTAAAATTCAAGCTGAACATTTTACAGGTCTCCATTAATTATGCAACTCCTCCTTGATGTTTGCAGAATTATTGTCAGAAGTGATGTTGTCATATTTGTGACTGATGTTATTCTTGAATATACATGGAGTTATGTAACAACAGCTGTAAGAAGGAAGGTTCTTCACATTTCCTTTAGACAGTCTGAGATAATGAGTATTTTTGACCACTGTCTCTTTCTGACATCTTCCTATTTCTCACTAGGGGATATTACTACTGCCTTACTTTGAAAAGAAAGGAATAGCTATGAAACACTAAAATATTAACTGTGATGGGTGCCATAGCACCTTTCTGGAAATTTGTAACTCCTTCACAGAAATGGGGGACAACTACATTGAAGTGATAGAGAAAAAGCAAAAACCTGACAGTTAATGATGAAGTGAGACACTATGCAGAAATCCCTAATCCCTGAGACAGCGGTTCAGGATTTTATCATAACATGGTGCACAAAAGCACAGACAGACAAAAGGTATCCATTACAGTTGCCTAGGCGTCCTTTGGGGCCAATATTAACATTCTCTAGTGCTAAAAGCAGTTTTTGAATATGTATTTAATACACAGAACAGAGATATGTACATGTATTTTCACATCTGAAGTATCTTCATTAGTTAATACGTGTTAAAGAAGAGAGCTCTCTGCTGAGCTGGTTACCCAGCACCAGCAAAGACTGACACTCCTCCATACACACACATGCACCCCCATAAAGAAGCATGTGGTTTGTTTGCCTATCTATACTATTTTGAAGTTAATCACATTCCTTGAAAGGACCTGCAAGATACTTTTTTCCTTTCCATCAAATTGCATTTCAAGGCCCGACCGATGGAAGAACACTTCAGAGTGTGGCAGAGCTAAGGTAGACAAATGGCTCTCTATTTATAAGGAGTAAAAAAAATACCTTATGAGTAATTACATAGACATAGTGTACAGTTCTTTAACTTCCTCTTTTTGCACACTGCATGTTTTTTTTTTTCCTAGGATATTTAGCTTGGACCAAACTATTAGGGGCACTGACTCTATTTTTGCACTTACAACAATTCATATATGGAACACTTACCAGCTGTGGCCCCTGTTGTCATAATAAAAGCCAGTGCATCTGGAGCTGTTTAGGTGACCAGTGTAATTTGACTAAATCTCTCGATTTTCCAGAAAATGTCCTGTACATCTTGTTCTTCTTGGGCTTCAGATGCCATGGAAACAGCCTATTTTTCAATATTTTCACAATCCTTTTGCAGTCTCATTAGAAAAAGGAAGAGCAAAGACGGTACAAAGCGCAGCAGAAGCAGGCAGCTGGAAGGGCTGGTTACAGAAATTTACACATGACTAGGTATAGAGTTGTGGATCCTTCAAGAGCTTCATGAGATTTTATGCTCTTTGGAAGGAATTTTGAAGATATTTATCAGTCTACGCCAATCATCATTTTGAGGATCAAAGTCTTAAAGGTATCTATATGGACATAAGATTCTTATCACAACATATCTGCGACTTGGAGGAGGGAAATTTTTATATTTTTTTAATACAGACTTCAGGTTAGGAACAACTAGATCTGAATTTAAAACAGCTCCAAACCAAACTTTTTTAGTGGATATGGTCTGGAGCTTTGTGTTCATAGCAATAGTGAACTGAACTGTTAAATACAAATACTACACACAGCAATCAATAGTGAAGTATTGATTAAAAGAGAGAACTTCAATATTTTAGTGAAATTTAGTGAAAATAAAATACATCTAAAATATGAACTGGTTCATTGCTAAATTTTCTCTTTTGTGCTTTATTACTAGTTCTGCAGGTAAAGAATTTTACTAGAGTATACTCATTCATCATTCATTGTTGACAGAATCATCAGGGAATGTTTGGAAAATGTTAATTTTGGTTTGTAAGAAACGTGGTTCTTGCTTTCCCCTGTTAGTGGGAAACAACCTAAACAGTTGGTCCTCCAAAGGCAAAATTAAAGGAATAAAAACATACTTTACTGGAGAAGAGAGGAGGGGAAGGACGAGGAAAAGATGAATGGGATAAGAAAAAAAAAAAAGGACTTTTTACAAAAGAATAAAAAAACATCCCAAACAATCACAGCTTATTGGTCCTGACTATTCAGCATGCAACAACAGTAACAAGAAATTGCAGAAATTTAGGTACACTTCAGACTTACCAGCCAGACAAAAACATGACATATTTTCAGGGAGTGCTATTTAGAGTTCGTGTTCAGCTTAATAGATAATCCCAGCGAGAAGTACATTGAAATGAAGATGCTCTGCACTAGAGCACTAGATCTGGACTCATAAAAGATCAGTTTGAGGTTTATTTGAGGAATTACATTGTAGGTAAAAGGTAACAACTCGTTTATAGTATATATTCTTGTCATTAATAAGTAAACAACATTTAATGTAGTGAAGGAGTAGTATACTTAATGAAAATAGGTATATTATCTTCTAAGAAAAGTTGATTGAATTTTAATATGTTTTATTGCTAAGAATATACTAGCAAAAATGGAATGAATGGAAATAGTCATGCTGTTAACAACTGAAACCTGTGCAAACATAAGTTATTCAACATGAAGGAACATGAAAGTTCCACATCTTTAAAGAAGAGCACAGAGTAAAAAGACCTTACTATGAAATAGGTAACACTTGGAAAGTTCTAGTGGCAGAGTGTTTAAATCCAGGTCTTTTCTTCTGCCTCACTCAATTCAAATCTTATAGAATCATAGAATCACTATGGTTGGAAAGGACCTCCAGGATCATCTAGTCCAACCTTCATCCCAGCATCCCTAACCACTAGACCATAAATCTTGCTGCATGTCTACTCTTCTTTTTCATTTTTTCATTTGAGGAAAACCACAGAAGAGAACCCTGTGCGCTCGAAAACATACTGAACTCACTGAGTTTGCTTTTAGAGCGTATACACCAACACAGCACTTTTATGTAGAACAAAGTAGTAGCACTTCAGCCAGATTAAAATGACACTGCTTATTTTCTGTTCTTTTAACAGCTGCTAAATGCTCAGTTCTTGGGGTTCTTATTTTGATTCTGTTTCCTCACCCTGAAGAGGATTTTGGTTGGTGTGTTACAACATAACAGATGTTCTGAATTATGCTATGAAGTAGGTGCTGTAGAACCTAACAACTGATACAGCTGCATAGGTGTCCAGCACAATTCAGCAGGTTGAGACTCAAGTGGACTATATTGGTCAACTTCATATGTACACTCCTGCATTTCACTTCGATATTTCTGTTTTAATATTTTTCACATGCCTTGCCAAAAAATACCAGATTTACTTGATTCCTCAGTAAACCCATAAATTACTAAATTATTTTCTGAAAAACTTCGTGTCTTCCTTGGACCTGTCTTGACTTTTGGACCTGTTTAAACACATATCAAAACAGAATTAGTTTGGTCTCCTAAAGAACTTTCACTAGTACTAATGCTGTAACATCTGCATTTCAATGGACATGCATGATAATAGGAATGCCACTGTGGAAAAATCGGTACTTTGTCTTTTGTTTTCAAAAGGAATTACAAATTATTTCAAAAACCATCTGCTTCAAAAATATACTTGTATATAATCTGAGACAGATCAAACATCTTTTTTTGATATATTTGAAAGACTGTATTTCAAATTTCATCTTCTAATTGAATGAAATACTGCAGTTTCCATCTTTTTGCACATTTTCAAAAGAATATTGCAGCACTGCAAAAGCAATAATTTAAAAATTTTTTAATGAAATTGATTTGTAAAACTGACTTTGAGAAAGCAGCACTTCCTGCTAGGGAAAAAAAAAAAAAAAAAAAAAAAAAAAAAAAAGGGGTTTTATATNNNNAAAAAAAAAAGATGCAAGGTGTCTTATATACCTCGCGCTGCCTTTTGCCAGGAGAGTGTAGCTATGTCTCCTATGTGAGTAGTCTGTCTACTAGTGCTTGCATTTATCTTTGTTGGTTTTGGTTTTTTTTTTATACTTGGCATTACAGCTGGTATAAGATTAGACTCAACCATGAGGGTGATGTCCTCTGTTTTCTGCCTCATGAGCCAGACTACTCATAATTCAGAGACAGAACAGGAGCAACAACCTCTCGGGCCTCAGTTTTGATGTCCAGAACCGTATTTTATAGTAATAACATACAAAGGCTAAGTCTGTGTTTTTATTGCATGATTTGGTTTTCCACGTAGTTGTACCACATAGAATCTAGCATCCTCACCAAGACACACAAAAAGAACAGGCTGGAGCTACTCAGCAGCCGGTGTGACTAAGCATTTGAAATGTCATAGTGAAGGAGAGTTCAAATAGGTGAAACAGAGGATTGCTCTAAAACAAACAGAAAGTTGGTTTGGTTTGGTTCGTACTACAAAAGTACACACGGAATGCTCAGTGGGATCAGGGAGGGAAATAACAGCAGGCCAGCTACGCTGCCTGGAAAGCCAGTGCCTGCTTCTGCTCTGGAGGTTGGACGCTTTTTAACATCAGCAAAGTTATTGGGTGGAAGGACATAACCTTGCAGTCTGTAACCCAGACGGGTTAGTAGACCAATGCGGATATGTCAAGATGAAAGTTGTAAAGTTGTTTATTCAGGTGATCTCTGAAACCTTTGAAAGGAGCACTGCAAAGCAGAACTGACAGATGGACTCAGTTGGGGAGGACAGAGGGAACGTTTCTGCTGTTTGGTGTCATCTGCTTGCAGCTTAATGCCGTCAGCTTGATTTCAACACCTATTCCCAACTCTATCCCCTACAGCCATGTGTGCTCATTCTAGACACAGCCTTAAAAAGGAAAAAAAAAAAAATCCATAGAAGGGTGCATCATTTCTCTTAGATGACACATTCTTTTCACTCCCAGTTGCTTTTTCCATGTCTCGTAACGGAGTACAGCACAGAATCCTCCCAAGCAGAATTTAACCATCTCTCTCAAAACAACTCTGATAAACAAGCCACCCAGCACTTCTAAATTTTGTGTTGTTGCAAGGAAATCAACTGTTCAAGAAAACTTAATCATTATATTTCATCTTTATACTTATTAAACCAGTTCTAACAACCCCAAGCCTTTAGACAACTTGTGAATAACTGACATATTTGAAAGGGTGTCATACTTAATTTTCATGCCTGAATCTATGAATGCTTTGAAAAACTCTGTTGCACCTGTCTCTTGTGGAAAAGATAGGGTGAAGAGAAGAGAGCTTTGATCTTTTTTATAGACATTATGGGGTGCTTAGTTTTAAGAGTCTCATTCTTGCATAGGCCTGTTACGAGAATTTCTGGAATTTAAAAATGGCAGAAGAATGCCCTAAGATATAATCTATCAGCTGAATTCACAAACTCAGTACTGACACTGTTTAGAAAGACAGTTTTGCAACAACAGGAGTCATAATTGCTGTTGCAGCAGAATTACAGTGCTTCTGTAGAACACAAATTTTACAAAATATACAGCAGTTTTACAGGAAAGATTACACAAAATTTCACCTCAGATTTTGATGAGATATGTCAAAGATTTAATAGTTCTCCAGCAGACTACAGTGCACAGTTAGCCAGCAAACAAACAAACAAAAATCTCATCTATATAAACAAACAAACAAAAAAACCTCATCTGTATAAACTTCCAAGTAGAACTGAAACAGGTAAAAAGATTAGGCTAGAACTCAGATCTGGTTTTATGTACTTGCTAAGGTTTCATTTGTAGCTGGCATTTATCCCATTACCTTTATTCCTAGGATAAAGTCTAAAAAAAAAATCCACTAGCATCTAACAATATTCTAAACAAATATTCTAGTCACAAACCACCTTAACAGCATCTAGATTGTGACCAAAAAGCCCAGGAATTTTTACTTTTTTAATCAAATAAAGCAGATTTTAATGGGAACTTGTGTAGAGATAATGTCTTAGCTGCCGCTATTTTCAATCCTGCTAGTTAAACTGCTTTACAAAGTATGGGACTGAGTACAAGAGTTGAGGAAAGCTACAAGCAAAAAGCTACGAGGTGTAAGATAAAATGTTTTTGCCTCCCTACTGACCACAGTTTAAAAACAACCACGAGTGAACTGAAGCGTGGGCACTTGTTCAGTCTCACTGGGTCAAATACTCAGACCAAGTAATGGACACATTTAGCCCAATAGAAATGAATGCAAAAACACCCATAAAAAATTATTAACTTGTAATAGAGCATTTCTAAAAACGTCCAGAGTTCAAGGGCTAAACTTTTGACATACCGAACAAAGGATAAAATGAAAACTGACAGCTGGAAAATACATTTTAAATGAACATATTTCTGTGGATTCCTCTCTTAGCCATCAGTCCAAATGCAATTAAATTCAATGCTAACACTAACAATTGCTTAAGTGGGCTTTGGAATGGAGCCTTATCGACTCCAGTTTGTTACTCTGATATAAATACAGGAACTTGACTGAAGCTAATGGAATCCCATAAGGATTTTTGAAAGGCAAAGAGCAAAGCACCCTCAATTTCCCTGAGAGTAGGTGCTTATGATTCCACACAGTACTGTCCCCCATCTATGCGAGTAAGAGCAAAACTCGGTTTGCTGTGATGCAAGTGCCAGCTTCTGCTGAACTGAATTCCACATCTTGCAAGACTTTTTGTGTGTGTGAGTCTGGCCTGTCAATGGGAACTTCTTACCTATCTATTTTAGGCTACAAGTTAGAAGAAAGAAAAAAGGAAAACGAAAAGTGGTGATGGAATAGTGTTGATTTATTGGCTCATAGGAGACAGCAGATGTTGGTGCTTAACTGCCATTCTGAGGCGTAAGAGAGACACCCTAAAGTTGAATGAATGGGCAAAATAACCTGACTCTGAACCATTAGCAAGCATGTCTTATTTGGGCAAGTCAGCAAATGTTGCCAGGACATCAGTCCAGAGCAAATGTTTATGTTCAGATTGAATAAATTTCAGGATATTAGGTGGCAAAATAGTGCTGTATCTATCTTTGCTTTTCCTTGGATACTGCAACAAAAACGGTCTAAAAAAGCAGTTGGAATGTCACTTGGACTGAATATGTTTTACCCGTAGAAGTCCTGCTTTGCAAGGCATGCATGACACTGTTCTCCAAGTGTATTTATATTTGAGAAGGGACTTTGATTTATTTCAAAGAGGATCCCACTTGGCTGTTTCCATTGTTATTGAACTTTTAAGACATTCTGGAGTCATTCAACATGGATTCTTTTATGCAGATAGTATGAAAACCAACCATATACTTCATATAGATTTTCAGTTGCAGCTTTTCCACAGTAGTAATAGAGTTATAAAGAGCTCTTCCAGCTCTTCCAGCATTCCAGGAAGTCTTCTCTGCCATTCTAGGAAAACAGAGCACATTTTGTTCCATTGAAAGTTACTTGGTAAGTTCATCCTATATGAATTGTGAAACGTACTTGAAGTTAAATGGGTAATTTCCCGCTTAAGCCAGTGCAGGGTCAGGGTGAAGCCTACGATCCCTCCATTTGCAGTTTTAACAGCAACCCGCAGCAGCTACAAGCCCTTCATGCTCATTCACCAGCATTTGTTTGTTCTTTTGAACTTTCTGTAAAGCAACTTGGCAATGAGCAAGGAGTTGTTAAAGCTATCAGTCCTTATCACTGAGCACAATCAGTGCCGTTCTGCTGACTGATGCAGAGCAGAGGTGTACTGTGTAGACCAAGCATCAGTAGAAGACTACCTTCCCCAAGACCAAAGCAGCTCCCTACACAAGGATGTATGTAGGGACCTGGAACATCTCTCTTATGAGGAAAGGCTGAGACACCTGGGTCTGTTTGGCCTGGAGAAGAGGAGGCTGAGAGGGGATCTGATCAATGCTTATAAACACCTACAGGGTGGGTGCCGAGAGGGTGGGGCCAGTCTCTTCTCAGTGGTGCCCAGTGATAGGATGAGGGGCAACGGGCACAAACTGGAACACAGGAACTTCCACTTAAACATAAGTATAAACTTCTTTCCACTGAGGGTGACAGACCCTGGAGCAGACTGCACAGAGAGGTTATGAAACCTCCTCTCGAGACTTTCCAAACCTGCCTGGATGTGGTCCTGTGCAACCTGCTGTAAGTGAACCTGCTTTGGCATAAGGGTTGGGCGAGATGATCCCCAGAGATCCTTTCCAACTCCTATCTTTATGTTATTCTATGATTTTCTACAGAAACTGTACAACCTAGACTGCAATATTTATTTTTTTTTCTGAAAGCCTAGTGCCCTAAGCAGCCACCTTGTGCAGTAGCTTCTTGACAAGGTTAGGTATTTTTTTGTATAACCAATTCATTAACATATACTAATTTAGTTCCACTAAAACCTTTTCACTAAGTAACTGGAATTAAGACTTCTTAGGTCCACCAAATTTTTTCTAATAAGAATAAAAAGCTCTGTGTTCCGGGCCCTTCCATAATATTTAGATGTTTGTAAGACAATGTTGAAATTTAGATGTCTGTAACAGAATTTCGAGTTATATGGAAAAATTGAGTTCTGTCGATTTTACATTTTACAGAGCTCAATAATCTCCTTGTCCATCAGCATTAACATGACCAGCATCAGTTCTTTCATACATTGCTTTGTGATCTTAGAGTCATCTGTTGACCAAAAATGTGAAATGGAAAGTGGGTAAAACATACATTTTCCAATATACTTTATTTTTCAATGTTCTTTTCAATTCTTCTGAAAATTAGGTACGATTCATTAATTATGGTGAGAGCAGGTAGTAAGGTGCAGCTATCGGTAGCAAATCAGCATTGGTGAAAAAGTGTTACTTTGACTCATGGAATATTTACAGCAAGAACAGCAAGTGACTCAGGTTGCATCTCTTTTTGATGAGTGTAGGTCTGCCGTAACCATCAAAGGCATTGCGATAGGAATAGCATCGTGCTTAAGTTCTTGGAGACAGGGAAAAAGGAATAGAGAATAACTGCACAGATCCAGTGGAGAAGCAGCATTAAACACTATGGCAGTGTGGATGACTCCAGATGTCCCCAAAGTGCAAATAAATGCATCGGCTTTGGTAATTCACTCATGAAGGATGAGAAAAGAGACTACTCTTGCCTAAGAATTGTTGCAGTTTTTGATCCTGAAGAGTTCTGCCTAGGACCTTAGTCTGACAGGACTTGCACATCAGCATCTGGTAGGATCTATTCCCAGACGTTTAACTATTAGTTAGCTTGTGGCAGTAAATACTAAGTATTTATCCAGACTGGATCAGGTGAGTTTCATCTGCACAGAGAATTCTTTTTGTGATGTACTAAATTTTCTGAATCCCTCAAAAATATATTCCAGTCTGAAATGATTTTTGTTTGACAGCTATCTGTTAATAAAACTGGTTGAATAGAACAGGAATTATATTTTTCTTTCAGTACTGCCTGTATAGCCTTGAATGTTTTACTCCCTGTAGCAGGAGCAAGGAATAAGTCTTTCAGCACTCAAAAATATCAAGTCCACTGTGAGCACCCTTGTAGGGAAAGGAAAAATAGCACTCAATGTGTGCTTTTCATTGTTCTCTTGCTTGAACTGGTAATGTAATTTATTTTTGAACACGGCAATGATAATTATAAAGTTTATATGTAAAAGTGTCAATCATGTTATGGTGTATTGATATTTTAATACACAGAATCCCCTTACTTTAGCTTTACTTGGACTGTATCTGGCCTGAATTAAAGAACATTTGATTTTCAGTTATTTACTCTTCATGGTCTGGACTCAAGAAAATTATTTGACATTTTCAAATTTTACTCATCATTGCATTGCCCTTATTTGTTCTTCTCATTATGGAGAGGACAAGAGAGTTAAAGAAAACAAATTAATTTTTTATACAAAGGATGTCTGAATAGCCAGCAGGGATTGTTAAGACTCTTGTGCTCTGTGAACTAATTTACATGCTGGGAAGAACAAACAGGCAACATTAGAAGCACCTTTCCTAGTCATTCAGAAAACACTGAAGCACTTTTCTCATCAAATGCTGATCCTACTGGGAGGATGAAAGGTGCTCAACTGACATCCAGACAAAGGGCCATCCATTTGAGATTAATAAAATATGCAGGAGTGTCTCAGTACGGGTTATGATAATGTGGCACTAAGTAAATAAATCAGTGCCGGTTTTTGTTCTGTTTGTTTCATTGATACTTAGATACAGCGAAGATAGCACCAGTGTTGTCATAACAATGTACTGCTGTGAGTTTTAATATCCCAACCTCTTGTTTTCAAGAAAAAGAATAGTTTACAGCTATTTTAGACCATTTAGAGATTGCCTGGTAGATGTCACTGTGTGACAGACATTTTACAGCTGAGGCAATTCTAGAGCAATGATGTTTAAGGATGATTTTAAAATTAGTACCACGTTTCTTTTTTCACTATACAGACACAGTGAGAGAGGATCTTTAAAGATTTCGTGACATAAAATAGAAGAGATAAGAGGAGTAGGAAGGAAAACAGAGGCCTGGAGGAGAAGTCAGTGATTTGCCCATGAGCATGAAGCAGGTCTGTGAAAGTGCTAAGAGAAAAGCTTAAACTGCCTGCCACTATGTCCTGTTCCTAATCACATGTAGAAGAGAGATGAAAATTATGATTTATAGTAATTACCGGTGGTGAACTAGCGAGGAAGTAGAAATTTGGTATCGCAAATGCTTCTTTCTGTGGCTGCACAGTTTTGGATATTGACAAAACCAGATCCTTGTGTGAAAAAGCAGGCACAGTAACTGTATCTGATGTACTAATAGAGATATATTACAAAAGGTATATATTTGTGCATGACTGATTCAAGAAATCTGTTTCTCAACAGTTTCCTAGATACCAAAAACATACACAAAATATTATTCTTTTACTCATGATAAACAAAGGAAAATGAAACCTACGACCTTACAACACACACATATATTTGTGTATATTACAGTTTTAGGACAATTTTAATACCAATAGTGAATATTTTAACATTAAAACTAAATAAAATAGGCAACAAAGAGATAGCCATAGGAAGGATAAATGTATCAGCCTTGAATACCACTGCCAACAGAGATGGCTCAGCTACAAAAAAACAGTCCTGTTGTAAGTTTTTTTTAAGACTTTACCCTTTGATCCTTTATGTTTCAACTCCAGGTACAGATAAAGCACAATAATGCATTCATTAAAAAAAAAAAAAAAAAAAAGATTTAGGCATTTTCATTGTACCAATCAAAACCCCTTACTATTGTTAATCAGCAATTAGATCAGTGACATTACTGATGTCCCAAAGTGGTAGTCACCCTGATTAAGGCTTTCTGGGCTAAGATTTAACAGGAGAGATGAGAGGTAGAGGAACCAGACTGTGTATGGAATCCAGCAGAGGTCTTATGGGCTGATGGTGATGGTTACCAGAAACAATAGAATAACTGTTACTCTGTGGAGATGAGCAAAAGTTAACAATATACATACCTGATAAATTATACAATTTTACAAAATAAGTATTTTTACCTATATTAATCCAACGTTTTATTGACAGTTTCTTGGAGCAGGAATTCACATTGGAGCAGGCTCTTAGCAATTTAAAAAAAAAAAAAAGAAAAAAAAAGTAAATCTGTTTATGTTTTTAGTATTTGACAGGTTAATTTAAAAAAGCAATTAAACTTGGTGTTCCAGTTGTCCCTACTTCAGCGCAGAATTTCAAGTCTTTACTCAATCAGGGAATGTTGGAGGGAATATGTCCGTATCCAACATGTTCAAAACCATCTACAGTTATAACCTGAACAATACTAGGTGTGACATGGGGATTGGGTGTGTGAATGTTTTTCACCATTGGGGCAAAATGTATTCTTGTAGTACCAAATCTGATCTGTCATCCTTTCAGAAAACATCGCTATTGGAATAGATGGATTTTAAAATACTTTCTAATTTTAAAATATTTATTAGTGGAGATCAGCTCTTTTGTACTTTGGGGGGTTGGACTCCATGATCTCCAGAGGTCCCTTCCAACCCCCACCATTCTATGATTCTCTGATTGCATGACTGTGTTTGGTTAAAATGTGGGAAACCTACAGATCTAATAAAAATAAACCTTTGGAAAATTTCTTCAGAGTTCTGTGTAACAACGAAAGACCAGTACCACAAAAAAAGTCTGTTCTTTTTAACCAACTTTTCTTGACCTAGTCTTGTCCTGAATATGTGAAACAGACACAGTTTATATCCTGACTGAATCAATCCAACTAAAGGAGAATAGAATAATATACAAAAAATAAGATCTATCCAAATTTTCTGCATGGTTGTTTAATATCCATTCACTTCCTTATTTAAGCTGAAGACTTTAAACACTAGAGTTATCTTCAGTTTAACTTCAGTAGTCATTCTGCTCCCTTAGGAGATGAAGTAGTTTTTCCCTTTCTTCCCTCCACCTTGGGAAAGGGTCAACTGAGTCTGATTTCCTCTTGTCTAGTTCCAAAGCTGTATGGAAGCAGAGGAAAGACTGAAAATAGCTGTCTTAGAATTTACGTAAAGGAAAGGAGAAGGGAGAAAAGAGGGCTTCCTTTGAGAACTTTGTGGAAGCTGCTGGAAGGAAGGGGAAGAAGACCTAAGTGCTTCTTTCATGGAAAGTTTTCACCGCCAGCTCTTCCTCAGAAAGTGAGAAAGCAGCCCTAGGGCTGACATTTAGGAGAGTCTGAAACGCTTCTAATTACTGGGAGAAGGTCCCCTAGCCAGGAACAAGTAATCTGGAGCTTTACATTAATTACATTTAGAGGCATCTCTTAAAGTCATAGAGAGAAAGACTGAGCTTTATTTAATTTCCTTTCTATTCCTATCAAAATGTAATTTGGATTTTTAAACAAATCTTTGTATCTGATTTAGTTTATTTGCTAATGCTGTTTATTCCACAAGAGTTGTTCGCATTGGTTGTAGATAATGAGATTATCTATACATTTTTATTATAGCAAGAAACACATTAAATGCAATTGCAGTCAATTATTGAGAAAAAATTGAACTGCAATAATACACTTTTTACCATTTTCAGAAAAAATAGCCTGCTTTCATACAATCTGAAGTGTTCCTTTGAGCTTGGTGTGACACCTGAAGAAAAGGATGAAACAGCAGAATATTGCATTATGACAATATCTGCACAAATATAGGAGAGAAAATAAGAGACTAAGTAGCATTTCTGCAGGATAGGATGATGTATTATCACACATGATCAGAACCTAAGCAGGAGTAAAACGTACTACACTATTGCCCAAAAGCCTGTACATGGTTGTGTACAAATTAAGAGTGATGCAAAACCATCTGTTTGTGCAGAAATGCTGCGATGTCAGTGGGAATCCAGCAACCAAGTTTTGACAGTACGCTTTTAAGAAAGATCAAAGAAGTTCAGAGGAAAGCAGCAAAAAAATGTTAATTTAAGAAAATTAGTTACAAGTAAAGATATATAAAATGGTAGGTGCTTATCTGAAGGAAATCGAAGCCACATCTCAAGTACTGGGTTTATTTTTGGGCCCCTCACTACAAGAAGGACATTGAGGTGCTGGAGCATGTCCAAAGAAGGGCAAGGAAGCTGGTGAAGGGTCTAGAGCACAGGTCTTATGAGGAGCAGCTGAGAGAACTGGGGTTGTTTAGCCTGGAGGAAAGGAGGCTGAGGGGAGACCTTCTCGCTCTCTACACCTACCTGAAAGGAGGGTGTAGAGACGTAGGTGTTGGTCTGTTCAACCAAGGAACAAGTGATAGGACAAGAGGAAATGGCCTCAAGTTGCACCAGGGAAGTTTGGATGATTTCAAATTCCCCATGAGTACAGACTTCTAAAAGGCAAATTTAAACCTATTAATGATTTCTTTTCCCAATTACCATTGAAGCCTGGCACAAATAATCCAGATATTACCAAAGATTTTGAAAAACACCTTCTTGAATCAAAGTGAAATAAGTGACCACTTTTATTCAGAACTGAAACTAGCAAACAAGCAAGAATTGTTACTTAAAGTATATTCCTTTACTCCTGCTTTTGATTGGTAGCTTTAAAAATTCTTTTTCTCCTTACCATTAGTTTGACAACTGAAGAATTTATTTGAACCAAATGTCTTAGAATCATAGAATGTTAGGGGTTGGAAGGGACCTCTAGAGATCATCTAGTCCAACCCGCCTGCCAAAGCAGGACCACCTAGGACAGGCCACATCTTAGAGTTTGACATTTCATTTTGATAAACAGAAGGAAAAATGGTAACCAGTGCTACCACTTGAACATTTTTTTGTAATTTAAATTAATCAAATAAATTATAATAAGTTTCAATCTTAGGATAAACTAAGTAATTTAAGGTGTCATATTAACTGTGATTATTTTTTAAAACTGCAGAATTCATTATTTTGATTTCTTTAGACATATCCACCTGCATTTTACTGCAATTTATAATCTAGCAACCCTATTGCAGTTTATGAAGGAAAAAAAAATAAGTATAATGTAAGCAAACATTTACCTTTTTTTTTCTTTAAGTTCATAACTGACCTGGGCCAAGCATCCTCCTAGGTGGGCTATACTTGATCGGACTGCCATTGCTGAAGGCACCAGTTCTCCAGGCTGCCTCTTTGAACCTCTGCTATGGGTCCCATTCAAGGTAAGAGAGCAGCAGAGGCCAATCTGTGACACACCTTAGCCAAACCCTTTCGGATTCTCCTGCATTCACATAAACTGCCAGGGAAACTGGGTGCTGAAGAGTATTGTCTGACCTGGGGAAGAGTGAGGAGGTAGCGAACATCAGGTCCTGCCAGCTCTGTGAGGACAGCAGTGGAGTCTGGCGGTGGGGCCAGACAACTGAGGTCATTCACATCTTCAACAGGCAGCTGTTTGCTTCGGGGCACAGCAGTCACAGTCCTCAGATCCTACAGACACTCTGCTGGCAGGAGGCATTCTAGCAAGCTGCTGTTAACAATTGCCTTCTATCGTGTGTCCAAATAGCAAGCCTGGTTTAGATAGAAATTATCTCCACCAACACAAACTAAATTGTAGGCAAACTTTAAACACAGTCCAGTTCTTAAACAACGTGCCTTAAAATATTAATTTTAATATACTTACAGCAGGCTGCATGGGGCAAACAAACCTGTTTGATGGGGGAGAAGCACTGACGACAAAACAGAAAAATCTGAAATAAAAAGGCCTTTTTATAGAATTAGCCAACTAGTTCTTTTTTCCTTGAAATCACTTTCCTGGAATTTTTTGTATAATATTTTCATTTTACTGATGAGTGGGAGGAATCAGAACAAAGCAAGAAAAGCAGGCAGCCTGCTTTTTAAACGACTGTTTATATTTGTCCTTCTTGGACTCCTTTCCCAAAACATACCACAAAGAACATTCCTTCTCTTCTTCCAGTCATGTCTCTTTCTTTTCCTCTCTTTCACTTTTTCTAGTGCCTTCCCTAAGGCTGAGATAGTATTTTGTTGAGATTTCAGTCAGGAAGGAGGACCTCACCAGTATACAGTTATACAAGGACACAATAAACCTGGCTTTAATTTCTACTTCTACCACAGATTTTCTTTGACAGATTTGTTGAACCATTTCTTTTGCCTTCTATGGCTTCCCATCTGTGAAATGTGGGTAATCATTCAGCTTTCGCAGAGAGGTTCTGCTAACCAAAGATACTTTCTGCTATGTATGGCTAACATCACTCACGATAACATCCAGTCTTGAAGAAATGTCTCCTCTTTTTTTTCCTTTTTTAAAATTCCCCCTGACTCACTTTTGGAGAGATTCACATGCGTTGAGCTTCATAATAGAAGTATCACAGGAAGATGCACTCTCCCTGTCACGTGTTCGAGTACAATTGTCACTGCGTGTCACCACTTGGAATCACACTGGGTTCCCTAGATTCCTACGGGCACAACTGTATTTATGGATTTGCTCAGACAAAATTCCAAGAACTACACGTTGTCTTCCTAGTAGTACGTAAGAATGAATGGTCAGTCCTCTTTACCAAACACAGCGTAAGGTAAGGAAGCTTAAAGTCCGGGAGTGACTCCAGGTAGAAAGGAACCTGACAGCCAGGAAGACCACAAAATCATTTGCTTGCTTAGGAAGAAGTCTGGGAGCCTGGCAAGGACAGAGTAAAATTAAAGTTTAACATGTAGCTTAAGATGAAACTCCAGAATCCAAACCCAACTTGGGCATGCATTATGTTAGATCGAATTAGGTAGCACCTAAAGGTATCGAAACCAAGGTTCAACTCAGAGAATTTGAATCCACCAGCCCAGCTAAACAGGCTGTGAAAGTGAGATGTGGGAAGTCAGGAAAAAAAGCAACTGATACTTTTTCCCAGCTGTGTCATAGAGCTTGTTTAGGTATCACATCACTGCTACTTCGCAAACACTTTTGCAATTAGTTATTGGATTCCTATAGCAACTATGGCAAATGTGTTCTTTATCTGCATACTTACACTCAACTACTCAAATTAAATTTCTAATTTTCTTCTTACACTATAGGTATTTGTATAAAAACATGATAAATATATTTCGATGGAGCTGTGAGAGCATTTCCTAAAATAAATCATTCCTCCCAGAATCCAGAACTATAATTACATTTAAATGGTTTTATATGACCTTTAATAACTTTATTAAGGGCCCCACATTCCGATTTTTCTCAAATTAAGTCTGCTTTTTCCTATCATGTCACTAGAAAGTAACGTTACACCAAAGAGACTGATGTAATGTCACGTATGACTGAACTACAACGATATTCAGCTGGCCTGTTGCAAACCTGGAGAAAGCAAATTTATCACATTTCCGTTGCCTGGGTATCGTGCCTTAACTTAACACCAGCATTAAAAACACACTGTGAATATGATAAAAATGTTTGGAAAACTGGAGTACTTACACTGAAACAGTCTTTATGATTTTTTTTCATCTCTTTTACCTCTCTGCCTTTGATGTGATATTTTTTACACGTGTTTAGTTCACTCAGTCTTGTTAAGGACAAAAACCAGCAGGACATAAATTAATTTCTCAGGTGAGACATTTTCTCATGTGTTGTATTTTTCTACACATACACAGTTTTACTATCAAGAAATCGCACCGTATACTTCTACTGGGGGAAAAAAAAAAAAAGAGTTGCTGACGTCCAGCCTCATTTTTCCCATTTTGTTTTTATAGGGTGACAACAATTTTTCAGTCACCATTGATGAGAATGTTTCTGAAGCATTTAGGAGTGGAAATTCCTACTTCAATGCGAGGCTACAAACACGTAGCTGTAGGAAATAATTCTAATTTTACAGAGCAGTGGATGAAACACATATACTGGGCCTCTCTATGTATATTTTTACATTCCTAAAAGTTTGACTTCTAGCTTCTCAATTAGATTGATTTTAGAGCCCAGCTATGCAGGGTGTGGCAAGCCTGAGAATCAGTAATCCAAGGCGATGAAATGCAATGCAATTTCGCGGTACTTCTACATTGAAAGGAACCTCTCTTTCTGTTTTTCCTTCCTTCACGTCCCCCACGAGCAAAAACAGAACAAAAAATACTGTAAAATCTGTGACTAAAGTCACAGAGCTCCATCCAGCAATACCAAAATACACGTCTCTCAAAATAATAGTCTTTGGTTTGTATCTGCCTAAAGGAGGACTCCTCAAAAGGAAGACCTGGGAGTTAGTGCTGGGTTACCTGGCCTCTAATCCCTTCATATTTTGAACTGTGTGATGGGTATGAATCACTAGGGTTAGGTCATCTTTTACATTGAAGAGACCAGACAGTTCTAGAAATACTGCATGTAACAGCTTTTTCATTAGCCCAGATGAGGGGCTGGACTATTTGTGCAGATGATCAAACACTTAGTCTACAGAGAGTTAAAAAAAAAAAAAATCACTATTTCTTATCTGAGAAAAAGAAGATGGTTATATCTTCTCCTAGCTTGTTGCAATCTGAAGAAAAATAACGTAAATCAATCTCCAAGATAAAGAGATCGCTGAGTGAGTAAACTTGAGCGTGTAATGAAACTGAGCAGTATGAATACGTCAACAACAGTAAATGTATCAGGAGAAAAAGAAGAAAGTGTGAGGTATGGATTCCTTATCTTCAGTGCTGTTTGATTAACCCGAGACTGAAAAATCAAAAAACTTAAATTTAAGGCAAAAAACCATACAATGCGAGATGTAACTAGAAAACATGGTAAATGTAGGTCCTGAAATCCCCTGTCACATTTTTAAGGTTCACAGAACTCTATGGATTGATAACTAGCAAAGCAGAAATCATATTTGCCTCCAGAAAACAGTTTTAAAATAGGTTCAGAATAGGAACTGACAGAAGCCTCAGACCTCACTTGTCTAAATGAGATTAGCTCCAAACCTAGCTAGTTTGAATTCCCTGACTTAATCCACCTCTGGGTGGAGTCAAGTATACAGCTATGATAGAGTTGTTAAGCTTTCAACATTCACAATCTGTCAGTTCACAGATGCACTAGCCTGAAGCCATGTCTGGAGAGAAGGTTTAATCCTTTGATTTAATGTAGCATCAAGCCAGGAGGAGCCAGCAGTCCTCCCATCACATTTGATTCATGTTTATATATGCAGCTTGTGTAAATACGCATATTTCACTGAACAACTTCCACGATAATTTTAAATAAAAGAATAATTATGTGGATGCCTCCCATTATTCCAAAAGTGATGAAATCTGGAAAAGAACTGGTGTATACAAAGTGCATGCCACATACTCAGTAATTTGGTGTCTCTTCTCCGCTACACAATCGTTTTATCAATTTCTTAACAGATCTGTCCGTTGTAGTTCATTCTCTCTGCAAGTCTATTTGCAGTAGTGTAAGTCCACTGATCCAAATCCAATTAGAATTAAGTATATTAATTACCTACTGGCTTGTAGAGGGTAATTTATTTTATTTGTCAGGGAAGCTACTTGGGAATAAAAACATGGTAGTAAACTACAATGATTAACAAGCTCATGAGTTAAAAACTCCGTAGTCTGAGACTTTATTCTAACAATAATTTGGAAAGATATGCACTAAACATTGCTCCTTGGTTTCCCTCTGCTTGGAAACACCTACAAACTGTTGAGCACAGTCACCTTCAAGAATCCCAGCGCACTCTATAAATAGCCATTGTAACTCAGCATGAAATTGTTCAGCACATAGTGCAGATTAGAAGTAAAATGAGCTGTCCGGTGTGAAGGCAGGGCAGTGTTACATGCATAGGAAAAATGTCGCTTTATGAATTACAAGAACAAAAAGACCAGGCTAAGTCTCAATATCATTCCAGCCACTGGATTCTCATGAACTAAAACACCTCCAAAACTCCTTCAGTTTTAGATCTCAGAATTATTTTTAGGCCTTTAGAGCACAACGAGCTGGATTGTCAGCTCCCATACATCGGCAAAGCTCTGTTGGAGAAAATGTTTTTAAGGACAAGTCACATTACTAACTTGATAAGAATCAGAACTAATAGTTCTGGAAAAGAAAAATTTTCCACATACAGTTCTACTTGTTTTAATATTCTAAAACGTATTTATGTAGCCTCTCCACATTTGCTCTATGGCATTTCAACAGACAGTTGGTAGCTATGGAAAATATTAAAAAATTTTCAGTAGGAAAGAAAATTTGCATTGAATGCATTGTACATGCTTTTGAAGCCGAGTAGTAATTTACCGTAGTAGTGAGAACAGTGATTGTGTGAAGTACAGGTTGTTTTATAAATAAAGTGTTCTGTGATTTGCAGGAAAAAGCGCAAGCCAAGC
The DNA here is from genome assembly GCA_013396935.1 of Baryphthengus martii. Lineage (NCBI taxonomy): Eukaryota > Metazoa > Chordata > Aves > Coraciiformes > Momotidae > Baryphthengus > Baryphthengus martii. The sequence continues at coordinate 76,584 of VWZK01002287.1, read as the reverse complement.
AGCAAAACTTGGCTTGCAGTGCAGTCAAAAAATAGTTGTTAGGTGTATCTAAAAAATATTTATCTGTTAGAGGAGATAAGCATCTAAACCGGGTAGATGTTGCATAGTAGCCAAGATTTCTATTGTGTGGGTGCCCTGATTCAGCACTCAACCAGGAGACAAATAGGTTTCAACAGGTCTGTAGAAGGTTAATAGATTAGCCTGTTTGTACACTGGAAGATGAAAGTGTGTAGGCTACATGAACACTACCACAGAAGATAGTCTCTCTTGTAGAATCTGTTCTCGAGAATAATTTCCACAGAGCATAATTCCCACAGGCCCTCAGTGTGAGGTAATATCAAAGTGGTTTTGTGTGACTAAGGGCTCCAGGGCCGACCTTTTCTTCTCCGTGCACTGTACTAACAATTGTAATACTAGTTTTTGTCCTACCCTTTGCTATCTGTACAATTTCTTAGTGTCGATTTTAGTGCCAGCTCTTAATGGCTAGTGTCCAAATGTGCTGCAGGCCTCTCCACAGCTGATCCCAGTTGACTGACTCCATTAGTGGAACTTGGAGAAAGTAGTTGGATTAATCATGCTAACAAATTAGCCAACATGATAAAGACATCTGAACAATCTGAGATTGTGACACACTTCACTTACTGTTAAAAGCAAAACTCATTCTGTGTTCATTTTGCAACTGGTTTTAATTGAGATATAAAAGAAGATCTGATGACTAGGCACAGCGGTTACCTCCTATTACAAGGACTACGTCTGGTTACTCATGCTCATGGCAAGCAAACTTCAACCCAATAAATGATCCCTCTGAAGCTGATGGGACCACACATTTATAAGTAAGAATGAGCAAGGGCATTTGTCTAGCCCCAGCAAAATAAACAAACAAAATTACTTCATTTGAATGAGTCAAGTCTAGCTGAACTCAGAAATCAAAATTTCCACTGACACAAATGGAATTTTTCTTGAGTAAAAAGGCAGTTTAGGCCCCAGAGGGAACAAGCTCATCTCAGTGCCTGAGATTGTTCATCCTAAACAGTTAAAGATTTTGCAGGATTTGTAAATGCTTCATGAATAATGCGGGTCTATCCTTTACTAGTTTCCTACCCTTTATCTTCATAAAACCACTCCTTAACTGTCAAAACATCTCTTCTAATGGCTAATCTTAATCTTATAATGTTTTACAACTTAACCTTTTACACTTCGTTTATTCCATATTTCATTGCAGGTCATACTTCATACTTTATGTCTTCTGTGTTTTTTCTGGTAGCACTTTTCTAATTTCTCTCCATCGGGTGCACATCTTTCTGGAAGTGTGCTGTCAAAGCTGAGCTATGAAATGCAATGAAGATCATTTGCCCTAAGTGCATTGCACTTTCCTTGGTGAAATGCACTCTGTTTTCTCAGTTCCTCCACTGTGGGGTAGAACTTCAATTTTAAGGCTTTGTTGTTCTTGATTATGTCTGCAGTTCCTCCCAAGAAAAAATATCAGATATCATTTCCATAAACTTGCTCTCCTGGCACTGCCCAGCTATTAATTATTGAAGAGTATGGACACAGGACAGACCCATGTGGTTAGTGAACTATTTTTAACTACTCGTATGAAACTGTTCAGCAATATTTTTTATACCTGCCTTACACAGGAATTTCTTCTTCCTCTTCACCTACATACACTCTCTAAATATACATACTCTCTAAATGTAAATACCGTAACATGGGTATAGAATTAAAGCTACCAGTGCGTGAAAGGTTATTAACTTTACTTTCGTGTTGTAAGAATAATTTCCAACCACTCAAATAATCAGTCTAGAAAATATATGGAGCTGTTTGTTCCCTGTGGAAAGCCATATTTAATCAATCAAGTAACTGCGCAGATTCTTTGTTTGGAAAGACAGAATATAAAGACAGCTTTAACAGTGTAATTTGCAGAAGATCCTGAGAAAACGTATTCAAATACGCACTACAACCAGCTTCTTGTCCACTAGTCAGGCATCATCAAACATGCAAATATTAACATAAGAAACAACGATGCAATTGAAGTATAGGCACCTGAATCTATACTATAAACTGTAGATGTGGAAGTATTTGCACGTAGCAAGTTGTGAGTTGAAACTGAATTACTTATAGACAGTTTTCGCAAATTCTTTACGGCACGATAAGATCACATTTAAGTATTTTCTTAAAATTAAATTGTCTCTGATAAAAAGATACAAACAACAAAACCCCTACAAATTAGCTCATTGTGTAATGCTAAAGTATTTACTGAGTGGGTGTGTAATATACACACATTAATCAAAGTTCCCCTTCAGGGTCTGTAAATATGAATTAGGAAAAAAAAAAATAAAAAAATTTAAAACAATTACTGGCCACATGCCAAAGACAAAATTCCTATTTTCCTGCTACCTACTCCTCCCATATACTACTGGAGAAAGCCTATTAGCCGCCGTAAAACCAGTCAGTAGAGCAGTTTCAGCACTGATAGATGAGATGAGGATTGTAGAAGCAGTGAGTAACTTCAACAAACAGATAAGAAGAAAATAAAGTACGCTTCTAACACATTTTTGGGGATTTATAAGTATTCAGAGGTTAAGCTTCATGATACCTCTGCATGTTAGCTAAATCTTTGACTTCACAGCAACAGAAACTTAATGGAATAAAAGCTACATCGTGTAACACACTTAAGCACAACCTCTTCCCATCGACTGGGAAGATCAAGTCACAGTGACAAAGCTCTACCACGAGAACGTCTAATTTAAGGGAAACCTTTGCAATAACAGTCTTTGTTCTATCTTCCTTTCTCATACTCCTGTTTTAGATGTTTTAACAAAATCTTTTCCTTTCAAGCAAAAAGTTGATCTCTTGTATGTCAGCCATATGTATCACCAACTTTCTTTTGCGGTGGTGTGTTTTGGGATGCACAATTCACACATTCTACAGGAGTTTTGGAGAATCTGGTAAAAGTCACCTTTGATTTTCTAAGCTGGTGAAATATACTACATTTTGCTTCACAAAAGAGATTTTCAGAGACATACAAATTCTGACTAAACTTTCTGAAGCAACTACACCTTCTGGGGAGTAGTGGTGTAATTAATAAAATGTGCATCTGGATCACCCAACAAATTATGTTGGGACTCCTGATGATATTAACGACAGCAAACACTGTGCTTATCTAGTACTTGTTCCTGCTCAGTCTAAAGCAAAAGAGAGTGAACATTTGTACTTGGCCTTTGTACTTGGGCTAAGTACTTTCTGGTCCAAGAATGCTCTACTGTTTTGCTTACAATTTGTTTAATGAGTGTATAGAAATAAATTCAATTCAGAGACACAGGAACCATCTTTTTCTCCTTTGACAGGCAAGGTATTCATATGTCCAAGATAAGGTCTTCAAATCAAAGCTTTAAGGTGCAGCAAATTTCACTCCACAAGCTTAGAAACAATGCAGGCAAACACCATTCTACTTCATGACCAAAGACTTGAGATTCAAGTCCTCGTGGTTCAATTAAGAGAACAAGGCCAAGGTAAAAGTCAAAAAACTGCAACATGCCAACTCTTGTGAGGCAATTCCTGATTTAAAAATTAAATCTGAAACCAAGTGAATACCAAGTGTTTTAATTTGGTGAAAAAATGTTCTGTCAGTCCTGGTAATACTCTTTCAATGGCTGTGTTTCTTTGGTTTTGTTTTTTTTCTGCGATGAATTCATGTCAATTGTTTCTATTTTTCCTTCTATCAAGAAATGAAAGGATATTTTTCACAGCAAAGCATCACAAACCAAGTTGACTGCTTGCTTTTTACACTCATTAACTTGAGAAAGTCCTTCTTATATCACTACCATTTGATAGATTTAAAAATTAGATAGCATTAATGATTACGGTATCGTATTGTTCCATTCTACACTGACATCAATAAAGAAAAAGAAACCTCAATTCATCAAAGATAAGTATTTTAATTGGACGCTACAGGGAGCTGTAGATTTTATTCAGGAAAGATATCTTACGAATGCTTGTGATGTTGGAGAATCTCAGCTATGCCAAGAACTCTTTCTTGTACCTTGGGGAAAAAAAAAAAAAAAAAAAAAAGTAAAAAATGCAATAGGGATAATATATTCATACACCGTCTCACCTGTCACGTGGTAGCTCGTTAGTGGTTAGGACTTCAAAATATTTCAGTTTACTAAAGACTTTGATTTTCCTGCACTGAAGCAAACATCCACTCTGATACCATTAAAGAGCTTGTCATACAGACTGTGACAGATAAAAATGGAAGTCTGAAACACTTCTGGCTCCCCTGAAGCGTGGATATCTGATCCTTTTATCAATCAGCTGCTGCACTTTCCAGGCTGGTGTGTTACGGTTGGCGATGGGAACAGGCATACCTGGTTGAGGAATGGCAATGTCCAGGAGTGGCTGAGGCTGACAGCTGGGGGCAGTGATAGCTTCAGCTGTTTACATCACACAGGATTGCCGCAGACCTAATAATACACACACATCCTGTACACTCATCATACTGCCACAAAAGTAATTCAAGCCAATAACACCGTCTGTAAAATAGCAACGCCAGGGCAAGGTCCTCTGTCCCACCAGTGTGTGTTGGGGCAGCAGTCTGGGAGGAGGGAGCAATGCATAGCTTGAGGAGGGCACTGGCACCACTTTGCCGGTTCACGAAGTACAGCAACCGGTTTACTGGCAAGGTCAGCAGTTTTCTTGTCATCTGCATGTATATCTATCTTGCATTTTCTGGGAGACTCCTGGGACTTTTCATAGCCAAAACTCTCAACATTAAAAGGTGAAGTACAAGAGCATTCAAAGTTTGGGTGTTTGTCTGACCAGAATGAACTTTTCCTCTGAGATTTTGAAAGAAGCTATGGGATCTACCCACTTAACTCATACAAATGGATGGGAGTCAAGGCAATTCATGGGACTCAAGTTGTTAAGGAGTCACATGAGGAATTGGTACGAGATTATTTCCTACTTCCCATTAAGCCAAAAGTATCTCAGGAGGAGAAACAGGCATTTTAGGATATTTTGGGATTTTTGCTTGAAGAGCCTCATTCCCAGTCACAAGCTGTGAGCGATCAATGGGAATTAGCCTGTGTCCTGAGACATCAACAAACATAACTTTCCATCTTCTGGCAGAGTAAAACTGACTGTACCACACAGAGGTGGCCTCATGTTTAAGCACAGTTTTAAAACATTTCATCCGTATTTGATTCCAGTTTGGAGAAAAGCTATAAGACAGCCCAAGTTCAATTTGGATTGCTCCTCCATTTTCAGCACAAAACTTGATTCCAGTTCACGGATAGACTTTAACATGGAACCTCAGCTAATTTACACAACAGGACACTTCAAAGCATGGAAGATGGAAAGAGCCACAGTAATTTATCGAGATACACAAGAAGGCAAAAAAGTTTTCATTTGTACCTCTTGCAAGAAATAGCATCAATAATAAAAAAAATAATTTCCATTTTAGATTAAACAAGTAATTAAACCTAATCAACTCTATCTTTTTAAACTAGAGTGGCATTAAAATAGTTTAGCTACGTGACTTTAAGAACAATGGTGAATGGTAATAATTTTGGAACCTGAGTAATCCAGTTTCTGGTATTCTCCGCTTCATAACATTTTCTCAACAACCATCGGAAAAAACCTCAAAAACTGCAGTGAAAGATAACTTACCTGGCTTACTGGAAGTTGCATTCAGGTTACTGTAAGTTGGCTCTCACTTCAATGGTGAAGCAATAATTTTTTTAATTTATTAGAAGAAAACCAGCAATACTTATAAGACTTTATCTGACCCAAGTCATAAGTTACACGCTGAAAAAACACAAAACAAAACCAACACCTTTTCATCATTGTATCAGAGATACCATGTGGCAAGGAAAAGATTTTAATTACATAATTAGCAGCTGCAAGCTAGTGCTAGAGAGCAATGCTTAGGGATCCCTCAATGATTCAACTTCTGTTCCAAGCACTAAGCACCATTTTGACCTGTAATAAATCTCTTAGCTTCCCTGCCTGTCCCATACATAATATCACAGTAAACCACGCTCAGCTAACTCAGGTGATCTTCGTTGGGATCAGTTCCTGGGTGTTTTTTACGCTCTGTGGATTTCTAAGTAGCTATAGTCCAGAGAGCAAAGTATTATTAACTCTAACCTGCAAAACATTGTTTCCTTAATTTAATTCACAAAGCTAACCACAAGTTCACCTGTGAAAGAACGGTGTCAAGACTTGTAAATTGCTTGACCATCTCAGCGGACAAAGTGTTTAGGTTATAAACCATTATTTTGTTGCTTTTTATGACTTGTATCTTTCAAAGAGGGAGCGCTGCCCCAGCTATCGCATTTGGAGCAGAAATGAGCAGCGTGTACTTAGTACCAGTTTTCCCTTTGTCCTCACATGCTCTGAGTACCTGAGACATTGCCAGTGGATATCTTCCAAAAAGGAATGCTTCCCCACTCAGCAGGATGATGACCAAGCCTGCAAGCACAAGCAGTATTTGTGGCTGTGATGCTCTCTCGTAACAGGGAACACGTTAAACTACCTAGCCAGTTAGCCACTGTATATACTTGCTCCCATTTTCAAAGAAGTGCCATGTTTTTCTTCATCCAGACTCCCCTTGAGCACTAAGGTGCAGATGATATATCAAATATTCCCAGCAGCCTTCTGCATCATGGGATGTGACCAAATCCGCCACCCAGGAGGAGTATACTGAAATTTTTAGAGTCTGAGGCTCTTAGAATACTTCTTTAGGGTGGGGATATACATGAACTATTTAGACAATCAGCTTTTTTCCCCCCCCCTAAAATACTTCGGGTCATTCATGTTTGCTGGCTGTGAAAAGCCACAATGTAGTTGCATATGACAACTGAAGTCCTTCTTACAGGGTGTGTATAGCCTAAAGGGAATTCAAACTTTAGCAAAGACAGTTAACATAGCCACACATGTTTTGGCCTGTATCTTAATGGAGCTTTTCAGTTGTGTTACAATAACTCAACTGAGCTCATGCAGTTTAATTAAAATAAAAATTAAAAAAATAAAAAACAAAAGCAAAACCCCAAAACCTATTCACAGCACACGCCTGTCAAGTTACAGCAAACTCTTCAGCTTTCGTTGTGACCTTTAACTCTGCCTACATCGCAGGGAGTGTTTTGCTGAAGAGATTTGTAATCAGTTGCAACACATCATTTCTCTCATCTATTTCATTTCCCTATGTCAGACAAAGGAAAGTATCTTCTTGCCCTTTCTGGATTGAGTTTACTGTCTCAGTTCAAATGAAATCCATCACAGAAAGACACCATAGCTCTAGTTCTGCATGTAACAATGAACAGGAGTTCTTCGCAAGCTTCATGGAAATGCAGTGTTTTTCATAACACTATTTTAAAAATTCTTTTCAGAAGACAATGGTTTTTCGTTTGCATGAAAAATCTAGCAGAGTACAAGAAGAACCATGAATCTATGAAGAAGGAGAAAACTGCACAGATACAAAAGCTGCAAAATGCAAAAAGATCTGAACAGATATAAATTTTTTTTTTTTTTTTTCAGCTCGGTAGCACTACTTACATTGTATCTAGTATTCATACTTTAAAGGCTCCTCATTTCAACAGTTTCAGCTAACCAGAAATAATGGTGTGTCTAAGGAACCGGGAAACGTAGACACTGGTTACAAGAGAAAGAGCACTTCTTCGGGTAACTATTCTAGATTCAGCTCTAGAGTTTAGTAACTGATTGTTACTAATTTGTGTGGTCTCCAGTTCAGTTTCCACTGGACACATATTCAAGCCAGGGGAAAAAAAAAAAAAGTCCTGTCATAACCAGCATTCTTGTTCACAGTTTCAGGAAAGTATACAAGATTGAACAAGTCCAGGAAATTCTTTGATTTCAAACCTCACTGTCACAAACAGTTTCTGTACTGGGGCAATGCTGGGCATATTGCATTGTTGCTTCTGAGGTGTACCTGTTCTGCCTCAGAAATTGGCCCTTTAGAAAATTCACAGAATCACAGAATCACAGAATGTTAGGGATTGGAAGGGACCTCAAAGGATCATCAAGTCCAGTCCCCCTGCCAGAGCAGGAACCTAAATGACATCACACAGGAAGGTGTCCAGGCGGGTCTTGAATGTCTCCAGAGAAGGAGAATCCACAACCCCCCTGGGCAGCCTGTTCCAGTGCTCTGTCACCCTTACTGTAAAGAAGTTCCTTCTAGAGTTTAAGCGGAACCTCCTGTGCTCCAGCTTGTACCCATTACCCCTTGTCCTGTCATTGGGCATCACTGAGAAGAGCCTGGCTCCATCCTCGTGACATTCGCCCTTAACATATTTATAAACATTAATGAGGTCTCCCCTCAATCTCCTCTTCTCCAAGCTAAAGAGACCCAGCTCCCTCAGCCTTTCCTCATAAGGGAGATCCTCCACTCCCTTAATCATACTCAATTAGTACTCAAATTTTTAAGGACTTCTGCATAATCCCAAAGAATCAGTATTTCTCAATACGAGACTAATTTTTTCAGAGACAGCATATCAGAAATAACAAAAGACTTTCTGCTAAAGTTTCTAGGTACAGCATCATTAATCTCATGCTTCTCTCTTTTTCCACCATGTTTTAACATAAATAAGCCTCAGTTTACTGCTCTCTCATGAATGATAAAAAGAATCACATATTGACATGAGACCTTTAACAGCTGTGAAAAGACAGACTTTAAAGCATCCTCTTTGTGACATCAGCAGTCTGGTAACATCATTGTGATACATTTGTGAGTCCTGTGCTTTGTTTGCCAACAGAAACTCTGTCTGTGACATCTCTGGAAACAGGAGTTTTAACCTGTGAGCTTTGAAGTCATCTTTTAAAATACGTAGTTACTTCTTATGCTGCAAAATTGCTGTTCATATTACTAAGATAGGAAAAAAATGTATTTGTATTTGAGGCTGCAATTTATTTTAGCTGCAGAAATATTGATAAATAGAGGCCTTAAACCTTTTTATTAAGAGGTCTTAAAACGGTCTTTAAATTCTGTATATAATTTCTGTGAGCCTTGACTGACCTTCTTCAAGCAGGCCTGGCTTACAAACTGACCTTAAACTTCAATTTAGGTTAGGAGGGAAAGTCAAAAAAAGCCCTGAGGAGAACATCCACTTTAAAGTATATTGGCAGCTGTATGTAAAATAAAACAAATCTCTCTTCCTGTACAGGATGTTTCGTTAGGAATGCATTGGGAACAGCTCCACTTCCCAGTCAACAATAAACCAGTCCCAAAAAACATACTTGAAAAGAAAGGAAATAGGCAACACGGTACATGACGCAAGCCTGGGTGTAAGTGAGAAACTATGAATCACTGATACCTTTTGCCATTACTGCTGCTGCCCTGACAGACCAATGTGTACCTGTAGCAAAATCCCCCAGGCCCCTCTAAATTTGCAGTGCAAGTTTCAGTATAAATCCAAAGTGCAGAGGAAGGTCATGGCTAAGAATCGCAAGTCTTCCGTGTGCATGATTTCAAAGCTGAAGCAAACATTTGCAAAACTCCCTGTTTGCTAAAGCTAAAGACTTTCCTCAGTACTGGTCCTGCCAGAACCGAACAAAAAATCTTCAGTGATACACCCTGTCTTCAGGCACTCATTTGAATTTGAATCAATGCAATTTCTCGACCTTCTAGCACTTTCCTACTTACTACTGCGTTTAAAAGGAAAATAAACACACATTTCAACAGCAAGAGATACTCTTATTCTTGACTTGCACAGGAGATATTTTCTGTCACATGGTACAAGACTAATGTGGGAAGGCGACCCTAAGATTCCTGGTGACCAAGCGGTGTCGTTCTTTTCTGGAGACAGGATGACAATAGTGAAGCTCAAGAGGAGGCTGATCACTGCCTTGGGTATTGCTGTTTTGCAATGATTCAATGCCTGGAGGGCGAGTAACTTGGGACACCAGAATGTTGGAAAAAAAATGGTGTTACTACTAATACTAAATTATATTTAGCTTTTTTTAAAAAATATTTCAATCCTAAAATATTTACAATCTAAAAATACTTCAATATTTTCCACAATACCTTCTATTTAAGCTTTTGATATGCCAACACCTGAAGATATAGTTTCTAGGTGCAAAGACAATCAGGTAACTTGCTGAATAGAGTGTATTTTGCTCAATGGGTGGTATTTTAAAATACACCCAGATACATCAGCGATTGGCTCACTTTTCTCAAAGCACACAATAATGTTATGCATTTAATTAGATTAAGATAGATTCCTCATTTTCTCTACCCTTGACTAATCTGTATAATCTAACCTCTGAAAATTGGCCCCTGTGTTTCATACCCAAGTATTATTGCAGTTATTTATGTGTTTCCTGGTAAGACAGGTGAATCATGTAGAACTCTACTAAGCATTTCAAATGTTTCTTATGGTCTGAAGTTCTCACTGAGAAAATGAAGGTTGAAAAACTTCATTTATCTTGGTCATCATTCTTTCAGAGGACTACTTGGTTAAAAAAAATTGCTGACATAGAGCTCCATAGATTTCAAATGCAATCCCAGTATTATGAGATTAATTATCTATAATCAAGAAAACACATCTGGAAAATGCTGCTCAGCTCCCGCTCCTGATGATTCGCTGTTACATTCTGCTAATTCATTACTGAATCCTTTATGCAAATCTTTTGCTATGAGAATCATAGCTCACAACCTTTCTGTCTTCCCACCACATCTTCAACAACTAACGACTGGAAGGCGTGAGGTGCCCCTGTGACAATATCTAGCTAATGAGCAAACTATAAAGCAGCCCAAATCTCTTGCCAGATCATTAATCACAAAAGAATCATGCTATTGTTGATAGACTGTGCCACGCCACATACCCAAAAGGCAGGAAAATGCGGAACTTAATGCATTATGGATTCATAAACTACGATATGCCAATAAAATGCTAGGATGGACTTTTGGCTTTGGTATTTTTGCTCGCCACAAGAAAGCCAACTGTGTCAACAGAGGATTTAAAGTGTGTAAATCCATAAAAAAAAACAGATAGAATCTTCAAATTTTGCTGTCTAGAATCATGTTGCAGAGTCAAATAGTTGAACAGGAATGCATACTTGACAAAGTTTCACTACTGAATAAAACCAGCATAATACAGGTTATTTGGTGTCAACCCACACTCTAAATTTTCTAAAGCACAAAAATCACCAGATGAGTGAGAAATACTCCCAGGCACTATTTCTTATAATACTGAAGAACTTACAGACTTTTTTTAGACACAAGTCTAGAAGACTGTTGTGCAACATTCATACCCACCTCCATAAAAAAACAGAATGGAATTTTGAAGCATTTAGGTGTTTTATGAATTTGAAAGTAGCAGAGTTATCATGTTTTCTGGTTTAAAATATCTCTATATGTAGTTGAGGGAACTGTTGATTACTACTGAAGTATACATGCAGCTTCATATAGAAGTAATTAATTTTGATCGCTGTTTGCCTGTGTATTGTGATTATACATCTGGAAGGTTGCCAACAAGAAGGGTGCCAAGCTATCAACGGATCTTTGGCATATTCTTAAATAGGGATGGGCTCCTGGGTCAAAATGTTGCATTACTAATCTCAATTAAAGTAAATAACATAACAGCAAACAATAAAGATACAACCCGTGTCAATATTTATTCCATAACAGAAGTCTTTTTCACAGGTAGCAAGTTTCAGCACGGTAACTATTGTCTGAATGTTCATTACATTTACCCAAATCTTGTAAATAAACAAACGAAATGTAACAATTTCTGTGGGGCAACAGAAGGCGGCCAATTTGTTAACAGGTATACTACAATACCGTTCATCCGAAGATCTCAGTGTGATCTAGAATAATTAAATGAGCCTCATATTAGAGCCTTGTGGTTATTATTTCCTCCCAGCTCAGTATGCGTTAAGTACCTGATTGGTTTGCATCTTTGGAAATCTTTCTTAATGACACAGGTTTGTCATTAACTCTCAGAAGGTGTTAATTGTTAATTTATCATTTAACTCTTCTGAGAGATAATGATGAACCTGCATTGCATTGCCATTAGAAAATGAACAAACGAACTCTGTCAGAAAGATTTCTTGTCTTCCTGTGACAGGGAGGACAGAGTTAAAAAAAAACCACTCTACAGACATTGGTGAGTCCAATTCCCTTTTAGCAACATAAATGAAAGCCTTTAGATGGGTTCAGTACCCTGCAGTCACACTGAAAATGTGAGCTGCTGTAGATTCTTGCCTAATTGAGAGCTGTAAAAGTTCTGCCATGTAATTTAGATGTCTAAAAGGAAGCAGTTAGGTAGAAGATTATTTTAAAACTTCATTTGTTCTGTACATTTGGAAGCCTTGTAAATATGGCTGGGATACACAGAGCAAATAAGTACTGAGAAAAATTATAACATATCCCCTATCCTCTAAAACAGTTAACATAGTAATTTTTTTTTTTTTTTTCTTTTCCACGTCAGCAAGGACTGAAACATTTTCTATACCAATACAGATTTTCCCAGGTAAAGAGGCTATTGGCCTCTTCTGGGGTTATGGGTAATGTCACTCATAAGCTCTTCCAAACTTTATTTGCCAGTCACATGGTGAAGAAAGGACGGTTCCTGCTGTGTGCTCTTTGTTATACATGAAATATTTTTTGTTCCATTCCTGGAAGAATCACTTTAAAGAAAGTCAGCAGGGAACCAATTTCAACATCATGTATGATGTCTTTGAAGTCTTCCTCTGCTCTGTATCACAGCAGTGATCCAAACGCTTACATGCCTTCTTGGCCTGCGCTTCATGGTGCTGAGTGCAGGCATCTATGCCTGTCCATCAATCTATACTGGCCACGAGATTTGGAATTTGTCTTTGTTATTGTGTTATAAAACTGTAGTTCATTACAGCTAGTTTTGTAGTAAATTCTATGTCAGTGTGAAGACAGATTTTACCTGTGGGTCTTCTTATCTTCCTATATCCACTAAATTCTCTTTCTTGGGATAAACAGGCTTCCCTACAGTTTGGGTTATGCCAGAAAATTCTTTACAAACAACAGTGATGTTTGTAGAGATTGAAGACTGCAATTCATATACAAAAGAATCTTGAAATATAACAGAATGGAGAAAGAGAGAGAAGCAGTGAAGTCCAGCTGAACTTCTAGCCCAGGCATCCTGTCTTAATATGACAGTCTGAAAAGAAAGAAACAAGAGAACATGGATACAATCGTATGGAGTCAATGTACATACAACACATATACCAGATTTGTATGTTTTGCATGCATACTGAGAGATAAAAGAGGAATGAGCCTCCCCTTTACCAGCTTAGTGTCACCAGCTCACTACTGTCAGCTGCAGGTTGTGGTTGGAGAGGGTCTCATAGAGTGAACTCCAAGGAACACAAAGAGTATTCTGTGAATGCTGCTTGTGGTACCACAGAAGGCACTGAAAGGATTAAAAGGGGAAATTACTTCCTTTCATATTCACATTAAAAGCTGAACAGTCACTTTTTAAAAAAAAAAAAAAAAGCGCGAAGATTCCTTCCCTCAGAACTGAAGAAGCTGTTTACCAATTCAGTTTAAAAAAAAAACAACAAACAAACAAAACAACCCAAGAAGGCTCAAAAAAATAGTTCTGCTTGTTTCCCCAGTTACATCAATATTATTCTGAAAGATGAAGTATAGCAGAAGCAGAGTTTGCGAACTGTGGAACCCTCAGTTCTGGTGAAAAGGCACAGCCCAGGTAGCTGCTGACTGAAGACAGTTTGTGACATGGAGAGAAATGAGTCTTCTCTTCTGAAAGAAGATTTTGATACTGCAGTTCCCATGCTAGTTGGTGTAAGCGCAAGTGTTAGTAAAGCTTTAAATTTATCTTACAAATGTTATATTACAGCGTTATATTACAGTTATCAACATAGCAATTATTGTAGCTTTTTGATGAAACAGGCTTTGCACTTTATCAAACAGTTAATAAAAATCTGATGTTAACTGAATCACGTGAATTACACTGAGTGTCAAAATAGCAAACGGTGGTCATGGAAACGCTGGTTTATGTCCACACCCTTAAGTGCTTATAGTCTGTTGACACTGGGCTAAGTCAACCACGGCTCTGGATTTTCCCAGCAGCAAGCCGCCACTCGGATGCAGGAGAACTGTTTTGAGCTCTTCCATTCCCACCAGTTCTACATCTCTCCAATTTACCCCTCAACTCCTAATCAGCCAGACCAAATCGCCAGTACTCAAGTTCCCTAGAAAAACAAAGCGTCTTGGGCAAAAGGAAAGATGCGACCTTGAAAAGAGAAAAACAAAGCCAAGAAAAAGAGAACAGTACATAGTTTTGTTGGTTCCATCCTCTAATTTTCTCTCACATAAAGTAATCTTCTCTATCAGTGCAGATTAGTGTCTTGTAAATACCAGTATCACTTTAAAAGCAGTGCCAGCATGAAGATGCCATCCTCTGAATTTAATTGCAATTTATACATAATTTAAATATATTTTACACAGGCACATTAGTTTAAAGGGGTCTTACAATAAATTAAAGTCACGCCATAACCATTTAGAAGCACATTCAGTTACTGTGAGAAGAAAAGAGACGCACTTACACAGCAATGGGGAAAAAAAAAAGTCTTAAAAGGAACTGAACTGTTCTGACAGTTCGTTGGCAACATCTCTGTTCAGGTAAGGTTTCTGATTTCTCTATGATCATTTTTTTCAACACAAGGAAAGATATTTTGGTTGCAAATGGTTCTTGAATGCCATTATGTGAAGCTAGATGATGAAACTCCTCTTTATATGCCTCCCTGGTGCCTGAATCACCTACACATTTTTAGCTGATTAGAGTCCCAAAAGTGCTCCTGCCAGCTTTACTGTGCATTCATCCCTCATGCTCATTAGGTTGAAGCAACCAATGCAGCAGTATAAATTTGTCTTCTGAGGCTTTTCTACTTTAGTTTGTTAGTGACTGTCCGTTGTCTGTGAGAATGCCATTGTTATGCCCTTTAATTGGGCTCTGATATCTCAGATAGTTTGGAGGGAGATCTTTTTTCTAGTCACACATTGAGAGTTGTGCCGTATAGCACTAAATGAGAGACATAAGATGATATTAGTCTGTGATCCCCTCCTTTACAAATGCCTTTTAGCTGTTTACACTCTGATTCCTAGCTGGCAAGTGGATCCATTCTTTCTACTAAGTTATTCAATACAGCCACAACCCTGATACTTCTATCCCTGAATTTATTAAGGATGAAGACCTACAAGAAATGTAGCACCCACAGAACACAGCACTGCTCTTATTGATGGATCGTAGACACACACACATATATTTAATTATATCGATATAACTATATATAGAAGGTCTTTGGTTTGGGGCTTTTTTTAAGACTCCTTTAGGGCAAAAAGCACCCTTCTCCATCTTTCTCCAGAGCTTTGAAGTGGTGAGGTGAGTGTTGGCCCATATCCTCAATGACTGTTCCACTGTGCAGGTGCCACGGCCTGGATGAGGAACAAGGCTGCACCTTTCCTCCCAGGGTGATGAGGTTACTGTTCCAGGGTGCACACCCCTGGTGGATACAATCTGACTCATCAAAAACAGCTCCGCAGGGGCTTTGGGCATTAACATCTTTTCCACACCCCTTGCAAAATTCTGTTGGCTTTACTAAGGGAGTATTTCCCACACTAGCCAGCATGTGCACGGTTATGGAGTTCTCAGTTGGAAGTGAGAGTTGGTTAGCTGGTTAAAGGAGAAGAGCTGACTTTTAAACAATAGTGTTCTTATTCTAATCATAGAATGGTTTGGGTTAGGAAGGAACCTTGAAAGGTCATCTAGTCCAACCGCCCTGCAGTGAGCAGGAGCATCTTTAACTAGATCAGGTTGCTCAGAGCCACGTCCAACCTGACCTTGAATGTTCCCAGGGATGGGGTATCTACCACCTCTCTGGGCAACCTGTTCCTGTGTTTCACCACCCTCATTGTAAAAAATTTCGCCCTTATATCTAGTCTGAATCTATCCTCTTTTAATTTAAAATCATTACCCTCTGTCCTGTCACAAGAGGACTTGCTAAACAGACTGTCCTCTCACCATGTCCATACCTTTCCAATATAGAGGGAAGGACTCTCATGGGGGACCTTGTCCACTGATGTAGTTACTCCACCACAGAAGGCCACTAGAATGGTCAGGCAGGACTTGCCCAGATATCCGTTTCTAACGCAGAAGAGAGCGCAGTTCAAAGAGACAGAGAACACACAGGCGTATACAAAGCTAGCACTGCAGTGAATAAAATTCACATATTCCTCACTCATGAGCAAATTTACAGTAAAGTTACAAGAATGAGAAATGTAAAAGTAGACAGATAAAAAGGGAGGCAAATCCAGAGTAAATGAAACATAACATGTTTAGAATTTACATGAAAACCCAACAACTAATATTTGCTAAAGCCAAATCAAAACACTTAGGCTAAATAGTCTACGATTGCACATTCTCAATACTAAAGCACGTGTTTAACTACGCTGCTAAATTGGGTGAGAATGTCTGGCATTTTTGCAGACTTGAGCCCTTAATACATTGTAGTAAACGCAAATATACATCTATTTCAGTGTCTTGTCAGTCATTCATTCTGACAGTTACGCCAGTGTTTTATTCTCACATTTCTCTCACAGCCTCTCCATGTCTCTATTGACATCCTGGTGCATCAGCTCACTTCAGCTTCTGGCTTGCAAAATCTCTCATTCTTTCATCCAAGTATCTCCTAGCACTCCCTTCTTAAACTAACGTGCGAGATGACTCAACAAGAAACACCCCACCAATCTGCAACTGAATCATTGTGTCTCTAAATGTCAAAACCAAATCGTTGCCTGAACATATTGCTGCAAGCCTTGTTATCTTCACCTTCATCACCTCTGTAACAATTTATCCTCATTCATTGTGTCATGTCTAAAATTAGAAGGTAAGCTCTTTAAGGTACAGGTAGTAGATTTCCCACTGTTCCATGAAGGACCTACAACAGTTTTCAGGAGTGCTTAAAATTCAATTAATACAACATATGCCATAAATAATGAACAATGAACTACTTTGATAATTCTTTTCCTAGTTATTTTTGTGTTAATCTTTCCCCCTAAATTATGAATCTTTCAGATAAAAAAATCCCACTTCTGTGTGTATAAACTGAGGTTTTAAGTTTAATCTGTTCATGTTATTGTTCCCACCCCTCTTCCAGTTTTTTCTTACATACACAGAGCATATTGTTTCATTTTTTATTAAAAAAAAAAAAATCAAATCTACCAGGATAAGAAACTGTTAGTTACTAAAATATGCAATAGTACTAAATACAATATGCAATTCCTACTGCAACTGTTAACAGTACAAAAAGCATCTCTCTACCAAGCAATATACAGTACTGTTAGATTTTTTGTCCAATGATACTTCTGAAGAACTGAATATGCACACAAACCAAACAAATACCAACTTTCAGACTGCTTTTTGAACCTGAGTAGGATTTCAAATACTACAGCCTTCCTTATCACTGCTTTACAATTAGTACGTAAATTAATCAAGACATAAATAAATGAAGATATAATTTATGGAGGCAACTTTAAAATGGAATAATTTAGCTAAAAATCAAGGCAATCACTTAATCCTGAAACATTCTGCTGCATTAGGAACATATTTTCAAACTACGTCATCCGTAGCATATTAATTATTGTAATCTAGTTAAGAGTAGGAGTTACCAGAGTGCTCTTAGTACATCAAAGGTAATGCAATAGAGTCAGGTGAGCTGCAACTAGTCAGCATAACTCATATTATAGGCTATCAATACAACAGATTTATTTTGAATACTTTAATATCTTTGCACAAACTTTCTTATGCAACAGTGCTTTTGCATTTGAACCCAAACATTTCACATCAATCAGCTAAAGAATCCTTTCCGTTTCCTGAGAGATTACCGTCTCGTTTGCTGAATGTATACATTTCTCATTCCTACAACTGGAATTTACCTATAGCCTGTCAAAAAAAAAATTGTGCTTAGGATGTAACCACATGTTTTCTGAATAAGTGAGTAGAAACCCCAGAAAATAATAGTTTATATTGGAAACACTGACTCAATCTTTAACTATAGAGGCATGAACTGTTACCTCTGTAATTACCGGTCAACCTCAATCATTCCTAATTAAAGTTTTCCTCTGGTGGCTTATGCTTAAGGCTAACCCTTACTGTTTATTCTACAATATATGATTACAATGAACCCGCTGTAAGTTAAATGATGTAGTTGTGTCTGGCTACATACAACAGTTTGATAGAACTTGGTAAATAATCAAACCGCCCTCTCCCCAAAACCTCTGATGCGCTGCAACTTGGTGCTTTCTCATTGCCAACACAATATTATAGCAGAAAAATGCATTAAACATTAGTCAAAGTATGAATTCATTAAAGTCACAAAGAAATCTGTAGCTTACCTGAATAAGAGTCTTCTGCCTCCTAGGCAAATTCCAAAGTATTTTCCTTCGTTCTATAAGAAATTCCAGAATTCTAGTGTATAAAAGAATTGTGTCAAGATCAGTTGATAACATAAAGCATATGAAATAAAAAAATAAACATTTCACATTTAATGATGAAATTCTTTACTCGTGAGAATTTTTTCAATAAAACTCTTCAGATGAACATTACAATAAAGCCTAATATTTTCAGGTAGTTAGAGACAGCAACATGTGTTACAGTTGCTCCCCAAATTTCCATCATTAATTAGTGGGGTTTTTTCAGTTATTTGTAACTATAACAAATATTTATCACCCGAGTTGAAATTTCCCTGCCTCAGGATGAACTTTTCAGCTAGGTTGGCTCAGTAAATTCCAAGAACAAAGGCTGACATAGTGTAATTTGCCCTTGGTTGTCCATATGCAAGAAGATATAATCACCAACCTGAATGATTCTATGATTCTATGATTACTCGTATGATCACGTACAATTTACAACTAAGGACCCTTGACTCGTTCAGGGTATAAGAATAGCCAGTACTTCTCAGGGGAGTAGCTACTTCTTTTTAACCTCTTCATTATTCAGTGCATATGTCCAGATATTTACTGAACACTGGAACTGGAAGGGAATGTTTGAGTCTAAGAGAACTCCTCTTAGAGATTTTATACGGTGCCCTGGTATGAAAGCCAAGTGTTTCTCCAGCATTAATCTTCTCAACTTCTGCAGTGAATGAAGGCATCGCTATTCTCATTTTACTGATACACAAGGATTCTGATCAAAATGTGTCTATAGAATCCAGTAACTGGATGCCCAAATTAAGACATCTGCAGTACATTTCTTCAAAGCATTAGCTCTGTGTGCTACTGCACGTTCAAAATTCAGTTCCCAGCAGCTTTTCTTGCAGCTCAGTTTAAATTATCAGTTACCTCTCTGTATTTTGTTGGCACTGTGACGCAGGGTGGCATATGTGCGGAAGCCAGATATGTAGCATATAGCTGAAAATGAGGACAAACCAGCAAACCAGTGGTAACTCTGAATACAGGCTTGTATCCTGAAGCTCAGAGAAGAACCCGCTACAGGACAGTCACCACCATGAAGTATGTGCAAGGTATATATATATTTCCATTGTATGGGAGCTGTGGAAATTAACATCAGTTACAGAAGTTAGGAGAAGCAGCTGAGATCACTTGATTTGTTCAGCCTGGAGAAGAGAAAGTTGAGGGTTGACCTTATCACAGTCTACAGCTTCCTTATGGGGAGCGGCAGAGGGGGAAGTGCTGATCTCCTCCCTCTGGTGACCAGTAACAGAACTCAAGGAAATGGAATTAAGCTGCATCAAGGGAAGTTAGGACTGAACATTAGGAAAAGGTTCTTCAGTGAGAGGGTGATCAGTCACTGGAAAAGGCTTCCCAGGGAAGTGGCCATGACATCAATCCTGTCAGAATTCAAGCAGCATCTGGATGATGCTTTTATTCATATGGTTTGGTTTTAGGCAGCCCTGCAAGGAGCAGAGATTTGGACTTGGTGATCCTTATGAGTCCCTTCCAGCTTGAGATATTCTATGATTCTATGACTGTTACAGAATCTACCGTAGACAAAAATCCTACACAGGGAGAGGAGGTGGTGTAACTTGCACATTATATGTTTTTTCCTTTTTCTTGCAGTGTGGCACAGAATTGTTTGTATTGCTTTGTTTGAGGGAATGACACAGATATTTTTATGCCAGTTACTTGTTCCACCTCCCTTCCCACCCCAGGAAAAAAAGAACATTATTTAAAACCCAAAACTTCACACGTAAAATTGCGTGTCACTAGAAAACCCTTATGAGACAAAAATAACATGCCTAATAGAAAACTGGAAGGCATGTTACCGAGAGACATTCCTTCTGAGCTGAGAAGAAAGTTGTTAGCAGCTTGTTTTGAGGGATTAAAATGAGAGAATAGTTTTTAAAATCATATGTATAAGCTTTGGTGCAACAAGTTACTTGAGACTCAAGATGGGACTAGGAAAAAAGGTTCTGAAAATAATCTAAGTATAAGCAGGAAATCTTAATTTTTAATTTCTTTAAACTTTGCCATCTGGGAGTTTATATTCTTTTATGCCTGATAAAATATATCCATCTCTGTATTGGAGTGGAACAATACTGTCACCTGGTGGTTAAATTTACTGGCGGTGGTCAATCAAATTGAGGTAGAAAAAAAAATCTCTATTAAACATTTTGTAGAATCTATGATCTAAACAGCTGAATGAATTGTTGAGACTTACGGGCAATTTAATGCTAAGAACTCAATCGTATGTCATTCATTATAGTGAGTGGCACTAGGATGATGGTAGTGGGTCAGGAAACCAGTACCAGTGCTTTCTTACGGAAACAGTAAAAACTTTGCCCTATGTGAGTCTACTAGTGATTGATTCTGTTGCTTTTCCTTTAAAATAATCTTTCCATTGAACTGGAAAAGGTATTTTGAGGTTAATAAAATACAGATTAAACATAGATAAATACAGCATTTTTAGTTGTAAATAACACAGACTTTGGCTTTCAATAGCTAATCAAACCAAAGATAAGGAAAAGATTATTTGTATTTTAACTGGTACTAAACCAGATTACAAATCCATGTTACTATTTCAGCAATAGAAGGTGAGTCCAAAGAAAGATACCTTCATTTTGGAACATACTTAGACATGACAGCCCTGAATCCTGGAGAAGTACATTTCATAACATTTTGCTGGTCCCCATTTTGTACATTCTACACTGATGAGTTAGTTTTACCAATGCAGCAGAAGTACAATATGTTTCCCATACCTTTCAAGAGCTTCATTTTTAGAAAATCCAGTTCCTAGATACCTTAAGAAGTGAAACCCTGAATTTGATTTTATAACCTCTGAGGGAACCGATACAGTTACAGTTATTTCTATGACAAGGAAAGTAAGTACCCTCTTCAGTCCTTTAGCCATCATTACGCTTTCTGTGCCACTTCTCATCCTTCGTTTGTGCACAATATAAAGTACTTGATGATTGTGCTGTTTATGACCCCAGCCTATTCACTTTCCTGGAGAAAAGTCACATGCATCCAAAGGAGTTCTCTACTAGTGGAAAATTCTGAAGTACAGATGGCATAAAACTATCTGTTGCTCACAAAGAAGAACTAAGAAGGCTGTGAATAATTAATTCAAATATACTGTCTCCCTTGAAATGACATCTCTACTAATGTTAGAAAAATATCGCTTGATTTTGCTAACACAGGAATTTCAAGGTGAGTTACAGCCTGAGCTGACCAACTATCAGCATGAGCCTTTTGTTACAGGAACTGTACAAGAGATTTAAAATGTTTCTCTTGCTAGAAGCCATTTTTAGGCAGTGGCTCTGTGAATTCAGCATGAACTCTGCTGTCTGACTAGTTCCAAGTTACTACAGGTAGGTGAGAAAATGCGTCAGTAGGAAAACTGATGCTTGGGAGCCTCCATTCTCAAAAGGTAGACCAGATGCAGTGGACACACAAGTTCCTGTCATCTTTTGCATTTCTCACTCAGAGATAGATTCAGTCATTTTTTATGTTTCCACAGACCCCTGTTAATTTTCTAAAAGAAGGAAATTTTCCACATGCTGTAGAGAGGCAATGTTGAGCTCTTTGAGTTCAAAGCTCTTTGAGACTACATTTTACCATTTCAGTGTCGTTCCTCTGTCCTCTAACACAGCTTCAGAATAGACTGGAAGAAGTTTGCTCCACTTCGTCTTGGATCCGCAGCCAGATAAGAACTTAAGTAATTGAAGTCCAGTGAAGTCCATTCTTTCTCCTCACCACCTGTGGGACTACAGTGTGGATTGTCTCTGTCCCTCCATTACCATCCCTCTGTTCTTTTCATACCTTCTTTTCTTACCTTTGATCTTACCCGTGCTGGAATGCAGGAGAAGAGAACAGCAGGAAAGACTATTCTGCTTCTCAGTTGTTTTCAGCCACTGAAATCAGATGGGCTTTGCAGACACAAGAGTCAGCAAAACACACAGATGCTGTTTCAGAACAGAAATTTAAACACCATTTTGAAGGTAGATTACGAAAGATATTTATACCATATTTTTTCTAACTTTTTGAAAAGACTAGCAAAAATAAGGCAAGGAAATACATTTTAAAAGACAATGGGAAAATGAAAGGAAATGAAAGGAAGCATAATGCCTTTTAAACTTTATTTAGTCATTCAGTTACCCTGACTGGGAACACTCTCAGGACTCCCCTGTGGAATCAAAGAGCAGACCACTAAAACATCTCCTCTGCTTGTTTTGTCTTAGCAGAATACACAACCCAGCACAGCTCATTGAGATTCTATTTGTTCTATTGTGTGGAAGCATCAGGGCTTCATCTAGTGTTCATAAAGAAAATTACACTGAAGAAGAATAAAATGTAAGCCGAACAACGTTACACAGCAATATTAGAAATTTTTCTTTTAACTGCTGTCAGGAGCAATGTCCCATATTATGTGTAAAAGTTCAGACTGGTGGTCGCATATGTGAGTCACAACATCATCCGTCCTACAAAATATACTGACAGAATGTCAGTATCTGCTATCTACAGATCATATGCATCAAGGCCAAACTGTCTTGAGTGTTAATTTTTTCTTGTTTCTGTAATCGTTTTTAAATTACTGTTATATTAATAATGTATAAACCTGTTCAGATCTATAGGACAGTTTCATTTAATTCTCCAGTTTAATAAAGCTGTGCTAGCAATTCAAATGCCTTGAGCTGTCATTTGGCCAGTGATCTCAGGATACATCATATCCCCTACATAAAGAGTAGCAGGAAAATTGTGTGCCATTTAGCTGTTTCAAAAGAGCTGAGCCAGCTTAAGAATAGGGTACTAATCTGTTCCTGATTATGAAGGAGAACCTTTCAATGGACTGAGTTAGACTACTCCTAAGATGGTACAAAATGTACTCAGTGCAGTTTAGAAATGAAAAATCTAAACTGTGGTAAATAAATTTGCTTGAGAATGGCTAACAACGTACAGCAAACAATGTAAGATTCTTACATCTTCCTACAAATTGCTGATTATGCTCTGAAAATGCTTAGTGCCCTTTCAAAGCAGGCGCAGAAGATCATTTCCTAAGTAGATGTAGGCCAAGATTTAAAGAAAAGAAGGTGACTGAACTCTTATTGACGGCACAGTAGGAATCGGAGGCCTCAGAATGTCTAAAACAAGTACTACATGGAAATAGGAAGACGTGTTTAAAGACGAGAATGTTAATGAAGTTACATTTTCAGGTATCCCCTGTTCTAGAACAATTTCTTCCTTGCAAATATGAAGTTATGCTGGAGTTACCAGTACATCCAGAAACAACATTTCAATGTGGTTTCATTATAATGGTATGCTTCTATTCCACTAATACTCAGAAATTTTTGTTTTCTACCATTGTTCAACTTTTAGTACTAGCAAGGACTCCCTATCACTTCAACAGCATCCACAGAAAGTAAAATTTCTTTTTAACTACCATTGAGTGTAGCTTACATGTGCTTGGCAATTCATTTTTTGTCATAGCAAGCTTATTGCTGGTATAGAAGATTGGTTTATATTGTTGCACTGTCCCTGGAAAACGCTTAAGGGACATTGTGATCAGAGATGTCCTAGTGCTCAGAATGAGAATAAGCTGTAAAACAATCAGTATGTATCTGCCACATTGTTTTCTCTCAAAATAACTGTGTTGCAGTTAAAGGATCAGCCGCCTGCACTCTTTACATCCCTACCACCAAATACAAATATAATCATGAACACTGACTTCACACGTTGGAAATAGTCATACCCCCTTGAGTAAGTGCCCTATGAGCAAGCATGTGCCACTTTTTCAGTGGTTTGCGTCGAGGGCCAGCACGCATCTGCACAAGGTAAAACTAGATTCCGTTTTAAATAACCAAGCGTGGTTATTTTCCTGCTGTTTCCAACAGGGATCTTTCATACAGTTGTGTAGAAAGTATTTCCAACCTCAATGTCAACATCCTCCTGCCTTCCCTTTCCATAGCCTTCTGAAACCAAATCCCAGCCACAAGGCAGTTTGGAATCAAGTGCTGCTTTCCTTGGTGCTAAGAGGGTTTACATAAGACACAATGAGCCACACTTAGCATCGTGAAGGTCATTACCGTAGTTCTTTTTTAGTGTATTAAGCAATACACAGCCCACTAAGTTGCAGTGTGAAGGTGTAAGGTCTCCTTGTTCTTTCTCTGTCACTCACAGAAAAGGAGCACTGAGGCTGATTAATTTACCACAGAGATTAAGCTTCATGGTTGCCTTCAGTAAATCACACAACGTATTGACAGTTCATTTACTAAGGTTTGCTGCTGACTCATGTTTAGATGGACAACTAGGAAAAAGAAGCTTTGTGGTTACTTCAGGCCAGCCTTTCCTAAAAATATTACCTTATAGTGTATGAAACTTCAACAGCAAAGCGAAATTAATGTAAATTATTCCAGTAAAATTCCCCAAACCTCAACATTTCAGACATAAACCTGGCAAGAAATCCAGGCTGATTATCCAAATTATAGCTCAATGAAGCTTATTCCAACAGATCGTTGGGTACTACAGCAACAATAACCACTGAGACAACTTGCAAAGCACTGATCTGTACACCCTTTTTCTCTTTGGCAAGCAGTCAGGTTCATGAGTTATCCCACCAGCTATTTAGTAACATCTATTCATTAGCAGCAGAAACAAGAACACAGTCTGATTCCTCATAAGCTATACCTGCAGTTTTCAAAAAGTAGAGCCTAGATATGTTTGTAAAGATATTCTCTAGACAAGCACAGCCAAACTGCAAAATCATTTGGAATCCTTTACAAGTTCTAGAACATGTTTGCGTGATATTTACTCTGCCATACTTCTGAAGCAGTAACAGGGTTAATGAAAACATGAAACATATGCAAACAAAAAAGGAACGGCGGAAATGCAAAGTATCTCATTGTAACTAAACTTACTTGATTTTTACACAGCATTTCACAGTTGGATATCACAAAAAAAAATTGAAGTAGAATCAATGTGAACTTAATAGTCCTTTCCCTTACACTTCAGAACAAAGCAACAATCCCCCAAAGTCATCTGTCATGTGGCAAAACCCAGCATTTTTCTCTTCACTTGCAAAAAGGCAATGAAGGTTAGAACAAGACACTTGCCACTCTGCTCAGTGTGTCATGGCCTAAGTTACAACCAAGGGTGTCATTTTTTGCTATAACGCAGAAGTACTAGACTAGAGAGACATATCAGGGCAAGTCTTCCAGCAGCACTGGAATCTGTTCAAGAGCCACAATTCTTCCTTGTAGCTAAGTAGGACGGCTGTGTCACATCATGTATTCTGTTCAGCTAACTGGTTCCAGACTTGCTCACCTGGCAGTCCTCTACTTGCACAACTATATGTATGCCATATAAACACCCAAAATGAAAATCTTAATTTTTACACATTTTAGAACCATTTTGTGTTAAGCTTATAGTGTAGGAGTATCATGTTTATTTATGTTATAGTCCCCATATTATCCCCAGAATTTTCCCTTCAAGTATGAACATGCTCTGTATGCTGCGTAGCCGAGCTCTCTACTTGCTATGATTACTACTTCATACATCATTCTTTCTTAACTCCAGAAATCCATCAGTGTATCGTAAGAAATTCCTCACGAAGCTTGCAGCATTATTTTACTTCCTTCTCATTAATACAGAAACCTTCTCTGGATGTTACTTTGATAATTTCCTATGCTCAGCTGTGCATTTGGGTCCAGTTTATTAGTGTACCTAATCTCTCTGGGATTATTAGTTATTTAAAAGCCTTCATTTTATGCATTTAAGGAATTAAAGATTTTATTTTGTCTTTCTAATTTTCACTTGTTTCTATTTTGTTTATATAACTTACTACTTCTTTTTCCTTTTATTCTTGAGGGATTTAACAAAAAGGAACTCAAAAAACTATAGCATCCAAAAAAAAATTTCAAAACCTGACTGGATATGTGCCTGTGTGACCTGCCTTGGGTGATCCTGCTTTGGCAGGGGGGTTGGACTCAATGATTTCCAGAGGTCCCTTCCAACCCATATCACTCCCTGATTCTATGAAGGTGCAATGGCACTTGGGGGGGAAGTGAATATTTTTGGCTCTCATTAAAAAACCTTGTTTAATTTTCATGGAAATTTTGGCCTGTATCTCCTGTTTTTTGAAAAAAGAAATTCATCTTTAGTCACACTTCTACAACATTCTGTGCATGTCATAACAGCAGCTGGATATCTCTATCATACAGATACGTATTTCAAAGAGAACTGCATACTACTTTTTACCTAAAGCCAATAGGATACATCTGAAATAAATATTTATTTGTTCTGATATTTCCATTGATACAAAAAGTACAGCCATATCTTGAGTGTAAATTTGAAAAATTATCTATTTATTCTCAAAGTAACTTCAAAAGAGAGTTTATTTAATGTAAACAATTCCTTTTAGTTATGGAAATATTAAGCTATCAGCTTTTCTTTGAAGTCTTAACAGTATCATAGCCAATAAAGCCAAAGGCTGCCGAGTGGTTACAGATGGATGTAACCGTATTCATCTCCCAATCTGAACTCTCAGCAGCTTGCTATCCATCAGCACAAAGGCTCCTGCCTCCCACGCTACAAACCAGTCTGAAACCAAGGGAAAAGGCATGAGAGTTGCTGTTAGGAAGTAAAATGTTTTTCAAGTTGGCTTCTTGATAACCTTACGTAGCAAGCCAGATTAGAAATTGTTTCCCAACAGGTTCTAAGTTTCTTCAAGGGACAACTTGTTGTATGCTGTGGGTGGTTTGTCTTACTGATAGTAAACAATCTTCTAAAAGTTAAACATCTAAATGTTAACAACACTTCCAAGTATTTTGCTATTTAACCAAAAGGATTGGGGCAGTTTAGTGCATCTGCCAGCTCAGGCCACCTCCAGTCCTTGCACAACCTGTACTTGCAGTGTTTGTCAAAGTTAGACATGAATTCTACACGTTATTTTTTATTTTACAGTGCTGGAGACAGTGTCTAATATTTTCTTGTGCAGTTAGTCAGAAAGATTCTTGCAGTAGTCATATACAGTGCAACTTAGTCTTGATTAAAATCAGGTACATAATGGATATGAGTAGCAAAATAAGGTTATTTCTTAGTGTTTAAACATGTATACCCTTTCAGCTTGTACATACATGTAAGTTTTCACATGGAAAAAACAAATACTGTTGCAAAACTATTTTTTCAAAATCAAAAGAGCAGAAAATCCTGAAATACATATGTGTATTTCAGAATATCTCGAATAAAATATTAATTCTGTAATTATTCGTTAATTAGAAAAGCAAAGCATTGTCCTAGCTATTTCTATTTCCCTATAAATAAGAATGTCCTAGTACAAAATGATGAGACAAGAGGAAATCTACACATCAGTTCCATTGACAAACTTAGGTGCATTTGGAGAAATATCTTAAGAAATGTTTTTTTAGGAGTAGAGTTTGGTAGATTTTAAAAAGTAACAAACTAATGAAAACAGAAAATATTCAACAAAAATAGAGATAGTACTTAAGATCATGGTAAATCCAGTACAGAGACTGTATTCTGTAAAATGAGTGGCTTAATCAGGCTATTTAGTCTTTCTATGTTCTGTAGACATTCTGAGATTGTGTAAATACGCAGTATTTACCTCAATCCAACAGTTCAGTGCTAATTTGCATCAGTTAGGGATCTGACTTCCACAGTGACTAAATATCTATAACTCTTTGGAGATCTAACTGCAGCCTTTTCATTTAAATCACTGTTAAATCGTTCCCATCTATTCCGTTACAATGGCAATGTAAAGGAACTAAATAATCTCTGCCTCGATATCTCCACTTCAAACGCTGCAGCTGAAATCTTTATCCAGATGCAGAAAAAAAAGAAAAATCACAACAATAATTATAATATTATATTGTAAAGTTCATAATAAAGCACGTAACATTTCAAATTCTTATATTGGGTCAACAAACACGTTTTTGTGGTCTTGCCCAGGAACTGCTCAAGACAATAATTTAACATAAAAGCTAAAACAGATATCCACAAACCAGGGTAATTTGTATGGCTATAGGATATTGTTCCTTTTCCCATTAATAAATAGAGTTGGTGAGACCACCCACAGTGAGAATATTCTGGGAAGTCAAATATGGGGATGGAAAGACAAACAAATGAAAACTAGAAACATATCTGGGAATAACTGGTTTTAAGGCTAAGATAAAGGAAGACACACCCATTATTATAGATGACAGCTTTCACTAATAGCCCAAAATATAATTAATCTTGGAATAAAATTCACATTTATGCCAACTGGACATACTTTGGGTTTGCTTCTTAGACCCATTGTGTGACCATAGTCCTAATTTTCTCTTTTAAACTTGATCTAGAGCAACGATTAAATGTTTCTTAGAAAAATACATGCCCAAGAATTCTTTCTCTAATCCTTTCCACCCATCTCTTCCATATCACTCAAGTTTAACACCAGGCATTTCAAATTACCTTTGAAATCTAGTCTCAAGCCACAGATCCTTTAACTATCATACTTGAACTATCTAAAGCAGACCCTTCTGGCAAAACTTCCATTGTCAAATTACTAAAGAAGTTTAAATGGAGTTTGTCCAAAGAAAAAGATTTTTAAAGTGATTGCCTGAGTACGTGCGCATCAGTGTTGGGCAGCAGGTTACTGAAGTTCATAATTCTCACTAGAAGATCTAGGAGCATCTTTCCTGACCCACAAAGTTTTAAGATTTGAAAAATACTCTCTTGCATTCTGCAGAGAGAAAACATTGAAAAGAGATTCTCACTTTCCAGAGAAACCAGCCTTGTGTTTCAGAAAGTAGTCACCATAAATGTATGCGTTGTAAGCGTCGAGTACGTTTGAGGATTCCTTTTCCCTGCAGGAATCCAAAGCTCCGTCACTGGATGTGTTCAAATCCAGGTTGGATGGGGTTTTGAGCAACCTGGTCCAATGGGAGGTGTTCCCTTAGAACGAGATGTTCTTTAAGGTCCCTTCCCAAACCATTTTATGATTCTATGAATTCAGAGAGAATTTTAAGTTTTGTGGTTGCTTCTGAAAAATGAGACTTTGACTCTTAAGTAACAGGAGCACTTTGGAAATATTTCTAAGTACCACCTACATAAACTTTTTTGTGTAACTCATGCTTTTTTTTTCCCTAAGAGTATGTGCATATCATTCAGTTTGTGAGTTTTTCAGCCGCAGATCAGTTTGGTTTTGGACTCTGAGAAGCGTGTTGCAAAATCGCTACCACTACTAAATACTGATTTTTAAAATGTGAAATCCATGGGGCCAAGTATTTCACCAATTAGTAGAGAAATGTGGAGATGTAAATGACAAAATGGTAAATTTCGTATCTTGAATATTTTTCCATGAAGGAACTTTTAAACTGGAGGAAGAGTAAGCATTTTCCTACTCATAGATTCTTGGCGTGTTTCCTTTTAATTTCTTAGTTACATCCCTGATGCGGTAAACAGTATATGACATCTTTCTTTATCTCTGCCTAGAGGCAGCTTACATGTCTAACAGGTCTAGCTAATACTTTGAGATGTTTCACATATCACCTGTCATGCACTGCTGCAATGATTTTTTAATTTTTTCTTTATCATTAAAGTTTTAACACTTCTAAGATGACACAGAGACAAGACTT
The DNA here is from genome assembly GCA_013396935.1 of Baryphthengus martii. NCBI lineage: Eukaryota > Metazoa > Chordata > Aves > Coraciiformes > Momotidae > Baryphthengus > Baryphthengus martii. The sequence goes on along the minus strand of VWZK01002287.1, from coordinate 46,485 downwards.
TCTGGTGTCTTGTGTGGGAGGAACACACCAACAAAGTAGAGTCTCTGTGTGGCAATTTTATAGGAGATTCAATGTGACCAAAGAAATAAACATTACAATATAACTTGCAGCTTAAAGTCTATGAGGCACTGTATCATGATTTTAAAAGAAAATATTTTTGGTTTAGCCAAAATGTTTAGCTTAAAGCCTTTCTGAAGGAAACCTAGATCCATTTTTTTCCACTTCATGCAGCTTCACAAACTATTGAAGGAAAGGTAGGAAATTACAAACAAACCTCGAAGAAAATGCAATCAACAATTTTACTTTGGTTTTCCCTCAGAAAAGCGATGTCTGAGAAACATGCACAACTTTATTAACTAAAATTTCCATATCTGAGAAAAATATTAATGAGAGTATCTAAATTTAGCTTTTGAAGAAGCTTTGTTCAGGAAGATCAAGAGATAAGATGATCATTTTTACTTCTGCATCTAACCATCATCTGACCACGATCGGTCTTCACCCATCTTGCAGAAAGGTATCTTTGAAATTACCCATGACACTGACAGTACTACAAAGCACTTCATTAAAATTATTGGTGCTGATGAATAGAGAATCTCTCCCAGAGTTATACTTAACAAATAAATACTGACTACTCCATCTTCTATATTAATTAGGACATCTTCTAAAAAGCATTCAAGAGAACCTGCACATTCAGATTAATTCAAAACTGACTGAAATCAACAAGAATATCTCCATAAAATTTCTCCTGGGCTGACGGATTTTGATGTCAAGAAGCAGCACAGTCGTCATCTGCTCTGATGTTCTGTTTACAAAACATTTTAATTAGTAATTCTCACATCTACCATGTAGTTTCTTATGGATACACAGGTAATGAACAGAGAAAAGTAATAGTGAGGATTTACCAAGGAAATATTATTCCTGTCAAAGGTAATTACTTTCTGTAATGAAATTATTTGGTCTGTAAATGAGGAGAGAGCAGAAAATGTCATTTACTGGGAGCTCAGCCTTGGATTTTGACACAATTTCCCTACAAGTATCCTTTTACACAAACAGAGATATCAACCAGGCTGGTGGACTGTAAGGCAGGTGAAAAGGTAGTAGCTAATGTTCAAAGTGGAACTGGCAACCATCACAAGTGGCGTTCCTCAAGGGTCAATATCTGGGCTGATAAAGTTCCATGTCTTCATCAGCAATCTGGGAAATGAGACAGAATGCATCCTCAGGAAGTTTGGCGAGGTGCTTGCTGCACAACTGCAATCCAGGGGGACAGGCCGTGAGCATGGAACCAGAAGGAAGTTAATGAAATTCAACAAAGATGTAGGTAGAGACTTGAGCCTACAACAGAAATATCCCATGTAATAGTATCAGAAGAGGACTAACTGGCTAGAAAGGAACTCTACAGAAAAGGACTTGATTGTCTTGATGGACCTAAACGAGCGATGTGTCACTGTTGCAACGAAGGCTATGAACACCAACAAGAGTGCAACCACCAGATGAAGGGAACTGATTAATCCCCTCTACTCAGCTCTAAGTCTCATCTGAATGCAATGTCCAGTCGGGGAACCTCAAGCACAAGAAAGTTCCTGGAAAACTGAAGCAAGTTCAAGAAGATGGTCAGTACATGACATGAGAGAGACTGAAAATGTTGGATTTGCGCAATCTTAAGAGAGAGCAAAAGAGCTAATTCCTGTTTTCAATAACCTAAGCAGAATTTGAAAGAAGACAGCTAGACCGTACTCAGAGGTGCTCAGAAAAAGTAAGAGACAACAGTTGCAACTTGCAGCAAGGAATTCTGATGTAGTATAAGAAAAAGTATTTTCACTGTGACAGTGGTTAAGCTCACAGATATTGTGGAACCTCCATCATTGCATATTTTCAAAACTCAACCAAGACCCTAAGTAAGGTAAAACAGCTACACATACGGCTTTCTTTGAACCAGAGGTTGGACTAGATGGCCTCCAGCAGGTTCTTCTAACTGAAGTTATGCCCATATACAGAAAATTATCAAATCTCTTTCTGACCTTCATTAGGAAAAGCAAAATATGAGGAGCTTGATAAATGTCAACTATCAGGCAGTCATATGTCATCTGAATCAGAGTCCTTATGACTAATTTACTGTCTGCATGCATTTGATACTGATGAAGTAAGCTTAGCCTTCAAACAGAAGGATCAGATCATGAACTGCTTTTACCTTAATACTTGCAATGTCTTGTGTTCTGACTTGCAGGGCTAAGCAATCTTTTTCCTCTTAAAACTTATTTCAACATATTTGTATCCATAAATCTGTAGAGTAAGACTGCATTATGAATCATTACTAGATGAATCATTTTTCTTGATAATTTGTCTATTTCTATTCTTACAGTAAATACTATTTAATATCAAGTTGCTACTTCAGTCAAAATATGAGTCGTGCCTGTACTGGTGTTCTTATTGAAAAAGAAGAAAGCATCTAACTGATAAGTAGTATCATTTAATGTCTCCCCATATGCCCTGGTCGTGCGAAGGGCACTGTACAGGGGCTTCAAAGGTATTTAAGGATGCTGAGTTCTGTTACACTACTGGGGTTTTAATCTGTCAGACCTGGATTCTATTCCTGTTAGCTTCAAATGGAACAGAACTGCTTTGCTGCAACCAAAATTCTGGCAAAGAGGTTAATTCTTCACATAATTTCATGTCTTCAGTAAAGACAGTACATTGATAAGTAATACACTCTATATTCAACACGTACAGGTCCCTGAATTTATTTTGTCACACTTGCAAACACATGCTCACAGTAAAGTTTTGGTTTAGATCAGAAGTGCTTTTCTAAACCTAATCTCCTGATCAGTCTCTTCTTGTTTTACTTGATTTCCATCATGGAGCAGTCTCACAGCATGCAAACTCAATTGCTTTGGATGCAATTAAATCATCAGGAATAATCCAAGAGCCCAACCATGTGCTCCAGCTACTAAGGGATCTTCCCAGTTCCCAGGGACCAGACTAGAGCTAGTAAAAATTCTCAAAACTTGTATAAACAATCCATACCCGACCCTCAGCACCATTGCACACTAAGTATCTGCTCCTCTTTCCCCTTACTGTTAGACAATAAAGGCATAACCTTAATTGTTCTGATCAGGAGATAATTCTCCTGAGAGGTAGTGGGAGAGAGAGAGTTTGGAAGGGAGGAAGATATCTTCTGAAATAATTAATGCCTGCAGATAAAATGCTCTCTAGAGTTAGCTTTTTCCACTGTATTCTGAAAAAGTCTAGATAACAAACTTGGGCAAGATGCCTAACTTGGAGTTAAGACAAATCCCACACTCAATTAATAGCCCCAAGCGGGGTTTAGAACAGAACAGTTGAGTTGGAAGTGACCTACAATTATCTAGATCATCAATGATCATCTAAATAAGACATAAACCTATTTATATTGGGATGACAGAATCTAATAATCTATAAACTTTGTAATTATTGCAACTTCTCTGTGTGACACCTAGTATTATTCTCACTTAAAGCTTTAATTTGCATTAATAATCCTATGAATTGCTTTATTTTTTTTGGTTTTATTTTTTTAAGTCTATAGTTGCACTTACACTAACACTAAACAAAAATGCTAGAAAAAACCATTACTTTTAATAGGAAAATAGTTCAGGCCTTATAATTTCATACGTTTGTCCATCTTCCAGACCACTTTTCCATTCTTTCATACCCTATCAGGTTAGTGGACAGAGCAGCAAGATAACATTTCTTGTCTTCCTCAGAACTGTGTTAGCACAGGAATGAACAGGGCAAGACAGTATTTTGATCACACCATCACATCTGGAGCTTTTAATTTAAAAAACCACCAAAACCCATAAATTCCTATCACAGCACTGCATTTTTTCACACTGTAAAAGTCAGTAGCCTGCATGCCAGGTGACCACCTTTCCTCTCTCTGTCTACTACAGCCACAGATTGGAACACATTGTCTCCATGAGGCACAAAGAATTGTCTTTTCGCTGTTGGGAAAGATGATTCATTGTGAGTTGCTTTATCTTTTTGTGCGCAAAAAAACCCACAGGGCAGCCAGATTTGCATAATTATCAACCCATAGTGGAAGTAATCAAATAGTCTTAACGAAAGGACTGATCTAAGACATAAGCTGCAGAGAGGCAGACAGCTTGTGAAAGAGACCCTAAAGGAAGACACTTATGGATAAAGAAAACATATTTTCCTAATGGAAAACCATCTGCAATTAATTTTTTTCCATCAATCTTAAGGTCAACTAAATATACATTCAAAATTACATGTCATGTTATAAATAGTGTATATTCTGTACCATTAGATATTAAAAAACATGCAAGCAAATTTCATGTATTCAGAAAAAAAGAAAAAACTGATAAAATGACAGAAGGAAAAGAACAACTGGAAAAATTGCATAAGGTCTGAAATGGCATTAAATCAATGTCATTAACTTGCTTTATTTAGAATAAGCATGTGTGACAAAGTACTCAGCCCCACAGTACTCCACAAAAGATAGCAGTAATCATCTTCTAGAAGCCTCAGGGCACAAGCTCTATTTGCAAAAATAATTGCTCCTCCCTATCAAAGTCTGACTCACGTTGATTGCACACTCCTACAAGGAGATCAAGATTAACCATCTTGAGCCAACACTTGCAGTGCTCTGAGTCACAGATCACATTACAGACAAGGGCAACTGAAACCACATTACTGAAATCAGTCTGTCAAATCTGGTCCACAGATGATAAGTTGTGCTACATTGCCCTGTTTCTTAAATGAAAGCCATTAAGAAGCACAGCACACCTAGGCTAGTCTTTTCCAATACATTAATGGGTCTGTTTAAAGCGAGTGGATGCCTCTTCTACACTCTGCAAAGTTAATCTAGGCCATATGTAAGAGAGTGCTCTTAAACAGCAGCGTGCCCATCATGAAAATCAGATGTATCGTGCTTTGTGGTATAGATCTCCATTACAAGGTTTAGCATTAGAGCACGCATGGGCAAACAGTTCATTTTAATGAGACAAGAAACATGGCAGAAAAAAATTAATAAAATAGATTATTGCTTTCCTGCTCTCTCTCTCAAAAAAAAGCCTCAGTATTTTTGTTTAGATGCTGGATGCTCCTCATTTACTTGCTTTGCAAACACTTGTTTTAGAAACTAAATTCAGTGCCTGGCTCAAACATTTAATGTTGCTGAAGCCTTATGATGAATTTTGCTGGTTTTATTCCTTTACACTTCTGCAGTGCTTACGTAGTGAAGACACACTGATGTAGTCAGATTGACATTGTGTTAGGAGTTAATGTGAAATGACAGTTAACAGGCTATATTAGATTGGTGATACTGGGATTGGGGATTAGATTAAAACACTATTAAAACAGTAGGAAAGAAAAAACTCAAAATTTTTCGTTGCTATTACTAGTATTCCTTCTTGAGATTAATCTCAAAGATACCTAGAAATTTGGATAGGCATGGCTTGAATATAAATTTTAAAATTCTACTATTGTTTATGACACATTTAGAACATTTTAAAATCAGCTACCATTTAGCCACATTCTAGAAAGTAGCAGAGATCAAGAAAGGTCAGAGAGCATCAGAAACAGAGGATCATTCACAAGTACGCATCTCCAAAAGAGCACCAGCAATGCTTGAATGAGCAAACTGCTTTATGATCTTTGGGACAAACCAGAAGAATTTTCTGTTCTTTGCAGTACTCAGTTTATGACAGGAGCTTCAAAACCATTGAGAAACCATTCGTGGATCTGTCCTGGGTTTGGCTAGGATAGGGTTAATTTTTGCCAGAAGTTGGGAGGGGGAGCACAATGGGGATAGACCATCTACCCAGGCAAGGCTTAGTCAATACCTTACCGAGGGCATGCCTGGTATCTAAGCACCAGGGCACAAGCTTTTTGGCAGTCGGGGCGGCATGGTGCCGCTTCTCGGTTCATTCCATCTCACTTTTTCTGTGTATTGCTTCATTGTGATTATTATTGGTGGTGTTTGTACTTCTGCTGCGTCATTGTATTAAAATCTCCTTACCTCAGCCTGCGGGATTTTGTGCTTTTCTCCTTCTTCTCCTTCCCGTTGCGGGGTGGGGGCAGTGAGTGGGTGCTCTGTGATGCTCTGCTCCCAGCTGGGGCTAAACCACGACAGGATCTTTAATCCCTGTATGGATTTACCACTTGATCTAGCAGGTGGTGTCTGAGAAAAAAACTTTACTAAGTTGCAGTGACCTCCAGAGCCATCAAGCAGCCTACAGACAAGACAAAAATAGTATCTGCTGTGGTCTTTGAAAACTGATAATCAAATATTACACTGAAGTAGGCAGATATGAAATGAGTCATAACTAGAGGGAAAGAGAAAAGTAATCAGTTAAACACACAATTTGATCAATGAATAAACACTTTTGGTTCTACAAATTCCTAAGAAAACTTATGTTACTTCTGTTTAAAAACCAACAAAACACATGTGTTTTGAGCTAGATGCCAGAGGATTAGTAAAGCTGCTGAATGATGTCTGTTTCCAAAGCCTTCTAAGAAAAAAAAACAAACCTCGTCCCCAAGTCCAATAAGCTGTGCCGATAGAATTTGTGCATGTGCGTTTCCAAGAGAGCCCAGCATGCTCTGCCATACATCTACCATAGTGATACTCAAAACATTTAAAATAAAACCTTGTGATAAATTAATATGCTATCAATATGACTTTCTCAGAATGAACATACATAAATCCACTATTTTTATCTTGTTTACTGCATTTGTAATAAATTCACATGCCCATGTGTGTGCAACTACTACAAGGACAATTTATGAGACTGAAAATAGGCACTTCACAGAGAAATGGATGCAATAAATAAAGTTATATCATCAGTATCCATGATCTTCTGCATCCATTTAACTTTTCTGTAAGCATCCAAAGCTTGAGTCGTCATTATCTAAGTGCAAAGATTATGTTCTTCTTACAGTAATTCTACCATCTACTTTCTTTACATTTTTGTACTAATAAATTCACTGATATTCTAGTACCTAAAAGAAATTTGTAATCTATTTTACAGAAATGGGTCTCACACACATACAAAATGCATGTATCAATAATATGGCTGTGTTGCAATCTTGCAAAGTTAGTATTAAGGGGTATATTTAAATGTTTCTACAGCTTTGGTTAGAGTATACCCATGTCAATTTCTAGTGTAGTTGGGCATGAAAGCTCTTCAGGATTAGAAACTGCTAAATTGTAAATAAGTCTGTTAATAAAGTTCAAGGTAATTAAAATAACAAGTATGAGGAAGGTGATGTGAAATATGTATGATTTACACTAAAGTTGCAGTTGTAATAGTTGAAAACACTGTTTTCAGTGATCTAGGATTAAATCAATAAAATAGGAATGATGTTTAGTATTGCGATGTCTAACTTGTAACTGATCTGTTATACTGAAAAATAAACCCCAAAGTCAGGCGTCGGGATTCTCTGCAAAATGTCCAAGAACAGCTGGGAATCAGAGAATGGGATTCACAAAGCCCAGTACACTGAGTGTAAAGTCACCTGAACTAACCCATAACGTCTGTCAGCCATCCCGCTTTCACACACACAGAATACACTACCTTAAATATTTATTAGAGATACGTGTTAAAATCATAACTACCCCAGCTCAAGACAATAAACATCTTGAAGAGAGCAACTGTGGTGCTCTTTCTTCAGTCCTGTTTTACACCCAGTGCCCCAGTGCTTGGCATACGCAAATGAAACGCGATACATACATTCTAAAATCCTTCTCCTGTCTTCTTGAATCTCCATTGGTCACAAACATGTAACAGCTACAGGGCTTTTATAAACTCTTCTGTTACTGAAGCAATTCAATTTTGTATAAAATAATTACAAGTTTCTTAATTTATAAAGGAAATGAAAATTAATGGATGACCGAGCTGATAGAGTCTTCCCCTTGGAATCTCAAAGTCCAGCCTTTCTTACTGTAAGAACGGTATAGGGATGTCAAAACAAGAGTTTGGACGTGTTTTTATGAGGAGAAATTTGGTACCATCACTGACCAATTTGGTGGTTTTCACTTCACTCAGAGCTGGAATCGGGGTACCTGGGTGACTTGACTGGCTACAAATTAGGCAGTTTCATTGTTAAATTGCAGCTGAACTGAGAAGGTGAGGAATTATGCTTAAAAGTGACATCTGGGCACCTGATCCCTTTGAAGACAGAGGCTTCGTAATAATGTAAATCTTTTGTACTACTTAAGTTTCTAAAGTCTACTAAATCAAACATCATTTAAACACTAAATCTCTACAGATAAAATCATCCAGACAGGCTGTTAATTATGAATTAACATTTTCTTTGTTATACTTATTGTGAAAACAATCCTTAGCGTGATTTTGTGCCAACTAGCATTCTTTCAAACAAATTCAAACTGTCATTCAGCAGACGAGAAGTATTCCCAATGAATAGTTTGCGTATAGCCAGCCTGTTTTGGAAACTAAGAGTTCTTATACTATGAGCATGGACCTTAATGTCAAAAACCAGCCCACACATCTTTAATTTGCTAGTGTAAATGTAGCCAATGAATGCAAATGAGTTACATGGATTAACTGAAGATTGAGTTACAGGATTAGCTACATGGCCTTGTGGCCATGCCTTTAATACACACAGACCACAATGCTGCAACGGACCTTTGTTGCACAGCAGCTGTTTTAAGTTCTGGCAGCCCTCCCACATCTTTGGTTTGCATTCCCTTCTCTTCTTTGCACCACACCTTTTGCTCTTAATTCTTCTTTTAGTATGTACTATCTGCAAAGATTTATCCTTCAAGGAGTGGCTAGCAGTTGAATTTTTCAGACCAGAATTAGGTTTACAAGGGTTATTATATCTCAGTGGGACAGGTATACTGAGGAATCAGTAAAAGGTCAATCTGTATAAATCGACTAAGTAGCCCTAAAGTGCTGGGTGAAATCAATAACTATAATAAGGCGCAAAACCACCATCTTCCCAAAATGAAGCAACTGGGAGCTGATGTGCACTCCCACATCTAAAAATTACTTCTGTGACATCAATTCTTGGCCCTTTTGAAGTGCACGGTGGTCTTGTGACCTCAGTCATCAGGCTAGTTGAAAAAAATGTGGTGAATTTTCTAGATTTTGCTGATGTTACCAAAATTTCCTCGTTGGCCAATATGACACCGTACATAACATATTCTTATACCACAACACCACCCTAGCTTGGGAGATATTTTATTGCAGTTTTTTTCCTGCCAGCTTTAGTATTTGATTTATAATGTTGTACTGGAATGCAGTGATTTGTTTTCTGTCATAATCTCTAACATTTAGACATCTGTTTTCCATATGCATTACAGTAGTACTGCAAAGGCAGTGGTGTGTCTATTCTCTACAGAGATAAATGGTCACGATCTGTGTCTGTATTTATAAGCCAAATTCTAGACAAAAGTACAGTTCCTGAATCTTTGCCAAAATCTACTAAGTGATGCTTACAAATGCAAAGTTTAAGATGAGAAAATGGTTTTCTATAAGAATTGGTTATTATTCAAGTTAACTCCATGTCCATCTCTGTTGAAGCATATGTATATTAATTAGTAAGCTCTTCTCTACAGCTTTCTAGATCTCTTTGGCAAAATGTATTTTCTCAGCACACTCTTAATGCTATAATATTCCAGAATTCTATCAAGATTGTTTAAATCACATTTTCTTCACAGGAGATAATGGTGCTAAGAAAAATGAACATTAAATGATGCAGTCAGAATTCATGCAATGTAATTATGTGTTTAAACCATAGAATAATAGAATGGTTTTGGTTGGAAGAGACCTCTAAGATCATTGAGTCCAACTGTTAACCCAGCACTGCCAAGTCACCACTAAACCATGTCTGTCAGCACCACATTTATATATCTTTTAAATCCCTCCAGTGATGGTGACTCAACCACTTCCTTGGGCAGCCTGTTCCAGTGCTTGACAACCCTTTCTACGAAGAAATTTTTCCTAATGTCCAATCTAAACCTCCTCTGGCCCAACTTAAGGCTATTTCCTCCTTTCTGTCACTTGTTACTTGGAAGAAGAGACCAACACTCACCTTGCTATAAGCCACTTTCAGTCAGATAGTTGCAGAGAGTGATAAGCTCTTCCACGAGCCTCCTTTTTTTCCAGGCTAAACAATCCCAGTTCCCTTAGCCTCTCCTCATAAGACTTGTTCTCTAGACCCCTCACCAGTTTCGTTGCCCTTCCTCCATAGGCTTGATAAACTTCTGTATTCTTCCTGAGTTCCAGGCAAAGCTCTTTGCTTAGCCAGGCTGGTCTTCCCTGCCAGCTTGTCTCATAGCACACTGGGACAACCTGTCCCTGTGCCTTAATGACACCCTCCTTGAACAATGTCCAGCCTTCCTGGACTCTTTTGCCTTCCATGACTGCCTTCCAAAGGACTCTGCCAATCAGTATCCTAAACAGGTCAAAGTCTACCATCCAGAAGTCCAAGGTGGCAGTTCTACTGACCCCCTTCCTTACTTCCCCAGGAATTGAAAACTCTATCATTTCATGATCACTATATCATCATACATTTCTTACTTACATCTTACATTTGTACTTTTAATATATTTAGTGATTAGGTCCCTAACATTAGGTATCTAACTGAGCACAGTGGGAAAATGAATGTCTTTTAAAAAATGGGAATTGTCTAAGCTGGATGCTAACCAATTATAATATCTGAATAAAACATAGAGAGGGAAATCTACATTCTCATATTCTGCCACTATCAGGTAACTAAATTAGCTTAGCATGTATATTGTTGTCAGTACAAGTTATTCACAGATCAAAGTTGTGGCTCTGAGGAATTGTTCTGGATAAAACATGGGTGTCAGACCACCATCAGGGCTGATCTGCTGGTGTTGCACACAGCACACAAAAGCCAACTCAGGAAAAAAAAAAAAAAAAGGAAAAAAAGATTATGAGGGTTAAAGACAAAGGCTTACATGTTGCTATCTACTACATTTATCGAGTTAGTTTTCTTCTATTAATAACCTTGCAGATAGTCTGAAAGATCGACCTCTAAGATTCATCATGTGATTGCAATGAGGTCAAGACATCTAAGATCTTTGTGAACCTGGAGCTGCTGTTCTAATTCACCCAGAGACTGACAGTGAAAGCTAGACACAAGTGAAATTCAGAATTTCTCTTCCAATAATTTGTTTCAGTCCAAAATCAAAACCAAAAGTCAAAAGGTCTCATAAATCAGAAACTGTTATTTCAGGAATGTAGAATTGAAGTAACATTATTACAACGCAGGATTTCAAATTCATATTAAATAAAGTATTGTCAAAAAACTTCTGCAATGTTTGCTGGGGAAAAAATGTCAGATGGGCATTTTCTGATGAAAAACTCTGCTGCAAAATGCCTCACCAGCCCTATCAGAAATTAAACACCCATTTTAATTTAGCTATTTTTTTTAGCTGTTTATCTGCTACTTTTGATAGATCACTAGTGAAAGGCTATGTTTACATTTCAATTAACATTCCTGGGAGCTTCATGGGAGGAAAGCGTCTTAGTTTTTGTCTTCGTTTCTCACCATCCAGATCTATTATTTAAATAGGAAATAAATTAAATTAATATTGCCCAAACTGAATCTGCTTTGCCCATGACTGGACTTGGTAAGTGATATCCTGTTTTTACCTTGACCCACAAAACTGTTCATCTTATTTTCTCCCCCTGTCCCATTGAGGAAGAGGAGTGAGAGAGCAGCTGAGTGAGTGTCTGACAGCTGTCCAAGGTTAACCACCACACTTGGAAATAAATCTTTGACAGAAATTTTGAGGGAAGAAAAAGAATGTATCAGAAACTGATCAGCAAATACTGCCTGTGTTCCTTCCTTGTTTAAATCTCTTTCCCTGAAAACTTTCTATCATTATGCCTCTTTTCTGTTTTAATTTGCAACACAGACAGTGGTATTGTTTGTTGTTTTAATCCATCTATTTGGTTTGTGGAGGTTTACATGAAACATATGTGTTCAATAATACCATTGTGGAGGCTTAGTTGGGTGGAACCACAGATCAGTTGGTGGTAGTCATGTGACTCGATATGTAACATGGACCACTGACTGCATGACAGCTCCGTGTTTACATGATTCTTTCTTTACATCTGGAGGAACGGACTTTAGAGTCTTACAGACTAAAAGTAGACCTTCTCTGCTCTAAGAACTGAACATTTCAGATTCACATTATTGAATACCTCCACAGTTAAAGTACAGCACGTTCTTCAATGTGTCACGACAAGATCAGCGTCATGTAAAAATCCTAGTGCAACTACTTTTACTAAAAAATATAATCCACAAGAGAACAAGTTCAAATCTGAATTGCATTGATCCGTTTACATGGCCTTTAAAACAAAATGGTAGCACTTTCAAATGACCTGGCTTCAACTGCTCCATTATATCTGCTGTCATACAGTCTAGAGAAAGCAAAGATAAAATTATGACCTCAGAGCAATTAATTCAGATCACACAGACAGATGAAGAAAAAGTCTTGTTACATTAATATAACTAAGGATATGAGAAAAAGTATTTTTCAGCATTTGCGTGGGTTTTGTACTTATGCCTACCCCGATTAGTTCCTGTACATTTCTAGAATTAAATTTTCCTGTTATCATGTGAGACAAAAGAACAAATTACACAAAACGCAAGTAGAAATCTGAGTAACTGTTATAGGTGAAAGAGTATAGGCAAGCTACTGCCAAATATACACACACAAAAAAAAAAAGCTGAGTGATAAGGATGAAGTGTTTTTACTTAATATTGCAGCAACAGAAAGAAGAGAATTTCAGAGAAGAAATTTATTGGAAACAACTTATAAATTAGTGAAGGACATTTTGTAAGAAACCTATTCATCTAACTGCAACTTTCTGCATGATTATATGTATGTAGTGTAGTGAGAACACAGGAGAACAGAACCTAAAAAGCCTGAAAGGCAAGCAAACATTTCCCTGCTTTTGTCACTTGGTTAGTCATGTAACGTAAAATACACGGCATCTGCTCCAGTTATTTTTGGAAAACTCCTGTAGTTCATACATTAAAGGTGCCTTGAAGGAGTAGAAAAAATATGGCATTGACATAAGCACAGATTCTCCAAGTCTGATGGATCATAATACTATGGGCAAGATTCCTGCGTGCTTGTCAGTTCATGTCTGCCAGGGCTGTGAGTTTGGACATTCCTAGACTTTGTTAGGACATTTTCAACTAGTTGAGGCAATTCAGTACACACCTTGATACAGGCTTAGCACTGATGAGCAAGCACATTTATGCTTTCTTTTATTAACTCATATATACACAAGGTGAGCTTTCAGTCCAGGCAAGGCATAAGGGAAGTTACCTACACAAACTTACTTAGTTTAGTTATGGGACTAAATCAGTAAGAGACTTCTAATGTCTGAAGGCAGGGCTCATCAGCAAGCTGAGATGGCAGCTGACTAGAAACGTATTGCATCGAATTAGGAAAGAATGTTAACTTTCCATAGGGGCCAGAACACAATTGTTTTACTGTCCTTGTATTGGCAAAGCTATGTCACTGTGTAAACATTGGAGTACATACAGAAATGTTAACTTTTTTTTAATTATTATTTCGGTCAGTCTGTCCTTCTGCTTAAAGTACAAAATACCATGGAAGTAGAGGTTATCACGTACGGCAGTTATACTTCCCTGCACTCCATCAAAACTGCCAGCATAAGGAAAGGGAGGAAACAATGCTCACAGCCGTCGGCCACGATGCTCACTTTAACAACTACAAAAAATGGACAGAGGGAAAATTACGCAAATCTAATACTGATGCATAGGCTTACAGAATTTTTTGCTGTTCATTCTACAAAATTCCACTTTACGTTTTGGCAAAGCAATCACTGAACTTTCCATTCCCAGTAGACCCTTCCACAAAGCCAGATAACATATCTCTTTCTTTCTCACTGCTCCATCTGAAAAAGACAGTGAACGCTTCTGAAAGATCAAAAGCCAATGATCACCAGGTCAAAACAAAAGGGGAAAAAAACAGACACAGTTCTGAAAAACACTGATAAAGCAGTGAAAGTCTAGTTATTATATGCAAGTCAACATAAGTTCTGCCAGACGTTCGCCCTTCATTTGGAAGCACAGTTCCACAAGGCAAATAGCAAAAAAAGAGCTTCTTTATGGGTTAAAATGTTTGAAATTGAAGAACAATGGTTATAAAAACTTCCCCATGATCAAAAAATCCAATATTTCATCGGTGGCAACAGTCTCTGAACCACATGTTAATGTGTTTTCCTCTTTCTTTCAGTATTCTCCCCTGCCACCGAGGGACTGAGGAAAATGTGACCTGTGCACATGAGTCTTCAACCAATGCCCTGAAGTCCTTTTTAATTGCTTTTGGACTTCTCTCTGGAACCGCTTCGCTACGGACCTGGACAACCGAGAGTGGGCAATAACCAGACGGCTCTACCGGACCAGAGAGTTTCCCAGTAACATCTCTAACCCAGGCCCCAAGGAGGCAGCACTTCCCAGTGGTATGGATCTGGGTGACACATGGGACCCTCTGCTCCCCTCAGAAGGGAATCACCTACCACAATTGCCCACCTTGTTTTCTTAATTGAAATAGCCCTAAGGTGTGGGGATGAGTGACTCACCCTGGGCACCTCCCTGGATGGACCTTCATCTCCAGCCTCCTTTGTTTGGCCTTCAAGTTCCAAAGCCCCTTACCTGTTGTGCAGGGACAACTGGAAGGTGAGGGAGGCAGGGAGGGGATTCACTTGCCTCTCTGAGGAGGGACCAGCTTCCATTCCCTCCATCTTTTAGGTCCCTTCCTTCTGCCTGGTGTCAGCAGGGACCCTCTGCTTCTTGAGGGTCCTCTGTTGGGTTTTTCCCAGGGCGTGGCTCCACCAATCTCTCCTCTCACACTCCCTGATACTCCTTAACACCTTAACCTCTCCAATTGCTCTCCCAACTCCACCCCCCAGCTCAGCAGATCCTTCACCTGCTCACACCACACACAGGGGTGTCCCTGCCATTCTCTGGTACCAGTGCCAGGCTCAGGCTCTCCCTGCAGCCGGACACCTGCCCGGTCACAGGTTTGTGCGGGAGCTCCCTCTGGGTCCCCACATTCCTTCTGGCAGTGGCTTTATGCCGAGTGGTAACCATGCCCGGGTGCTCTTCTGGGAGGGCGAGGATGACTCGTTGAGTTCACCTCTCAGCCAGGGAGGGACCAGTTCCCACCGACTGGACTCACCTCCGGCACTGGCAGAGCTCTCAGCGTCCTGCCCGCGGGCGTTTCTCCCCCTCCCCGCTCGTTTGCTCGGTGCGCAGCGACTCCCTCAGGGCTCCTTTTCTGCAGAGGAGGGGGGTGTGAGGGGGTGTCCTCGCGAGCCACCCTTGGCGAGTTCCCGCCTCGCTCGGAGCTGCCGCCGCTGGGGCTGCTCCGCACGCGCCGGAGCGGCCGGTGCCGGCTCCCAGAAGAGCCCCTGGCCGGCCCTTGTCGCCCCAATTCCCCTTCTCCAGTGCGGACTGGCCTCCACTGGAGCTGGTCTCCTTGGCGAGATGATGATGTCAATGAAGATCTCCAGTGCACACGTAGGATCTTCAAATGACTTGGAATTAAGCAATTTCAGCTGCTGGATAAAGAGTGGAAAACAAGCTTCGTCCTTCCTTGAGAAGAAAATGTTTTTACAATATTCTGTTTAAATAAATTGCAATTTCTGTCTTCAGTTTTAATGCACATAAAAACTGCTAATTGTCAGAAATTTTTAAAATATCCTACCAGGTTTTCCTAGCAAACTTTGCTTGCCACTGTCATTTCAAACACTTGTACTAAGAAATACCTAAAGGTCACTAAAAGTTTGTGCTATACTGCATCACAGGACATCAAAACATCACAATAGCACCAGCTTTTGGGGATTGCATGATGATATATTGGCACAGCTCCACAAAGTCAGTAAAACGATTCTAATTGATACTAGTTGAAGACCAAGCTTGCAGGGCTGAAATTGAAATCAGATTCCACTTCTGAGTTTAATTAAATAAGAAGAGTCGTAAAACTCTGACAATTACAGGGAATTTTTCAGACCAAAAATGCCACTGCCAGTTTGACACGTAGGTGATCTATTTTAATGGCTAAAACCATGGGACAGTGATTCCAACACTCAGGAACCAAGATTATTTTTTCTAACTGTAGTTTTAATTCTTTTAAGAATACTTCAGTTTTCAGGTTCCAGTGGAACAGAATAAAAAAAAAAAAAATAGAACCATCTACTCTTATTTTTGCCAAATAGCTTTACCGTTCTTTTTGCTTTGGATTCCCACTGCTCACTGAAGCCAACACAGAGGCAATTTTGAAGGACAGATTTGAACAAGTCTACGAATGTCATAAAATATCACACAAACCAACAACCTATGAAACTGGAAGTACAGTGTAAAGATTTGTTTGCATGTTGAGCTCTCATTGTTCAAATCCCCCAAGTTTGATATCAATGTTTGGGTTGGGTATTTTCTCCAGAAGATCCTCTGAACAAAGCATTTCTTAGGGTTTATCAAAAATCAAGCAAGGGAAGACTTGGCTGGGTTCCCCATGTGGGCGAGCATCCCCTGGGAATCGATGGGCACATTGCCATGTAAATGATACTTAAGGTAAGATAAAAAATAAAGTAGGAAAGGTCTGGCTGCCTTGCCTGGGGAATATGTTACCACTTTCAGCTTTTGTGTTGCTTCAGATGCTCAGGGATTTTTTCTCATTTTCTCACAGAATGCTTTGTTTCAGTCAGGATAATTTGTCCAAACTTCGGCAAGGAAGGATAGGATCAAAAGTAATTTTTACATGCAAATTTGAGAATACCAAGTATTCTTGATAGTGACTAATAATTCTATTTTATTATTATCTGGTAAAGTGTTTTCACCATCAGCTCATTTCATATGGACTATGCCTTACCTCTGAATACGTGTTTGAGCATTTCATATACTCTTCACAAATACATAACCATGGTCATTATGTTGAAGCACGCAGTTATTTGTGTGACAAATAGGGTTTTGATTTCCAGGGCAAACTGTGCCTTGCTGAGGATTCAGTACCTTATTACCACGCTGACTGATAAAGTTCTGCTAATATATATACTTTTCAACATTTATGTCTAAAATGAGAATATTGCCATTAAAAAAATGAAGATCAATACTTAAATAACATAAAGTTAAATGTGAAAAGGAGTTCTGTGGAAAGTGTTTAATTTAAATGTTCTTCAAGATATTTTTATTTGCCTCTAATTCTTCAAACTAATTCAAACACCTAGGAAAAGGAAAAAAAGAAAAAGAGAAAAAAGAGGGGGAAAAAAAAAGGAAGAAAAAAAGTTATGTACAGTCCAACAAATACAATTTGTGGGAGTGATGGGGATACAAGGAAAGGAAAATTACTGAATGCAAATTCTCAAGTTCACAAAGATCAGGTCTTTCTGCCTTCTTAAATACTTAATGTTACATTTTCATTGGAGCTAATTCAGACTTTCATTAACTCTAGGTAGAACAGTATCAGCCAATGCAACAAAAAAAATTTGTGTTATATTCTTTTATGTATCATCTGATAACAATAACAAATCTACAATACTATTTTAAACATTACTGAGAGATTTGTCACTACATTTTTTTTTGCAAACACCTCCTCATTAAGTAGCTACACAAGGTTACAAAGCAGTATTCACATTCTTCTCAGTGTCTTGCAAGAGACATTTGTATTCTATCAGCACAGTGTCTGGAAAATATAAAACCCAAAACGTACTAAATGCTTTCTCATGTTTATATATTTCTCAGCTATAATTACAATAATGACTCCTGACTGCTTAAAGTATCAACAAAGAGACAACCAAATGAAACTCAGCTGTAGTGTCAGCTGGGAATTTTGTCTGCCTTATACTGAAGTCTGTGGAAGCTTTAGCACAATCTGTGTGACAGTGAAACATTAAAATTAAAAATCATTTAAAGTCTTTCTGCAAGAGAAATATAAAACCATAGTCCGATAAAATGTGAAAGTGATTTAAGCTTACTACAGCTTTTATCTGGCCTTATCCTTTATCTACTTTAACTTACAAGAAAGATCATATACGGAAAATGTCAGATGAGTCTGTAGAGCAAGACTGACATGATGCTTAAAAGGACCATCTGGTCCCTGAAGTTCACAACGTTAATGTTCTTTCTGCCATATTTCTGAAGTCCTATTATTACATTAGCTTTCATATAAGCAAAAAGACATAGTGTTTCGGCTTTATAGATAGAAGAGGAAAAAAATAGCTTAAAGCAATATCAGACAACATATAAAAGGAGCCCAAACTACTTAGTTCCAAAATTCTTTTTAAGATAGGAATACTGTGAATATGATGTGAAAATTTAAATTAAATTCTTTGTCAGATCTTACAGAAAACAAATTTCTCGAAGAATTATACCTTAGGCTGAACAATGAGGAGAAATTTTGACATAGATAAAAATCACTTATTGTTCATTTAATTTTATCATTACTCATTTAATCTTAATCCTAATACAACTCATTCCAAGAAATTCATACCCTAGGGACTTTGAGCCTTTTGCCCAGCTATGACAACTACATCTGCCTCATCAGGAAACAAATATTAAGTAACATTACTTACTATAACGAACACAACTCCATTTTAAATATTCAAGTCTGCTTTCAGCTTTTTACCATTAAGTTCATGCAGTACTAAAATGCTTATAAATGCCAAATATATTTAATGATATATTTCTCACCTGAATTTCTTTGAAGGCTTTCTGGAAGACAAAACCCAACATAAAAAAAAAACCCCAAAACAAACCTCTTGGAGAAAAAAGCTACAACAATCAGATCAAAAGCCTTTGTGGAGGGAGTCCGATAACCCCAAATAATATCATAGATGGTTTGCAGTAAGCTTCTACAGTAACTTCAAAAACTAATGGCCATAAAGAAATAACTACTCAAGGAAGAACATTACAGCTCTGTGCTCACACAACGAATGAAAAACTCTAGACAGTGATGAATTTGAGATAGGCAGTTTTAGAATGAAAATGTATTTGTCTCTACTATGATGATCCCCAGGGTTTTTATTTAAAATACACTTAAAAGATTCAATATTACATGTACAGTACCATTACTGTAAATGCATTGTCTATATTCATTATCTAATTAGGAATGCTGTCCAAAATCAGGAAGCAATCTGTAACTTTCAGTACGTTCATATAAGGCCACTTTCAAGCCCCACCAAATCAAGTATTTCTAAACAGTCTAAAAGAACAATATATCTAGATCTATAGCTCAGGGCTAATGTTTCCAGCAACCTCTATCTAAATATTTCTTGCTGAAGCATGGTCATTGATCATTGAGTCTAACTGCCTGACTACTTCAGGGCTGATCAAAAGTTAAAACACGTTATTAAGGTCGTTGTCCAAATGCGTCTTAAACACTGTCAGGCATGAAGTGTTGATGACCTCCCCAGGAAGCCTGTTCCAAGGTTTGACCATCCTCCTGGAAGAGCTCAGTACCTCTCTCTCTGCTTCCCCTCCTCAGGAAGCTGCAGAGTACTTCCTTCCCTTTAATCTAGACAAGCCCAGTGTTCTCAGCCACTCCTCAGAGGGCATTCTTTCCAGCCCCTTCCCATCTCTGGACATATTCAAGGACCTTCATATCATTTTTGAATGGTGGGGCCTAGAACTGTGCACAGTACTCAAGGTGAGGCTGCACCAATGCTGAATACAGTGGGATAATCACTCTTTTTGACAGGCTGGTCATACTGTGTTTAATGCACCGCAGGATCTGGGCTGCCCTCTGGGCTGCCAGGGCATGCACTGCTGACTTGGTGACCAGAACCCCCAGACTCCTTTCTGCAGGGCTGCTTTCCAGCTTCTCACCTCCAATTTATGTTTGTGTCCAGCATTTGGCATTTGTTCTTGTTCAGTTTCACAGCATTAATGATTGCCCAATGTTCCAATCTACCCAGATCCCTCCGCAAGGCCTCTTGTCTCTTTAGAGAGTCAGCAGCACCTCCCAGCTTAGTATCATCAACAAACCTCCTAACCATGCATTCAACTCCTACATCCAGATCATTGATAAAACAGATTAAACAGAACTGGCCCTAGAATTGAGCCCTGAGGAACACCACTGGTGACTGGTCGCCAGCCACATGTAGCCCTGTTCTCTATAACACTTTGAGCCCTGCCATTCAGCCGGTTCTTCACCCAGTACATGGACTACCTGCTCATCTCACAGTTGGACAACTTGTGCAGAAGGATGTTGTGAGGATTCTTGTTGAATCCAAGCTAGAAACAAATTCTGGATTACTTAAATCTTTTCACATCTTTAAAGGAGTAGGTTTTATCCTTGAAATAAAAGCTGCCCAAGTCAGTACTGAAGACAATTTACAATTTCATGAGGACATCTTAATGTTTTCTCTCATGTCTCTCTCCTAGAGTTAACATAGGATTAAAAAAATATTAGCATGACATCTCAGAATCCTGTATCAGAAAACCTAATGAAAAAAATACCTCTCAATGTTATTTTATTTTGGAGCTCTTACAAAAAAACATATTTAAATCATTGTATGAGTACTGTTGTGAAGGAAATCTTGTCAAATATTTAAGCCATGTCTGACATGAATTGTTTCACGCAATATTTTTCAGAAGTTTTACCTCACACAATATAAATTAATTCAAGTAGTGGATCTGGCACATACTTGATATATGTGGCTGTATCCTTGCCAGTACTTAGCAACTACTCCAAACAAAAGACACATGCTTTGAAATAGCTTATTCTGGCAATCTTTTAAATAACCAGCTGTGTTTGAAACAAGTAAATGAAATACCCCATGTTTAGGGATTCAAGAGGCATTCATGCAGTGGCCACTCATGTGTGACTGCCAGCTTGTAGGAGTTAAGCAAATAAGAACTGGTGACATAAAAGATTAGCCAGACTCCATCTATTTTTATATGATGGAAAATAAGATGTAGGAAAAGGTTCTCACTGGCAGTTCAAATGCTATTCAGACAAAGAGTGCAAACTGTTACTGCAAGGATTTTCCCTGGACACTGTTAAAATGGTAGAAATTATAAGAATAGGAAGAGAAAAGCAGAGCAGAAATAGCCTGAATAGGGTATTCAGACAGTCTTACTAGACAATTCAATTTACCCACAAACTTCAAAATGAAGTTGCTTCAAGTAACACATCATCCCCAGATTTTGTCTTCCTACTCTAACTCCTGAAAATTCTTTGAACATTACACAACTTTTTCTTCTTTTCTATTTTTTAAATTTTTTTCAAATTTTCTATCTTTTTTTGGCCTAAGGGCTCTCTTTAGCACAGGTGTTTCCTATAAAGTCAGCTGCTTCCTACAATACTTGAGAAATCTTTAGTCAATTCCGTACCATTAGCTTCATAAATTTTGTCTAAGAGAAATTGCTATCTTACCGCTTCTATAGTGGGGAAAATCGATTTTAAGACAAAGCTGAAAACAGCAATTGATAAGATACTGTTTCTTCAAAGAGATATGTGAATATAAGGTGGCTTTGGATTTCCAGCTCCTTATCATGATCACTAAGGTATTAGGAAACTAGCTTAACTAGTTATTTGTCTACTTCTGGCTTATGACTACTCAGTGACACATGGATTTGCCTGGAACTTGGCAGCAACGTGCACTTCCTGAGTCCACTTAGCTGCTTCACAAAAGCAGATTAATCCAATAAACACTTGTTTCTAGAATCACTGTGTTATTCCAGTACCCTACATTCTCCTCTTTCTTCATAAAAATAAGACATAATAAATGATTCAATGATCATGTGTGAGCCTTGTAAAATTGTCAGACAAAATTTGCAAATTAGATCTGAAAATAATTAGATCCAAAATAGGAACATCAAGGTGTATCTGGTTTAAGTGTCTTCTCAATAGGATTATAATGTTAACAGTCTTCTTAGACAGCAGAAAGATCTCTCACTTCCTTCTGTTTGGTCACTCAGGACTTGTGTTCACAGTCCTGAAAAGTACCTTAAGAGATCATTCAGTCGAGTGGTTTAAAACTGCAAACTCCTATGGTTTTTCTGGTATCACTATGGACCTTGATAGAGTGAACTTAAACCTGGTGGTATCAATGTCCTGCTGGTATGTTCAGTTCGTCCTTTGGAAGAAGGCCCACAAATGAAAACCATCATCTAGTGCAGCTCCTGGACCTTTCTAAATCAAAAGGTACAATTATGATGTTTGGTACAAACAGTGATAATGTTCATTTTATATATCACATGGAAACTTCACAACCTCTCACTAGCTGATACGTGATATATCATGTTTTTTTAAAACAGTGTAACACAACTTCAGATATTCTGTGTCAAATCTGAGGCTTCCTGCTCTGCATACAGAAATAACCTTCAAACAAAATCTGCTTTTCACCTGTGATTGGAAGTCAGTAGTTAAGGTATCATGGAGGGAACACATAGCCTTGAAAATAAAATAACCACTACCTTAGAAGCTGCAGTTTTTCCAGTCAACTAAAACTCGCTAATCACGTTCACACCTTTAACATGAAACAATGCACAAAGTTTCTGCTGTAGAATTTGTGACTGAAGCATGCAGCACTATAAAATGCGCAAATGTACAAACTACCATACACTCTGCTGACATGATCTTTCTTTTAAACGCAAATAAAGTTCAAAATGAGAACAGCTTTCAAAATAGGACATGCCATGAACTCAGTTAAACCAATTACTTATCCACTTCACAATGTGTGCAATGTGCGAAGACTGCAACTGGGAAGGATTATCCACAAAAACACAGTCAAATAATAAAATGCATTAACCTCATTCTTGTGGGAGAGACATAGTGTTTAAACATTAACTTGAGTCAACAGGAAAGCTGAGACTTGCAAAATTCTGGAAAGAGCCAGACGACAGATATCAACAACTCCCACAGTCCACCTGCTTCTCCATGTTAGGCTTTGAAAAATAGATTGCATAAATATTAAAGGATAATTAAAAATCCAGTTTCACCAGGTTTGGGCGCAGCAAAAAAACTAATTATCAGGACTTCCCCATCTGCTCATCTAGCCCACAACTCTTCTCAATTTGGCATTGCCTCCAGTCAGTAAGACAGAAAAACTGACTACAATGTTTAAGTTCACTTTTTGCCAAGTTGCCAGGTAGGAATAAAGCCCATTATGCATTTACCCAAATCTTATATCTACCACTGTCACATAAAAGGCAGAAAAATATTTCTTCTGACTAAGTAGTCCCAATAGCAGCACTTTAATCAAGTCAACACAGAAGTTATTTTCTATCTTAGTGTGCCTCGTTTAGGAAAGCAGTCTCTGACTCGCAATTGAGATAAATTTCACCTCTTATTCTCACCTAAGTTAAAAAATCTAGCCTAGATTTGAATTTGGTCAAGGAAATTTATCTCTGGTATTTTACATAAGAGTTCAGTCCCGGTTGGTGAGCTGAGAAGTGTGGAAAAGACCTAATCCTAGCCTGGTTATAATGAAACTAACCCACAGAATCTGTTCTTCTGTTTGAGAATTGAAGTCAAATCAAAACCATATGAAGTATACAATAGGTACTGTATATCCACTAATTATTTCAACTCATAGTAATGTGACTTTTTGATGTCTGACATTTTCCAAAATAATCTGATATTTGCACTATAAACCCTTCCACATTTCGACAACACCATTAAAATTGTATTGTTGAGGTCTGTTCCACACGTTGAAAACAAAAATAAATATCTGACCAAAGTCACCCTAGAAATTATTACCTTATGCCAGTGTAGACTTATTGGGAGACAGTTTTCCAACACAGAATAATGTCACCCAGCTTACTCCTTCAATACGTCATATCCTGATGTCTTATGTGAAGTAGCTCTGTCAAGAGGGTAAGCCTTTCAAGTTCATCAATCTGATTTTAGATACGTGCAATGCAGACATCTGCAGCTCAGCTAGGCCCTGCATGTTCTATTCGTAGGAGAAGAAAGGTGTTTTGAAAGTTTGGTGAATCCAGCACCTCTTAGACAACTAGTTTATGATGCTAAGTATTTCTTCCTAGATCCCATTGACTATATTGACTTTACCTCTCGTTGAGGTTTAAACCCAGTCAGCGACTAAGCGTGACACAGCCACTCACTCATTTGCCCCTGGTGGGATTGGGAAGAGAATCAGAACAGTAAAAATGAGAGAACTTGTGGGTTGAGATAAAGACAGTTTAATAAGTAAAGCAAAAAAACAGGCATGCAAGCAAAGCAAAATAAGAAATTTGTTCATTACTTCCCATCTGTAGGCAAGTATTCAGCCATCCCTAGGAAAGCTAGGCTCGCTGGGCTCCACCACATGTTACTTAGGAAGAAAAACACCATAACTCTGAACATTCTTCCCTTCCTCCTTCTTCCTCCAGATTCACATGCTGAGCGTGATGTCATATGGCATGGAATATCCCTTTGGACAGTTGGGGTCAGCTGTCCCAGCTGTGTCCCCTCCCACCTTCTTGTGTACCCCCAGCCTCCTCACTGGTGGGGTGGGGTGAAAAACAGAAAACATCTTGACTCTGTGTAAGTTCTGATCAGCAATAATAAAACTCATCTCTGTATTACCAATACTGTTTTCAGCATAAATACAAAACAGCCCTATACTAGCTACTGTGTCTGTCTCAGACAAAACCAGCACATCTCTACTGAATATAACGGCTGGTAACGGGTTCAAACTCCATTCTCTGTGTCTCCCTGCATTCTTCAAAGGCATCTCTATCCTACTGTGCCATCCAAAGCAGTTAGAAGTCATCAACTTGCGGTGACAGCAGTCAAAAATTATTATCTCTTTAACTAATGCTATTTAACTGGGTAACTAGTATTAGCTAAGTAATACTTTACTTGAAAGAAAAATCAGAGCAGAGGGCTAGTAGTGTCAGCTCCCAGATAAGTTTCTCATACCATTACGCTCAGTCACAAAACTGAATTGCAATTATTAAGATGAGTAAAGTACAATCCCAATAGTACTTTATGTTTATTTGGCCTGTAAGGTATATATTGTAAAGCTTTCTCTTTGGTACATATTTTCATATGTTTCCTTCAAAATACCTGCAAGTTAATTCATCCATGTCCTACTTTAATGTTTAACTATCTTGTTACCCACACTGGAAAAGAAAAAGTCTTAATAACAACCTAAACAAACTATTAAAAGAACCCACAACATGTTTAGTAAAAGAAAATAATATTAGAGACAAGATATTCCTTTTTTTTAAAGTTGGCTGTTAGTAATAGATTTAATTAATCTGCTATTACAGTTTACATTTAAACTGCCTTAACTACTCTCACAAAAACAACTGTGAACCTGCCTTTTCATTATCTTGAAGAGTATGGTCAGAAAGCTGCTGATACAATTCATCTTCTAAACTTTATTACTACTTTTATGTACCTCTCAAATACACCTTCATTTATGAGATGATGTCATTAATTGAGCTAACTGCAGCTGTACATTGATGTCAGATTTCATAACCATTTGTCTCTGAAACAGTGAAATGTAATTGAGTTATAAACAACTCGTGCTAGAGAGAAGTGGTTTTTTTAACATCTTAAATTTTCTGAATTTTTTTTTCCGTACGTCCTACCTCCATGTGCCAGCAGACAGGATTCAATTTTGTAGCTCTCACACTTGATAGAGCCTATTCAGTAGTGCAATAACAACACTGTAATTGCAGCAATGATGGACTTACACTTCTGATGCACCACACATGTAGGAGTCTGGTGTTACACTGTCCTTACTTGTCTTTACATTTTGGAAAAGGAACCAAACCTTTGGCAAATAAATGACGAACTTTCCTAGTAGACTTAATAATGATTTGTAAATCTAGTATGATATTGAACACGGTCACACAAAGTAGGTAAAATTACAAATATCATTTTAAAAAAAAAAGCAGATTAGGATAAAAGAAATACTAACTTTCTGCGAAGAAAAAAAAAAAAAGAAAATTCCTGCAAGCATTATTTTGATTGTTCAGTAATTTTCACATATTGAGGTAGAGAGAAATAGTTGAAATTGCAAAGAGTTAGTAATGACAAAATAATGTCATTTGTATTTTCAACAAGAAATGTAATTTAGTAGTAGACACCACAAAGTGCCCAAATTTAGAAAGTTGTTCAACTTTGCCTCTTCTTTATATACTATATCGTCTCCATCCTTAGCCACTTTACACAGCCCACAGGATATTTACTGACAAAATTTGTATTTGTATATTGTGAAATACTATTTTTGTTATCAAATAAGCAGATAAAAAAAACATGTCATTAAAAAAAAGACAAAACAAAACCACAACAGACAAAAGGACTGCCCGCACAGTCTATCCTTGTGCTGACTAATACACAAAATACATGATCAAAGCAAAAAAAGCCCCACTCATATTACTTCCCTCTTCTGTCTTTATTCACAAACAAAGTCCTCTATCTGTGACCTTCTGGTACACTGGCACATCCCCAAGAACTTCGCATGTCATTTTGTCAGTCCGTCACGCTCACGTGTCAAAACAGCAGAACTGAATGTTCTTCAAGGTTTGCTGAATTTGTTCGCTTACCATAGTCCCTTTTCTTTACTACTAGATATCGATCTTGCCCGATCACTAGATCTTACATTTTTGGCTCCCTGTTAGTACAAGCCTATTTGAATTTCATTCAACTTGTACGCAAAGATATGCTTGTGGAGGAAAAAAAAACCCCGAGGAGTCCAAGAACTAGACATGGTGTTCCAGACGTGGTCTAATAAAAGGTAAGTTAAGAGAAATAATCACCTCCCTTGATCTACGGAGGATGTTGATGTTGATAAAATGCAGGAAGTTTGTCTTCATTGCTGCCAAAATGCAGGGCTGAGTTGGTTTGGTCTACTATCCACCAGGTCCTTTCCAGCAGAGCTGCGACCTGGCCAGTCAGTTACTAGAACCACAGAGGTTCATAGTTTCCATTTTGATACTTGGCGTGCACACTCAGGTACACACAGTGCCTGCTAGAAAACTCCCCTAGTGGTCTCTTGGTCAAAAAAACCCCAAACTATATTTTATGGGCCTGACTTAGGATACTTTTAAACTAATTACTTAAGAGGAACATCTGTTTTGAAATTATTACCACACTATAATTTATTGACAATAATATGTCACAAACCATATCTAGTGTTTCTTGTCAAATTAAGAATCTAAAACAAAAAGAGAAAAAACATTTTTATAAGACCACTTGAAAGAAGAGAACATTCCAACATTACATCCAAGAATGATAACTACTGGAGAAGACTAATACGTATTTTTACTGAAAACTAAAATGGGCCAGATATAGATACGATGGATATGATGACCAACTGCAGTCCTATCGGCATCAGTCTGATCAGACTGCACCTGAAGGCTGTATGTCAACATTCACAAAATTTTTAAGCAAGTCACTCCTTCTTGTATCCCAAGAAGCAAAAATTTGTTTTGCAGGCTTTTTTTTTTAGAAACTGCAGTTTTGTGTTTTTTCTTAACTGAGCAGTTTAACGAAAGATTAGAGACATTGACATTTTAATAGTTTAGGATTCATTTTGATCTCAGTCCCTACTAATAAAACAGCTGCTTTGAAAGAGGGCACAGGGATGCTTACTGTTTTTTTAAGCATTCCTGGTATTCTGGTTATTAATATTTTGTTCCTATTTCATTTTTGCTTTGGCTCACTGTAACAGCTGTGCATACATAATTCTTAGCTTTCAGCAAAGGAAACATGTTGCAGATAAATTGTAAATGGCATACAATTAACACATTCATTTATTACACCTAAAGCATTTCCACTGAGTGCTGTTAAATTGCTGATGGATTAAGGGTATACGCTATTACATCATTAATCCCATCTGATTTCAACTTTAGCCATTTTACCTGATCTGTTCTGAGGAAGAATAAATTTGGTGCAAAATGCAATCGATAGGTAAAAGTTTGATACAATCTTAGATATTGGCCAGAAAGATTGCTAGAAGGTAGGTTTTGCCAAGAAAATGTGATTTCATATTTTGATGGGATTACAAATTCATGTGATAAAGATGAAGAAAGTGAATTTGACATACTTGGATTTCATAAAGATCTTTGACGTAATGCCATATAGTATTTGATTTAAAAATTACCACCACAGAAAAAAATTAAACAAATAATAATGAGCTAGATATAGATGATACATAAGGAAGAAATGTTTCACAATGAGGATGGTGAAACACTGGAACATGTTGCCCAGAGAGGTGGTAGATGCCCCATCCCTGGAAACACTCAAGATCAGGCTGGCTGGGCTCTGAGCAACCTGGTCTAGCTGAAGATGCCCCTGCTCATTGCAGATGGGACGAACTAGATGAACTTTAAAAGTCTCTTCCAACCCAAACTGTTCAATGGTTCTATGAATGTTGAGGATTTTGCTCTATTGTGTACATAAATGAATTTTATTATGGACGGGAATAAATAAATTAATGTGTTTTTTTTTATTTTGAGGCACATTATTTTCCTCTTTCCAACAGCAGAGATCCACACTATAAGGGAAGTTTAGAATATCAATTTTAGTAAAATCTGGTGGATGTTCAGCGTGAGTGAAAATGCACCAGGAAGTAGTCATCATCTATTGAATGCAGATCAGAGCAAATCATCACCCAAGTGTGGGACAGGACCAGAACTCGGAGTGTTAGAGAGAAAATTGCATTGTTCAGCCCTTCCAAGGATATAAGCACTGATGCTGGCAAACAGGGACAGATGCTGACAAAAGCCTTCCCCCAGATGGTATAAATTTACAGAAGGTTGAGTTATTTTTGGAGAGTTCCCAAACACATTGCTTAGGCATATTGTGACTTGTTAAATGCATACCTTCTTTCTTCTCTATCTTCCCATGGTGTTAAACACAGCAGATGACTGCACTGGATTAAATTAGAGTTAATTAAATAACTCTTCTTGATCCGTTTGACTGGGGAAACCGTATTGAGAGTTCCAATTCGGACCAGTATTTTGGCCCTAAAAATAAATGACTCAAGAACCTAGTCTATCATTAAGATAAATATTAATATGTTTGTTATTAACAGCAAATTACCCAGACTTAAGTCTTGATCTGAGTTTACAGATTGGTTATTGCTTTTCCACTTAATCTTTACATACCTTCATTTCCCTATCAAGGTTTTAAATTCTGTCCTTTCCTGGTTATAAATAAAGTATTTTGTATATAGCACTGTGGATTCTGAGTTTTCTGGTGCTTTATAGGATTTTTCAAAAGTACATAAAAACTTTGGAGGAAAAGGACCTTCATAATAAATGCAGAAAAAAAAGAAAGAAAGAAAAAGTGCAATAACAATTAGTTTCCCAGGAAAATTAAGCAGTGCTCCTCTTCAATTTACAAAAGGCCAATCTTTTGTCTGGATGTACAGATAATGTGCAGAAATTAAAAATTCAATATTAAATATTCAGATTAGATACTTTTACCTAAAACACACTTAAAGTATGTAATTGAGTATGAATCCTATTTATATAAGAGAGAAAGAAATAAAGCAATGTTTGACATTTGTCTATTAAATGGTTTACATTTATCTAATATTAGAGTTTTGCATTTATCATCTGAGATCGAAACAGAAGACTCTCTTGTCTAGTTTCATGGTATGTAAAGTAGTTGATAACTGAGGAAGGTTAAAAAGGGGAAAAAACAGAACGTGACAAAAAATTCTTAATGCATCTGTTCAACAATGTAGTTATTTTATAGATACTGTTCTGAATAAATGGGGCGTGTCACATTTAATATGGAACCAATATGACTGGAAATTATTCTCCTCCTACGTAAATGATCACTGATTCTTTAAGGAGTGAAAATATCAGCATAATTATTATTTAATCTTATTTTTGCTGACTTAATTTACACCAAGTTCTGCGTCGGGTAGACTTTCCAGATATTTTGTGCTCTGTAGGTTTTCATTTTGGAAGAGTAGAGAGGCAAAATTCTGAATTTTCAGTAGAAAATAAAGGAAAAGAAGAAACTAGAAGATCTCCTATGAAATGATAGCTACCTGCTTGACTTTTAGTTTATTTCAAAGAATAACAGATAATATTTAAGCACACAAGTTATATGGGAAAAAAAGCCAGATAATTCTCTGTTAAACACTTAATTAATAGTGTTAGATGAAGGACTAACATCTTGAAGATAAAGGGTTTAGTATGCCTATTGCAAAAGAGACAGCAAAAATATAAATGCAAAAATGGCTAAGAAGAGATTCAGAACTACCTAGTATTACAGAAAATCTTCCCAATTTCATTATAATTCATCTTTAAGAGATACTTCAAAATAAATGTTCTCCAAGTTTTCACTTATTTCCAGTTCTATAAGGCATTTAAATACAAATTATAAAATTATGCAAAGAAAGAAGTGCATTCATACTGAACTTCTTTGATATGCACGTCTGAGTTTCTTACTTTAAAATAAGGAAATATGAAGTGCAAAAGGAAAATCAGTTCTGGCTGTAAAAAAATTGACAGTATACACTTAAGCTATGATACATGTACAACAGTTGCTGATGCCTTGGAGCATCAGCTGTGAAATGTCATTTGCACTTTTTTCTTTCAATAACTGACACATTAGTTCCAAAGCTTGAACTACAAGAGAAAGGGCCTCAAGTTGCACCAGGGGAGGTTTAGATTGGATGTTAGGAAAAATTTCTTCATAGAAAGGGTTGTCAAGCACTGGAACAGGCTGCCCAGGGAAGTGGTGGAGTCACCATCCCTGGAGGGATTTAAAAGATGTGTAGATGTGGTGCTGACAGACATGGTTTAGTGGTGACTTGGCAGTGCTGGGTTAACAGTTGGACTTGATGATCTTAAAGGCCTCTTCCAACCAAAGCAATTCTATGATTCTATGACTCCATGCATTGTTCTATTAGGAGAAATAAATGGGCACATTATTCTAAAACTACTATAGAGAAATTAACTTTTTTTCAATCACAAAAATTTCGGAGATCTTTTCTTCTTTAGAAGAGATTACTGTAATTTCTTTCCTTTTGTCACAGTTACAGTTTCATGTCTGCAAATCTGTTATTTGAGTCCCCAGAGGGACATCTTAGAACAGAATAATTTATTACATTTCATTATAGTTAGCTATAACAAAATGTCTCTTCCTCCTGTTTTGTTTTTTTTTTTTAAATCTTAATAAACGTTTGGTTGAAGATTCCCCACAGAACTGTTGGTGTCATCACATTTACACAGCTGAGTTTGCTCCATGCTTTTTGTTTCTGCAAGACCATAGAAGCCCGGATGTCCATTGAAAGTGCACTTTTTGTTTAAACAAATTTATTTAAAATTTAGTCCAGTACATCTTTGTTGACTTTGACTACTCATTGTAACTACTTTGGAATCTTTAGGATCAAGTTCACTTCTATATGGACAGAAAATCCTGTGTTTTGAGATGACTACACTAGCAACATGGATGATACTTGATAAACAAGATAAAACATATTTTAAGGGAAATAAAAGATGACATGCGCATTTTCTGTAAAGAAAGGATTAATGTTGAATTTGTCATCTAATCTTTTTTTTCTAAGAATTCTGAGCAATTACTATGTAACCTTAAGAGTTTCTTTATATTTCAAATGTTTTAAGAGAGATATTTTTGAAGCTTATTTTTGGCTTGCTTTGGGAGAAGGGATGAAGAAACAAGGCTCAAAGGTGTTGGATTTTTTTTTCCCTCCCTGGTCATCAAACTCACATAGTTGACTGCTGTGTGAAAATGATAGATCTTTAGACTAGAAAAAAGCAAGTATTATATTCTTCAATCTTTAATCTTTTAATCAATCTTTAGTTAATTATTGGTAATAAGGTACTACCACAATATTGTCATAGTTGTTCCAACATCATACACAATTAGATTCACAACACTTCAGTGTTTGAGTAAGTCGTTAAGTGATTTTTAAAAAAATTTCTTTTCTTTAATTAGAATGTATGAATTAGACCCAATAACTGAGATACTCATTTTGCCTTATGAAACAATCTGGATAAGTAGGCAAAAAAGATATCTGTTCCTATGGCAGGATGGACCCATAGCTAAAAGTATAATGAACACAGGAACCTAACAAAAACCCAAACAAACAAAAAAAAAACAACCCAGAAACCCCCATCCTTCCTTCCACCCTGAGGCAGCAGAAACCTCTGGCAAAAGGAGGAACACTATTTGGGTATTGTACATCTAACCATACTTAAAAAGACACCTCAAGCTCAATGCAAAATTGACAATTGATCAAAGCGATCCCTTTAGAATATTACAAAATGAATTGTGGTTATCTGATGCTTGATATTTCTAGCAAAAGAAATGCAACACCTATAGGGAAATATATTTTGATTGTTCTGTTTGACATCTTGCCTGAAACAACCAAGCACATGTTGAAGACTTAGAACTGTTAGGCAGCATAGATTAGGAATCCAGTTGTATATCTAACTGTTGGTAGAATAGAAAGAATTTCACAGAATTCATGAGAGAAGAGCAAGCTAGAAAACTACAAAAACGCAAACATTGCTTTATCTTAAACTCATGAATTTAGCTTTGAAAGTGTAAACTGTCTTTATACATTTACTTTTACAAACCACTTTTCAAAAGTTAAGCAACTTTAGTTTACTTTGGTAGTTCAAAGTATACAGTAACACAATGATAAAACTAGTTTGCTAAGCTTTTCTGGCTCAAAGACAGTGAGAAATTTTGCAGTCTCACTGAAGGCTCTACAGAAATAGTTTAAAAAAATAATAAAGAAAAAAAGAAATAAAAGACAGGAGTAGTCTCTCAGGCAAAAGCAGAACCTCCAGCAGGATCTTCCTTCGACCTGTCTCCCCATCTTTAAGTCATCACAAGATCGCCAGATAGTTCTAAATTTCAGTCCCTAATGATGAGAAAGATGTCATATGTAAAAGACTAGCTGCTTCTCCAAAGTTAAGACCAATTATACTCAGAACTGATATTTCCCTACAAACTTGGTAGTAGACTAATGAAGCAACATTTCTAGTGCAGCTTTCTAACATAACTTTTGTTTTCTCTGGTGGGTAGTTGCATGAATCTACCAAACCCACCCAATGTGTCTTTCAAGCTTCACAGGGAAGATTTAGGTATTTTAAGTTACAAACATCTTAAAAGTCTGAACATGTAAAATCTTCGTGGCAAGTTCAAAACTAACATATCTTGAGTCCGTTTTCAGAGCAAAACTGCATTCAAAAAAGAAGGAATTAACCAATTTTGTTCATGGGCTGTTCCGTGTACTCAATTTGTACCAAAGGCAGCAGTTATTGCTGTTGGTGTGGTCATAGCATCACTTGCTATTCATGCTGGTGAAATTCATTCCAGCATACAGGCTCCCTAAGGACACGTACACCACTTGAAGCACAACATAAGACTTTAGTTTGTGGTTTATAAGAACAAGAGAGAGCCTTTGTGGGCCACACGCAAGACGCTGAATTTTATCCTGGATGGTAAACACATTTTGGAACAGAAAGCCTCTACATTTTATACTGAGGTAGTGACAGAGTTTCTGCTAACTGCTTGGAAACATATAACTGGCATTAGCAGGCAAGATATGGAAGTCATAATGAAAACTGGGTATATTTGCAAAAGATATAAATAATTCCAAGTGCAAATAAGAGCTGTTCCACATTATTAGCATCTAGCATCAATTAATAGTTATTCCCCACACCCCAACCTACAGATGTTTATATTATCCTGAAGCTAACAGAAAACGTATCTGTATGAATGGTATATTCCTCAAGGATAAAAAAGACCCACAAAAAGTCTGGGCAGATCACAGGATTTTTTTACTAAGTACAGTTTTGACAGATTGAAGATACCAGTTAAATTAATAAAAGCACCTGATCAAGTCATTCTTACACTGTATATTAGATCATTTAGTGCATTCACAGAAATTCAGACAGAAAACACATGACATGGTAATATTTTATGCTGCAAGATATCATGACTATGCAGGAAATTACAAATGATTCTGCAAACTACAGACTCAGGGTAAACTATTGTTATATATTCCCAAAACAATTTGCTGATACCAAGACAGTGTTTTCTTTTAGTTATGAGGAAGATAAGTGTGGTTTAGAGATCAGAGAGAATATAATGATTTTTCAGTTCTTACATACTTTCATGTTAGCAAATTGAAAAGCATAGGAGAACACCGAGTGTAGAGGAAGGCAAGATTAGCCCTATAGTAAAATCACAGTCTTCGTAGCAGGGCAGTCATCTGTACTTCTCATATTTATAAACCCTAAATTGTAAAAGCCAATGTTAGTAAATTTTTTGCCTTAAAACATGTAAATTTCCCCAAGTTTTTTTGCTTTGACCAGCTTTCAGTTGCACAGCATGAACTCAGGATCAATGTACCCTCAGCTTACTAAGGGGACAGACAATTCTAATAGTGAAACACATTCAATTCCAGTTCTCAGGTGAAACAATGTATTAGATTTTGTTGAGATTTACCCATTTCATGGGAAATGGAATATATGGGGAAAGGGAATATTTTATGCCTTCTGTCTAAAACAACAGAAAATACCTCAAACAGTTTGCAATTCAGCAGATATATCAAAAAGTACTTAGTTCTGCAGGAAAGACTTGATACCAAGAATTTAACAAGAGTGAAAATGGAATTGGGCTTTCATATGGAAATCAGAATATACAAAATTGTCATAAAAACAAATATTTTACAGAAGATATTAAACTTTAAGTTTAAATTAATCTTTAACCATTGGAAACAAAATTATACCCTATTGAGTGCAAGAGTATCTTATATATTCCTGATGGGTGATTTTTGCATTTTCTGGTTTTGTCTACTGAGACACACTGTTCTGGACAGATTTTGGTGTTAATCTATGTGATAGTTCATATACTTCTAAGAAAATAGTCTACAAAAATAGATCCCATGAAACCTAATTCTTCAGTGATTTCAGTGGGAGCAAAACTGAACTCCAGGGTTGTTACATCTTTGTCAGTTTTCAAAACGATTTATTTTAAAATTTAAATGAAATGTCTTTCTTTGATATATGCCAAGCTCAGTATAGGATGGCAGGGTAGACAGTGCTTTACGCTACTTTTACATTACATACTGACAAGCATGTGGAAGTTATAATAGCTTTACTATTCTTGTGTGCATATTCTTGTGCAGGTGAGACTGGCTTAATCTATCGTATAGATGAGGTCACTAAAAAACAATAATGCATGCACAGTAAAACAGATTTTGTTTCCACTCCTGGGCCTGAAACTATATTAAATGAACTAAACATTTGTTAGAGTGTAAATCTCAAACCTTCTTTAACCTTTGTTGTTCTGTATTGCTGTTTTTATTGTTTCTGGCATTGCCTCCAGCCAAATATTTTTTAAATTGGTTAATAGAAACCTCTATTCATAAAGCCTATTGAACCAACATGAACAATTAAGTCTTTTTCATGCATTACAAAGCAAACATTGCAAGCACTGTTGGCTCTCATCTTATGTATGGTAACAATACTATTCAACAAAGCTGAGAGCTTAGGTGAGGCAGAATGACATCACTGTGACTGAAAGCAGTGAGGGATAAGTAAAATAGACATGTCCCTAAAGGCCAATTATTCATTAAAAGGGCTTGAGAAAATATGGCTAGGAAGAAGTGCTGAGCAGCCACATTTATGCATTCAGCTTCTTTACATCAGCCCTTCTACAGAAGAGGAAAAAAAATAAGAGCAACTGAAGGAAAAGGGACTGCATTCAATTTCAGACTAATTAAAAGTCATGAGTGACTGTTGACTAAGGCTTAGCCATGGAAGAAGATCCAGGGAATAGATTGAGGCATTGTCTTCAGCGATTATAAACTTCTATGGCCTTTAAGCAGTAGGTTCAGTTTCCTTTCAGGAGGAGAGAACAACTATGGAAACATTGTAAACCTCATAGACATGGCTTATGGTTCCACCCTCCATTCATTAAGCCCCAAGAAGACACTTTAAAGGTGCTTTCACAGAGTAGAAACAGAAACCAGAGATCTGTGAATTCTTTTGTAAGAAGTAGGCTGTTGCAATTTTAACCCAGAAAATGCCACTGCTTCTGAATAGTTTTAGCTATTCTATACCTTAAGCTGGTTTGTTTTTTAACTTGTACCTCTCCTACTACTGTGGGAAGGGATCCCCAAAGGGATGGCTTTCAGCAGATTAATGTGACCTATAGCAGGAGATTGAACAGTTTCAATGACAGCTGCAAAGCCTTCGTTCTGCTAGCACGTATCACATCTAAGGTCATGATCAAATTTCTTTTCAAATACAGTATACACTTTTTCCAGCAATGGGAAATAGATATTATTTAGTCAATTTTGTAATGTACAAAGGCCCTGAAGCCCTTATAATTGGTGTATACATACCTGCAAGAAGTAATGAAAAATGAAAACCACCGGCTAAGGTAGATAGAGTGGTCCTGGAATGAACTATGAAAAGACACGATAAAGGACAGAGTTGAGAAACAAGAAATTTAGCCATCTGCAGCAGATCAAAATGGTGCATTGAAAGTGGGATTAAATTATCTTAAACTGAAAGGAAGGAAAGAGTCTTCTGAAAATGGTAACAAACATTAAAAGAAGTTAAATTGAATCTCAAGAGACGTTTGTTTAAAAATATCTAATAAGGAATTAAACTTATGGCTTCTAACAATGTATTAAATTTCTTGGTCAGTCACTTAGCCATTAAGGGAATGGTTCCAATCATAACAAACCATATAAAAACATAGAAAATAAGCTACTGATAAGCTTAGTGCTGCACATTGCAGTACATGCCATTGGCTTGGTAACAAACCCCCATATCTACCTGTGGTCATCTTACTGCTGGTTTTGGATTTGCTAGTTTTGGTGCCTTGTGATGTCCCCATATTTCAAGAAAAATCCAGAAGCAGCGGTTAAAAGGAGGCAAATTCAGCACTCAGATGTCTGTCCTGCAGAGCCATGACTAGGGCAGCTTTAGTGGTGGCTGCATCAAGGGACATGACAGTGTCTGTGTGCAGTGCCATGCAGCTCTGTCTTTGGTGTCCCCTTTCCTTCCTGAAATTATGGATTGCCTAAACCAACATAACCTTTAATGCACACATATAAAAGAGAAATTTAGAGTCTGGCATATTTGAGGCAGTGAAAATGATAAACTTCTGGAACGTATCACCCAGAGGAAAAGAGAGTAGCTGAAGAAATCAAGACATGAAAAAGCCTAATACAGGGTGTTTCTAGACCATTTTTTTTTTAATCAAGCAAACTGCTAGACCAATTTTAATTACTCAATGTATGAGACAGGAATTCGTATTACTCCTTCTGTGATATGAGCAGAACAGTTTCCAAAAATAAAGAGAGCTTTGCAGTATGAATCCAAGGTAACAATTTATTGAAGAGTTGATGTATGTAATCCTTCAAGAAGAACAAAGACAAATTCTTGGAAGAGGAGTATATAGTACGAGTTAGTCTTGTGAAATTTAAAACTGTTAACGGTGGTTCATTTCTAATTAGTCTATCATTGTTTGGAAGCTGAGCATGAAATGAATTATTGCTGTGATTTAGAATAAAATCTATTACACTTCAACTCAGTGCTGGATTTATTCCAGGAAGAAGTGCATGTAAAACAGATATTGTCTACAGATCCAGAAAAGAAGGTCAACGTGTACAAACAAGAAAACTGGGAGGACTCAATGTTTTAAGATTTATTATGAAGAGGTAATAGTTACTACTAGAGATAAAACAGCTCTTTATTGATTTTGACACATGGCAGGAAAAGATATTCAGACAAAATAGCCTGTCTTTTACATTAAAATACTGCAAACGAGAACATACCCACCTATGACAGAATTCGTATTTCAAAAAGAAAGATCATATATACCTTGTAACAGTAGCAGTCTTTCTGAGGTACTATGTATGAGTCTTAGAACTTGGTTTAACAATATGTTGGAGAATCAAGAAAGAAAAAAAAAAAAAAAGAGTATGAATAAGAAGACAACTGATAGGAGGTTATTTAATTAATCTTAAACAGAAAAGTACCATAGAGTCCTCAGACATCTTTGTGGACCACTTTCAGTTGAAATTGTTTCTTGAGTGTGAAAAGATGTGGGTCATGATTTCAAAAGCCAAACAATGGTAGAATTCATTCAGGTTAAGCTACTGGTTTTAACCATCGCATTGAAACAACGTACAAATGGATAAATTGCAAATGTTTAAGTCTGTAGATGTGTGTGCATGCCCACATACATAGATGTCTTTTACAGTCATTTATATCTCAAGGACTTGGAGATGACAGCTTAGTCGATGTAAGTAAAAACTAATAACGCAGCAGGTACAGAGGAATCACTAAAAGCCTCTTCAAGAACTTCCCTCTACTACAGTTAATATTCTGGCTATAGAAAACAAGTAATGTACTCCAAAAAGTTTATTCTTAACTAGCTGTGAAGTTAATATGCATATAGCAGAACTTCTAAGTAAAATTAAACGCATAATACGTATGTGGGTGTATATGTGGATACACACACAAACACTTTCTGAGTTGCACCCACTCCAAGTCAAAGTTGCTGACACTTTCTACTACTGCACTGTAATATTACATTCCTGTCTGAAGAGTTATAAATGGGGAAAATAATTTGAAGAGGAGATTGAGCTTCTTGTTCCTGGGGGTTCTGCCTCTCTACCTATACTCATACTTTTCTGTTATTCTCTTATACTGTCTGTATTCCATGTTGAGCATCCTCATAGCAGATGAGATTCTCATACCAGATGTGCCCAGTTATCACTTTTGTCCCATTTGGCTGCAAAATAATTACTACATGTGACAGCAAAAACTACTAGAAGAGCCCTGCCTCAGATAAGACCAGAACATTCATTGCAGTACAGCAAATTTGGGGAGGATTTAGCTGAATTATTCTGATAAGGCTCCAAGGATGGGCAAAGAAAGATGTTTTTAATGTTAATAATTTGTAATATTTGGATGCATAAGTTATCAAGCAATGACTGTGTGAAATGTGGTGAGGTCTCATTATGTGGATCAGTAAAGAATCGTACTACAAGTCTATTGCTCAACCATTGATATGTGGTTTCCAACAGAAAGACAAACTTTCTAGAAAGACTACTATCTAAGCAAATTTACGCTCTATGTAATTGAATGCAGACATGACATATTCTTCCAAAGTGGTTCTAAACCTATAGCTGGCTTCATTTGAGGCATGGAATGAAAATAATTTGCAGTGTCCTGGAGCATTACTGCAACCAAAAGGAAGATTTTCCAGGGAAGACAATTTTTGACCAAGCAGAGAAAAAAATTTCATCTCATTGACATGTTCTGGCAAGGTCTGAAAGCAATCCTGAATCTTTACCTATATGTTATCAACTTTGCTGGCAAACAGGTAGCTTTGAAACCTGAAGTGCTCCCAAATCTTTACCTTTACTACCACTAAAATAAAAACAAAACAAAACCAACCAAACAAAAAATCAACCCTACCCTTTCCCACACCTTCATTATTCTGGTCTCCATCTCCCCGAGAAGATCTTCTACTTCTAAACAAATATAAAAAATACATTTCTATCTATCTGAAGCACACAAAAGTATCCTGATACGGTTTTTTTTTAATGTTAAAAAAAAAAGTTAACCTAGATGTTTGGTTTAAATGGGTGTATTACTCTTGGGTTTTTCTGTTGTTTTTTTTCTTTCGGGTAAAAGTATCATTTTAAATCATGAGAGTTTCTGAAAAAAAAAAAAATTAAAAAGCAAAACAGGGAATATCAAATCATTACTTCACGAGTTGGATTTCCTTTACGAGTGATTCACTGAAGAAACAAAGCCAACATGGCAAGAAGCCATATGTTCTTCTGGGAAAAAAAATATAAATACAAGCCATAACTGCTTTACGAAACTTGCACTGTAACAAAATAGACATTTTCCCAGCCATTTTCTCAGTTATTTAATGAGAAGCATCTAGATAGCACCAGAGATGACGATAATGATGATAGAATAACATTTGTTTAGAGGTATAATAAAACTTTGTACCAAAGTTAACATTAAGAAAAGTAGGTTTCAGAAACAGATGCTTCAAATTGTGAGGATTATGAAACCTCAAAGCCATGGGTTTTAAATGTTGACTTCCATTCTACCACTTCTAAAATAATGCTGCATCCAGCAAAAAGAAATGAAAGAGATTAATTCTGAAATTTTAAGTATCTTTTTTCCAGTGCAAGTTATAATGAAGACTACACAGAGCAACATAGGAAAATTTTCATCAAGTGAGCCACTTGATAGGTCACTATACAAAGGCCACTATTCAAAGCTCTTATTTTAGGAACTTCCTTAATAAAAAAGGCTCTTTCTGAGGTAAAATACTATGAACAACGTTATTCCTTCTGTTACCAAAACTTACGAAACCACTCAGTTCAGACACACACCTGAAACTTTCCAGAATATTCTGACCACCTGCCATTGACTTAATGGTATCTTAGTTCCCCTATCTGCTCAAAAAGTCCTCAGAGGCTTATCAAAGAGGATCCAGCACCATTTGCAATCTCCTTCTGCTTGTACTAGTGAAAAACACAGACGTTAAACTACCCTCTGCTACTCTGTGCCTTAGAGGAACTTACTGAGAACAAGGGGTTATTCTTGCACCGCAATCACTTACTTCTTTTCATGTCTTCCAGTACTTGGATTAAAAGAGACAACTTTTGTATTATTTGTCTACTAAAAAGACATGTGGGTTATAGCACAGGCTATAGCTGACAAAGGATGAGCACACGTCTTGGTACTGAAGAACTGCACACAATCCAGTGGAAATACTACAGTTACACAGACTATATCCCCTTCATAAGGGATCTGAAAACGTAAAACCTCAGAAGTGTATCAGGTAGGTATATATAATCACATACACACAAATTCTTTGCTAACGCACAAAAAAACTTGGATGTGTATTTGCAGTGCCAGTTCTTACAAAGATAATCTATTCAAAATCCTTCGTTCATGCAGGTTTTACATTCCACCCTTATCTCTACTACCACTGATTATTACAGCTGCTAAACAGATGTCAAAACACTAGCACCACTAAAGTCAATAAAATTCTTCCTTTTCAAGATCATTTATCACTAATTATACTAACTACTATCTCCAGTGCAAGAGAAAAAAAAAAAGGTTGAAGATAAAAAGTTACATATGAAAAATTTCTAAAAGTGTGAACTAAAGGCTAGGCAACATTCTGGAAAGATGAACACCCCTACAATTTCTATGAGTTTGTAGGAGAACACAAATAGTTTATTATCCTGCCATTCATGTCATTCAAACACTATGGTTTGCACTTATCTGTGGAGAGAGCTTGCTTTACTTTTTAAGAATTCCACTGTTTAGGACAAGCTAAGTAAGATTTGTGTCTATCTGATTCTGGCTGACATGGTCTGAACGACTGTTAATGCTAATAATTCATAACATTTGGATGAGTAAGTTATCAAGCAATGATTGCGTGAAATGTGATGAGGTCTCATTATGTGGATCAGTAAAGAATCGTACTAGAAGCCTAGTTGTAAAGGACATATAATCCCATGTAGTAGACTTAGTTGTGAAAACAAAAGGATGATTGCACAAGCAATCATGTATGTGTCTGAAACAAAAGGTTTGTATGAGAGGAAAGAAAATCTGGTTTAATTGGTTGTATTTTTTTCTGTACTGTCTGTTCACATGACCTACTCCTCGAACAGATCGATCCTTTTCATTATGTTTTTTCTATAATAAGACATTTTATGGCATTAAATATAAAAATGTACTATCATCTGCGAAGGCTTCT
This sequence comes from Baryphthengus martii, assembly GCA_013396935.1. Classification (NCBI taxonomy): domain Eukaryota; kingdom Metazoa; phylum Chordata; class Aves; order Coraciiformes; family Momotidae; genus Baryphthengus; species Baryphthengus martii. Next base: position 4,727 of record VWZK01002287.1, on the reverse strand, counting down.
GACTTCTCTAACTTCTAAGTTTATTTTATGGGGACATGTAACTCGTTAACATTCTTAAAAGGAAATATTTGAAAGAAGCTCTTGGAATATTATCACATGATTCAAGAACTAAAAAGGTAGACAGAAAAAGAACAGGGGAATTAATAATAATGTACTTCATATAGTGCTTACAGCACATTCAATTCAGATTCTTTTTTAAAGGTCTACCGTTGGAAATTCAGTCTTATTTTCATTTAAGTCTGTGACTAATCTTTAATTGACTTCAGACGCAAACAAGGCTGAGCCTACAGTAAAAATATTAATTTAGAAGAAAATAAAGTGAGATGAAAAATCTGTTTGCATAGAGCATCTCCCACCAAAGAAGGCCTTTCCTCTTAGCGGATGTAGATGTTGTTTTTAAAAGACACATATGGTCATACCAAACAAACATTCTAAATATAGTGTTAAAGGGCAAAAGAAACAGGAATCTATGACCATTACGTACTTGTGATATTTTGTTTGGTTGTATTCTTTTCTTCTTTGTGGAGGAGATTCTGAGAAAAAGAACAATGTTTCCTGTAATTTCTTTGCAAGTGGTATGTGCTGTCTTCAGTTCACATAACTTTGTCATCTGCAGCTGCAGTGTTAAGGAAAAGGCAACAGTCACCCAGGCAAGCACACATAGCTTTGGAAGCAACACCTACTTAGAACAGCTGCTTTATAAAAGACAACAATGATAACTTCAAATACTTTGTCACTCACTTTGAGAAAAAATAAGCCGAAACACTGCACAGCCTTTGCTTCTTCCCAAATACTTCAGTGCTACGTACCATACCATCACTAGCCCCAAGCATTCTGCAAAGCATCAGCCTCCTGACATGAGCTTTGGCACCTTTCTTTTTCCATCTATAAAGGAAGCCTCACGTGACTTATGCATCTATAATTGGTGGAAATGTAAATAGTTTGAAGGCTGCAATTAGATGACACCCTGAGCCACAACATTTAGACATAATTTTCCTTTTACTCGGGGAATGAGGAGAAATTGGATCTAAGACCTTGGTTTTGGCTTGTCTTGGAGTTAATGATAACATTCAGATCAGAGGATGACTTTCCTCAATGCTCAGGTGCGATGACATTCAGAAATTCAATTTAGTTAGGAGCTGTAAAGTAGGATAGACCAGAACAGAACAGTTATGGCCTATCAAATCCAGATTCCTAACCTCCATCTGCCCTAGCAAAGAGCTTACAAATTATCGTAGACTACATTTGAGAGTACTTTCAAGTGGCAAAGGAAGTCTGATGCTCCCCTGTTCAGAGGTGATCACACTAGCAGCCAGGCTGCCGTGGGAAACTCCAATTTCTCAGAGTTTTCATGAAGTCTAACCATGGGTGTAAGGATGGTCATCACACTGAGACTCTAAGCAGACTGACAAAGTAATGAGGCTTGAAGACGTGCAAGCATAAGATAAATACCACGCTGGTCAGCAACTCTGAGGAAAAAGAAAACAAGACATTTGTAGCACAATCTTGCATGACTGAAGAGCTCTGAGGTAAACAACTGTTGTGTGAACATCAGAATAAATGAAGGCTGACTTTCAATAAAGTTGTTAAATGACTCTTTAATAGCCCTGTTCTGTGACCTCACCCCTCATTATAGATCAAAGAATCCATGTGGGGAAGAAACGTTGCAAAGTTCCACACACATGAAAAGCTGTTCCATGTGAATTCTCCCATGTCTAACAAGGGCAGAGCTTCTAATGGACCCTTTTCTTCAGAAGAGGAGTTGCCTCCTACTTTCACAAACATCCTGAATTTATTCGTGAAGGGAGGAGGGTACAGGAAGAAAAAAACTAGGAAAAGAATGTATCATATAAACTTTGTTCCCATAGGAAAACAAGATAAAAACTGAGGCACTACTGGAGGTTAGACTCCTCCAGAGCTAGGTGATACTGGAGCAGGCCTATGCCATGAAGTTTAGCTCCATATACACTTTCAAGTACAAAAGATACTCCCTTCCTCAGAATTTTAGCATTGAAAAATGGGGTTATAGTTAATAAAAGTAATGCTACTAGACCATCTGATTCCTAACAGACCTGAGAATTCCTCGATTAGTTGAAAGAACCAAAAATACATTAATAAATGGACTATAAACAGAAAGACAACAAAAATCACCATAGAAAAGTACAGCTGTCAAGAAGCTTCTGCTAAAACTCTGTGAAGAAAAACACACTATAACCCAGCAGATGCTGCCAAAAAACTCATTATAGGAAAGACCAAAATAGACACTGGATTTCATCTGAATATTTTGGAAAAAAAAATACAGAAAAAATTAATTCTGTTTGTTCCTAAGAGCTCTATAACAAAATGAGATACTCCTTGTGTTCGATGCAATTCCACAACATTGTGATTTCATTTATATAGCTACTACATTTTCATCGTATACCCATAGACGATTATAGGTCCCGAGATCTTCTTCCCTGTTGAATCAGCAGAAATTTTTCTAACTGTAAAAAAATGACAGTATCATTTGGTTTTATCCTTTGCATTTGTTATAGCATGTGTATTCAGCTTTATTACTAGAAGGGAAAAAATTCATCTTATATCCAGAAATGGAGATTAATTACAGCAACAAAATTATCATGTATAATTTACATACATGATAATTCTTCGCAAAAAGATGTGTCAGACTGGATACATGTGTCATTCCTTTCAGGTACCAGAACCAAATTGATTCAGTTGTACCCCAAATGACTCTCTGAATTCCCTCAGACTAAACCAAAGCTGTGACCTAGGCAAAAACATTCTTAATATATTAAATACATCAATGGAGTCACGTCCATTCTTCTAAAAAAAAAGAATATGCTATCTGCTTATGTGGATGAATTAATAAAAGAAATCATACTCCCTTATAAAATAAGTCTTTAATTGACTCGCTCTTTCAGTCAAGGTTCTCTCACCATTTTGCAGCTATGGTCTATCACATCTTTCACTATGAAATTGTTACCATTATGTCAATACACTGAGATCAAAAAGACCTATATTCCAACAGTTCTGTCATAAGCTCCCTATGGGATGTAGAGCCTTAAGCTAACATTTCTTAAAATCATATCTATTCCTGATCTTGAATGTCAACCACTAGAACCCAAATTAATCCAAATATTTTGTACCTATCACTGCACAGCAAAACATAATAGTTCAATCAACTAAACAAAATGGTTGGGATCTTATTTTAACAAATATTTTCATTTTTGATACAAATTGGTTTGCACCTGATCTGAGGAAAGCAACAAATTGAAGGTAATACAAACTCACTTGGACCTTAATAAAAAGATGGTGATGATTGTCAAAAAGTCTAAACTGAACATAGTTTAATCTACACTGAGGCTCAGGTAATCTCCACCTTAGCTGACATGTTGTATTTTAGTATTGTTATCCTGTGATTAATTTTTATAACTCACTAGTTCATTAAACTATTTAAGAGAAGAAATAGAGACTGAGTAGTAAACTATAGTCTTGAATAAAAATTGTAACCCTCAGTCTTCAGTTTTAATTTCTTTCCCTTTCTCCACTGCACAAGTGAAACTGTCTTTCACTGCAGAAATGCACAAAACAAGGAGTAGGTTACCTAAAGTCAGTGGGAGTATGTCTTGATGCTTAGTTTGGCCTTTCTGTTGGTAACGAGAAGCACAAACTGCTTGATTCTACCCGAAAGCATAGATAGGTATTCCACTTCCATCCATCTGCTAAAGCATTCAACAAAATCTGCCTGTCTACAGTAAATGGACTCTGGAGACAGCAGTTCATCAGATAGCTACTTTGTGGGAAAAAAAACCCAATGGTTCCCATGACACAGTAGAAACTTCAATAGGCTATTTTACAATATCTGAATGAGGGAAAAAAAGAAACCCAAACAAAGCATTTCTTACTGCATGCACAACACAGAAGTTTTTAAAAACTGAAACATTCTATTCCGCCACAAGTTTCATAATCACTCCACGAAATTTCACAATTTAATAACAGTAAACTGTCTGTTCTTCCTACAAATTACACTTCAATACTGTCCTATGTACCCGAGTGAATACACTGTCTTGAGCTGACCTCCCCTCCCTCTCAACACTACTAAGCATGTAAATATATTTCTATGTTATCTGAACACAATGACAAAAATCCACACAACTTCTCAGATCCAAAACCATAATCCTAGGCCTGAAGTAAAACCACTTTGCAAAACTCAGTAAAGCCAAAAGCAGCTCTGTAAATAAAATTTAAAAAACAGAAACCCAACTTTTTTCTTATGAACTAATTCTACTCAAATTGTACATTTATTTAAGCTGCTCTCTAGTGCCTGCCACAGACACTCATCACTATTGTCATTCAACATCTTCCTCCTGTCTGACAAAGAAAAGCCCTAATTCTCAGAATACTTTGTTCTTGAATACTGTGTTCAGTTTTGGGCCCCTCACTAAACTCATCCATAATAGTTTTGATTTCCTGGTATCAATTTTCCCAAGGATCTAAAAACAATTTAAAAAACAAACAAACAAAAAAAACCAACACACAAGTGAACACCACCATCTTTGTGAGGAAAAAAAGGAAAAGAAATAAGAAAAAAAAAAAAAAGAATTCTTNGAAAAAAAAAAAGGAAAAAAAAAAAAGAACTCTTAAAAAAAGTCATCTGTACAGATTGGGGCACAACTTAACGAACTAGTTTATATGCAGACAGTTTGCTCTGGAAATTTGATTTTTGG
>VWZK01002286.1:29811-104507 GCA_013396935.1 Baryphthengus martii | reverse complement strand
TGGATTCACTAAACAGTCCTTATTTTTTCCAAATTAGAGCTTTGAAATCAGTGACAGTTACATCAAGCCCTAAATCAAACAGAAAATTTACAAACATTTCAGTGGACGTCACAGTTTCACATTTTGGAGAAGAGGTGGAAACTAACTCAAATCTGCAGTTTGGGGGTTGAAAGTGAGAATTCATCAGATTAAAATGGGGGAACTTTCAACTAACTTTTTTTTTTAATGGAGTATTTCAGCAGTTAGCATCACTGTTTAAGAGCTTTATGAAACACTGTGGACTTCGTAACATCCTTTTATTTTACATGATTAAAAAGGAATCTTTCGTTTGTGGCACCTCAGGAGTATTGTATTTACCTTCTTAAGGTCGGATAGATAATTCCATGTATAAGTCAGGGCGGAAAGGAAAGGATTTGTAGGGTATTTTTCTCTCTTTCCTATAATCTTCTCACTGCGGGAGCTCTTTTTGATTCAATAATGACATTTGGTGCTAATCCCAGAAGAGTAATAATTTTGCCTGAAGACTAAAGCAAGTGAGTGGTGATCTTCCTTGCTGTCAATGACCTATAGATGACATTTTGTAACTAATTAAATAGGCGCCTTTCTTTTGAAAGAAATGGCGAATCATGCATAATTAGAAGAGGCATCAGAGTAGGAGCCATTGGCTCATTAATCTAATGAACCTAGCCTATGGCACTTAAAAATCATTTGTATTGCTCATGATGTTTGTGTTATTTTATGAGCAATTAGCACTATATATAACACTGATTCTCTTGATAGATTTCATTTTCCTTGCACTCAAAGAAAAGATTTAGATTAGAATACAGTAAAAGCTACAGTCTCTAACACTCATAATCATTCATATATTAACTATTTACAATATGGGAAGAAAATATTTGGATCCAAAGCTGATTTTTATTTTCTTTAGGCTAAAAAAAGAATGGGAAAAATCTCATAGAACTGTGGAATTCACAGGCAATAAAATCAAGCAAATGATGTCTTTTTCTGTGATTTTTTTCTCAAAACTCAGGAATGATGGCCTTATTATGGGGTACACCCTTTTTTCTGTGTGAAAGTGAAAAGGGTATTTTTATTTATTTTTCTTCCAAGATGCCTACTATTGATTAATTTTTCTGTTTTAACAATATCTTTGAAATATATGAAGATTTAAGACATACTAGATTTTTATAAACCAGATTCATTAGCAAGCATCCTGGAACCAGTCTATTCTCAGCATGAGGCTTCCAGAAGTTTAAGTTTCACTTTCTACCCACGATTTGCAGATTCGTCTATAATCCCTGATAATTATTTCTCTAGAGAGTCTGACTACTTCAGCTTTGCTGAGATTTATTCCTGTAGAATGCCTAGTTGTTTCTTACTATAACCATGTCTCACAGAAAATAATCCAAGAAAGCTAAGTTGTACATTATCAGACCACGCAGCGTGCTAAAAAACACATCCAGTAAAGCTTTGTAAACTCAGACACTACCTATAGTTTCATATTTTAATTTATACTAAGCCATTAACTGCATGCCTAGTCTGTTCAACATGTATATATGGATATGGGTATGAGTATATTTGTGTGTGGACATCTTACATGTGATATAGTTGAGCAAGTAAGTGTATATGTTCAAAAAGTAACTCACCAAATTTACATCTGAATTAAAACCTAAAATTTCTATTTTGCCTCTGCATTTATCTTTTGGTGCAGTTTTACTTCACCGCAAATGTAAAGTCTAGTAAGAGTCTTTAAGTATAACTCTTTGCTGAATCAGTGAACATCATTTGGAAATTTTGTGATTTAGGAATTTATGCTTAAATCTTAATGGCCACACCTAAATTTCCCCCAGGTGAAAACTATTTAACAGCCATGTAACTATATATTTTTTTTAGTTCTGCAGCTTTTAATCAGTAAACTTATTCTTTCTGTTCAACTCTGTTCTTAATGTCTGTACTTATGTCTGTATTGGGAAAGTAAACAATGTCGGGGAATCAATTTGTCAGTACAGTTAAACAGTTAAAATAGTCCTTGACAATTTTGATCTGGGTCAAGTACCAATCTCTCAAAGAGTTTTATGTCAGCACACACTATTCAAAAGAGCTCTCAAGTGCACTCTTGGAGGATTGGAAATTTTAATATTATGAATAGAGCCAAACCATCTGAATTAAACAGAGAACTAAGGAATGGGTCCCAGGCACTATTTGCTTACCGGTTATAGCTATTAGTATGGTTGTAGCTTTTTATTTTTGTGTGCTAATATTTTGTGCTGGGCTATTCATAGTAGTTGCAATAAGTAGAGACTTAGGTGTTAATCTTTGTTCTTCACCAGGACTGGAGCTTATAAATTAATAACCCAGACTGTCTACTTGAGCTAACAGGAAAGCTGAGATCAATAGGGTAGTCTTTGCTCCATGTGATCTTAGCCATGTAATGATGGCTCATTTATGCTTCTTTATTTGCTCTCAATTGAATTCTGTTTGCCTTTTGAGAATTCCAATCCTCTTCTGTATCTGTATCGATGGCCAGGTAAAATCTCCACTGGACTTTTCTAGGCCCAATGTCCTTGTTCTCTGGAGAACCTCCACAGAAAATCCTAAATCTCTTTTACCCTTTTCTCTGCTTCTTTCACTCCCCAGTTGCTGTCTTTGTTTCCCACTAACATTCCATCTTTGTTAGTTCACACAGTTTCTTTCTAATGCTTTCCATTTATTAAATTACAAAGTTTCTCTCTAATGCTTGCTCAAAGTAAAGGTTTCCTGAGAGCACTGAGGTAGCTATGAGAGAGGAAAAAATCCATGACCATCTTTGTCTTCCTGTAGTCAAGTATTTCATACCTCCTGTCCCTGCTTTCCTTTTTTATTTTTTTTTTTACCCACTCTCTCTTTTTTTTCTCTGTTTTTCCCTTTTTGCTGCTTTCTTCTCCTTCCCCTTCTCATTCTGTTTTTTTTTTCCTTGACTTGCCTTGTGTTGAGAAGCAGAAAGATCTGTTTTCTGTCTAAAAGTGGTTGCCCAGTCTGATTTGAATGCGTGGTAACACAAGCACAGTAACATGTTGCAACCATAGCATAAATCGGTTTAGAAACTGCATATGTAGCAAACTGCCAGTAAAATTTGTTTCCTTCAGGCTGCAATAACTCCTGTACGAATTGTGTGTTTGGTTTTTTTTTTTCCCTAAACCTCTCCCTTCAGACTTTGAACTCCTTTGGAGTATCACTCTCAGATGTTCCTTCTGTTTCAGAGGAACAGAACAGAAAACTGAGGTCCTTACTCCTGACACATAGGTATGGTAGTAATGTTATTGAAATAGGCTAAGGCGTTTTTGGAGTGAACAGTGGTTTTATATCACAGTTTATTCTTACTGTTCTTACTTCCAACTCCTGAAATGTACATTTACCAGTGTCTTGAGTGACATCTCCTGGAGAAAGTAAACATGGTCACTCACACTAATTTGCTAGTGAACTGTGACAAGCTCTTTGCAGATTCTATTTCTGCAATTCTGTTTCTGGCAATAGGAGATTTATGCAGCAATTTTATTTCCTTTTCAAGTAAGGCTGGATCAAGATATAGAGGTTTTCTTCCTCTCACAATAGTGCTAGCTGAGTTGACTCAAAGCCCTTGTCTGGTGACATAGAAACAGCCATAAAACAATGCAACAATTTGTCTTTATTATTACATCTTTTGACTAGGTGTCTCATGAGAGCTATGTAACCTTATCCTTCTTTCACTGACATTGCAGTAAATCAAAAGAGACTCTACAGAAACCCATGGAGCAGAGCCTGATAAAACTTGTTTAAAGAAAAAACAGGCCAATGCACTGTGATGAATGAACAGATGAAATTAATGTAACCTGGAAGGGAGATACGACTTCTCCCTGTGCTGTGGTCTCCTGCCCTCTTTGAGTATGCCTTTCTGCATTATGCGGTGCACAGTAAAACAAATCCAGCATATTTTACAGCTAGGATCTAGATTAAATAAACATGCTTCCAGGAACAATGTGTTTTCTGGTAACCAGGCTAGCTAAAATCAGAACAAACGTTGATATTTCACTACTGTACAGCAAGGAAATGTACTTAAGATCAGAAATGGTATCAGAAGAGGCATCTGTTCCATTTCATGTGCTCAAAGAAGGTAAATGAAGGTTGAAAAAATAATACAACATTAAACTTTCAACTCATCCCTTAGTCACTTATATTTCAATTTTATTGTATTGATCGCAAATATGAAGATAATTTTTTCAATAAAATATGTTTTATTGTCCTGTTTAACAATTTCTTTCATTTTCATAGAGCTGTTGCATACTGCTACAAAAGGAAAAACACGGAAACCTGAGATTTGAAGAAACTAGACATAGTAATATCAACACTTAGGTGGAAGTGAAGATGGAGGAAGAATATATTAGTGTAATAACCCTTAAATTGTCAAAAGAATGCTGTAATAAAAATCTCTTTTCTCCCTAGGGGGAAAAAAAAAACAACAAAAAAACCAAACCAAAACAAACGCTATAATGATATTTCATGTTCACTGGCCTAGCATAGAGGATAACTTTGGTTCTAGTCTTTGCTTTGAGTCCCTGCTTTATCTTATTCAGAGTAAAAAGTCTCATACAATATACCGATTGAAGAGGAGTTGGAAACTAAATCTTTGTTTATTACTAAACACCAGAAAATCCATAGATAGAGAGTTGAAATGAATCACAGATATTTAGATAACTCCATAAAGCTGAAAATGTTCCTAACAGATGTAATAATTTTATTGCATAAATTCTAAGCCAAATAGTTGTCCCTTCTGTAACTATCCAGACAGTATTATGTACACTGAAATAAACAGACATCACAGAATTTTGCATACAGTGGAAAAATGGGCATTGTATTTCAGGTGATGCAAACACAAAAGACAAATTTCCTTTCATATTGTGTCTGCTTCATTTATATTACTGTGCAGAAATAGCACCAAGTTTGGGCATGCGTATTGCTTGTAGAATGGATCCTCTTTCATGTAAATGTTACTTATTTCTTGTACAGTTTTTCAGATTGTTGAATAGAAGATGGACTAGCCAGATTTACTATTTAAAGTGACCCCATTAGCTAAATTCAGCAGTTTAAAATGAGTCTAAATCACCACTCCTTTCTGTCATTTTTTGCTGTTGTAATGTCAGCTTGAGAGCACAATGTAGATAATTGTAATGATTCCAGAAGCAGACAACAACGGTTACTCCTGAGAAAAATTATTTCATAGTAATTTAAGAGGTATTTAAAATTGTAATTTGCAATTTATAACAATTACGCGTATAGCTTTAAGCTTCTAACTCAGTTGCTCTTCATAACTACCCAGACTATCTAAATCTCTGCACTTTCGACACTGAGAACAAAGAGAAAACTATGTCTCCCAGTTTTGGGTTCTCTGAATCAATCCTAACTGGTTCACCTCTGGCTACAGTAGAAAAAATAGTCACTCCTATTGTGTAAGTTCCTCCTCTTATTTCCTCGTCCCTAGTTAGCTAGTCTGATAAAGTGTAATTTGAATGTTCCTTAAGCTGCTTCAAGATTTTCCTTAAATAACAATGGGTTTAAGCCATAGTAGGTTGGCTGATTTTTTTTTTTTTTAAACCTAAGAAAGTCAGGTACACAGATTTAAAAAGAAAGCATAGGAATTGGAACCTAAATCTTGTGATTTAGAAATTTCCAGTCATGGTATTGGCAAATCCATATATGTTACCATATAACTTCATACTCAGCAATAAAAGGGAAAAGAGGGATTTGAGGAGGTTAATCATCTTTTGCTTGGGAACTGCTTGGACATCAGTCTAGCTGTGGAAGGTAATGAATGATTTGGTTTGTATCATTTGTTTTCTTCTGTTTTATTTACTCTTCTTCTATTTACCCTTCATTTATCAGAATTTCCTCCCTTTTTTTGTTGCTTTTACTTTTCCTCTCCTCTTCCCCTGTTACACTAGGCATGTGGGAGGAAAGAGAGTAAGAGGCTGTGTGATGTTCAGCTGCCCATTGAGGCTAGCTGACAACAGCCAACAAGTCTGAAGAATTATACTGGTTTACAAACCAGAGATTTGCAAAAGAATGATGATTTTGTGCATTATTTTTTTTCCTGATTCCAGAATGGATAAACAGGTTTAGAAGGTTGGCCTGTTTGTTTCATGTTGTTTTGTTTGCTGCTACATTAGAAAATAGAATCAGATTCATAGCAGAAGCAATGATAGCTTTTCAGTTGAGGAAAACAGAGGGCATCAGATAGTCATGTGAATCTTTATAAAATATACCATGTATCAAGAGATATGGAACAAGACTACAAGATCTGACAATGCTGCAGCCCCAAGCCCTACCAGAATTATCAGTGAGAATACAAATTGTCTTTTTATCTGAACGAACAGCTGGTCAGGGGTTTGGGGAAGAATACACTTCTAAATCATACTGCCAAATGCACCTTCCCACTGTGTTGCAAGATCCTCTTGTGCCACAACCGTTGCTATTGATGTGAAGCACATGAGGTTTCTTTTGCCTAACTAGTGCAGAGTATTCAAGCCACTTACTGTTTTCAAAGGGCATTGCAGGCACTCAGCAAATCATCATCCCTTCTGTGTTGGGTCTGCTGTTAATTACTAGCACTTAAATAATATAATGGATGTTACAAGATACAGACTCAAGTGGAAGGCTGAGAAGTAGGTGCTGTACTCATATTGCTGATTTCAGCCTTTCATTCTCCATGCCTCTTCATTACAGCACATCCTAAAAGCCCTCATGCATACTCTAAGAGTCTCTCCACATACCCTGGGCTTCTCAACCTTGTCTATCCTAAACGCCACAATATTGTGTGTTAAGGTGCAGATCCTAGCTAAGAGTATGCATTTAAATCTCAAGATGCTCCAAAGACTGTAAACAGATTTAATACTGAGGTCCTTTCAGCACAAAGAAAAATAATTTCCTATTACTTCCTACCTGATTGATCAGTCTGTAGCTAAATACACTAAGTGTTTAGCCATCTGACCTGCTCTGAAACCAATCATGTATGTTCCACATTTCTAGAGCAGACAAAAAAAAAAGTATAATAAAGAATTTTAAAAAAATAAATAAATAAACTGATTTTCTTTTTATACTTACTAATAACTGTCTAACAATACAGAAAAACTTTCAGATCTGGAGAAATCAGTTAACTGTAGATGGAGCTGGCAATTTATATCTAACAGGTTTTACAAGTGTGTAATTTTAAGAGCTTTCTTGCTCCTTTGTTTCCTTTTCTTCCTAAATCCTTTTAGCAGACATGATTAGTATTAAGCATTACAACATTGTAATCTCTATAAATAGTGTTAGAAGCTTGAATTTTCAAAATTCTTAAGATAATGGCTATTAAATCTTTTTTTTTTTTTCTGACAGATTTTTATATAGATGTCATTGTAGAAAGCACTGTGCTATCTTCATCTAGTTACTTCATATCGTGTTTATGAGGTAACAGAAGAATAAGCTTACTGATCAAGAAATCAGGATATGGAGTAAAAATTCTATCTAGATTAGCTAATCCTACTCATAAAGTAATAAAACCCTAAGAACCATTAAGTTCAGGTTTCCTTCATGATATGTATGAAGAATTGAGTTCCGAAGGGCAGTATCTTCGAAAACCAGCTATATATACAGCCATGAAGTCTCAAAATGTAAGAGAAAACGGAAAAATTCTGTTCAGCAACCTGAGTTGCAAAACCTACTTGCAACAAAAACATGTTCCACATTTTTCTTCAGATGTAACAAGGGGAAAGAATTTACAGTGTAAACTTCACACTACAAGATTCAGGACACCCATGAAATTAAATTGCTACAGGGAATCTTCTGTTAATTCATTACAGGGACTTCCTGCGGTCTTTTCATTTTTGAACAATAGAACAGGAACAATAGAGAACTTTGAAAAACTTAATCAAAGAAGTATCTCAATATTTTCAGCAAAGAAAAATTGAATCTCTTCTAAGACAATAATCACTCTGAAGTACAAATTTAGAATCACAGGATAAAATCACAAAAGTCAGATAAAGTGCTAGAGCTATAATGTTTTTACAGTAGTTGTCCAAAACATCATGAATTATTTAAGGCTTCTTTTTCTTTCTTTCACATGTCCTGGAAAATATATTCAGTTAGGTAATTCATTGGAATGCCATATGAGGATTTGGGCCTAGTCTTCCAAGTAATTGTACAAGCTTATATTTGATATTGAAATGTTTATCACATTTTCATTCTTGTGCGTGTCAAAGATTATTTCAAAAGAAACTTTTGCAATGAATTACATATTCTTGAAAGTCAACCTTTGACTAAGAAATATGACATCTATTGATTTGGAGGATTCTAAAAGATTGAGGTTTATTCATAGGATAATATTTTATTTGGAGCCACTGCAATTTGTGTACTGAGTCATCAATTCATCCCTATCTTTGCTGAAATGAATTCATTTTTGTTTTTTTCTATTGAACAGTTTTGAGATCTTGAGCTTTGTTGATAGTGAGTGCAAAAGATATTTATTTGAAAAAGTAGGGAATTATCAATAGGTACATAAACAAGGCAGTTCCTTAATAACCTCTATACATTTGCTCATTTTAACCCATCATGCTGAAGATGTGAACATAAAGGGAATCTCTCCAGCTTGTATTTATCAGGTCTCATTAACATAAGGAGAAGAAAATATCTGTACAATTAACTGCACCGCCAAAAATAAAACAAAGAAAGGTAACAGACAGAAACACATTTCTTCTCTGAATAAATGCCTATTGCTGTCGAGCTATAAACATAAAAGTGTTTGCAAAAACATACACTTCACCTGTATGGAATACAGAAATGACAGATCCTTTTTGCTTTTTTGTAGATCAGAAAGAATAATACAAAACAAATGATCAAAAAAAACCAACAAAATCACTCCCCTATGGGGGGAGTATCCTATGCTGAAGATTGAACAAGATGAATCCCATCTATGAGCAATCTCTCTCAGTTGTCCCACGTCTCCAGACTTATACAAACTATATATACAGTACCAGCTGAATTTCTGAATATTTTTGGAACTCCAAACTCCATTTTCTTTTATAGATAATTTATAATTATCTAATTAACATCCTTCATCAATTCAAGTGAGAACAACTGGAATGTGTCTTAGAAGTGGTAGACAATCTATAGTCAACCAGGTCGAACACTCAGTTTGGTTCGTGGGTGTGATCTTAGGAGGGTCAGGTAGGATTTTTACTCTCTCTAGCCTGGAGAAAGCTTTTTCAGAAAAATGATTGTTTTCAAAACTTTTTTAACATGGTGACAGCATTGACAGTTAGAGAACATGGTGAGTAGGAAGCAAGAGGAGAGAGAAAGGTTATAACAGTGCACGTTTTTGTCCTAAGCAAAGGTGTTGCACTTGATACTTCTCAAAGAGAGTTGTGTACTGCTATATTATTGATACTTTCTCACGCTTATCCAAGGGCACAAGCTGACACACAAGGGTGACCACAGTATGGACAATGCCCTCACTGGCAGGATACAGTCCCACGAGGTCTGAGCATCAGGGTCTGGTAATGGAGTCCATCAACAGCATCATAGAATCATAGAATGCCAAGCTGGAAGGGACCTCAAGGATCATCTGGTCCAACCTTTTCAGTAAAAAAAAAAAAAAAAAAAGGTTTAAGTGAGATCACCCAGTACCCTGTTAAATTCCATGTGGTGCACCAGAACCAAGGGAGTGAGAAGCAGAAGAAGATTAAGGTAAAGGCAAGGCTGAAAATAAGTACACCTACTGTATAGCTCAGGCTGGGACAGGGGACCTGACCCAGAGCAGTCATAAAGCCCTGGGGCCCTGGGAAAGGTTGCCCTGGGTGACAACTGTCCGGGACATTAAGGTCTACTGATCTCCTCAGGGCCCTGATGTCCATATAAAAACCAGAAGATATTTTCTGTCTGGAAACAACGAGTAGGTTGCCACTGACCCTCAAGGGTAAGGTGGGCATTTTATGCTTCTCTAGTACTTAGTAGAGATTGATGAGCCCTCATTTTTTCAACAGCATTAGTTCCTTAGACCTAAGCTTGTTGGATCAATTGTTTTCTGGATGTCTAAAATGGGAGGATTGTAAGTCACAGCTTTTATTTATGGCCTTCAGTAAGGATTTGTCTCATATCTAACTGACGTAGACTCTGCTTAGCTTGTAGATTTCTGAAAATCCATTCCTTAGGCATTTGGTTCTTCTTTATATCATATTGGGAGCCAAAATAATTATTGGCTGCTGAATTTTCCAGGAAGTAAGCTGGCAATAGATGAGATGTTGCTTCTCTGGTTTAGTCGAACTATGTCTGAGCACTTTTAAAAGAATTATCTTTCCATATGCTGCTCCTCATCCATCACATAGAGAAGAAAAAAAGAAAGAATTTCTAAGTTCATAAGATACAAGTACGTATACGATTGCATGGTCCTCAGATATTGTGGTATACAGGCCACGAAGAAATGTTTGATAAGGAGGAACTATGGAAGAGTTATAGATCAGAAACAGGTTTTAATTGAAAGCCAAGCTGAATACTGAACAACTAACAGTTACTTTGAGCTGTTCCCAGTTACTCATTCCATCAATCAAGTGAAAAACTGTTGAACAAATCTGAATACTGAATTAATATGAGGAAATAATGATTTACCTATAGATATTTTATAAAGAGAAAAGATTAATTAAGGCATTTATTTCAAATTATTTGATCAGCTGCTGTTCAAAACTCAGTGGTTTTTGCATATGTAACTCAGATACTTCAATAGAGATCAGGTAAGTGTATATATTACGTTATTTTTCTTAAAGCAGGTGCAAGTTAAGAAAAAAAAATAACTGTACAAAGTATTAAAGAGCTATTCTAGATTACTTATTGTATAAAATAAGAAAGTACAAGATCAGCATGTTAAACAAGCAAACAAAAAATTCTAAACAAATTGATCAAAAGAAAATGAAGGCATCTGTATAGTCAATATACATTTTTATGTACGAAAGGTTCTGATTTGCATGTGCTAGGATATTTTCTAAGTGTAAGTTTCAAGAAAACTATGCTTTGAAAACCAATGTGTTCTGAAAAGTTCCCTGTGACTATGAGACACCCATGCATAAGGACACCTTTGGAGCACAGCAAAGGAGAAGTAAGTATGAGAGAGACTCACAAGGGTTGTGAAGCAGGACAGGGGAACAAGCAACTGCATGAAGTCCCCTACTCAGCAGAAAGTCTTGGAGGGCAAGGCAAACTTATGCTAGGTTTCCTACTTAACTGACAGGAAGTTCTAGCAACCCATGGTACAACAAGAAGGACACAAAACCAAGAACACAACATTATCACAGGAACTGACAAACAAAGGTATGCAAAAGTGGCTTGAAGATGATGGAGTCAGTGTAGTAATGGTAGTGATGCACTAGAAAAATGGTACCTTGTCCTTGTTGATTCAGTTACTTTTGGGGATAGAGGTGTACTCAGACTAAATGAGCTTCCTGGGATTTCCTCATCTTTCTCTACCTGAGGCTGCAGGGAATACCAGAAAAGACATTTCTGTGCAAGTTTATGTGAGTGTTTTTTATAAGGTGCTTATTGGTATGGAGGGAGAAATAGTTATAAAAAGAAACCCAAACAAACAGAAACCAAATAATAATAAAAAAGAAAACAAGAACAAAAGAAACCCAAAAAGCTAAAGGAAAGGATATGTTGAGGGATAACATGCGAAAAATGTCCCAAATTCTAGCCCTGCTGAAGCTGCAAGAAGACATACATACAGAGCACTAAAATTGATGGAACCTGTCCAAGGCTACCAGCATATACTAGCATTAACAGTGGAGGGTGTACCCTGGAGCACCTCCAAAGTGACAGTGGCTTCTCTATGTAGACAAAGATTATAGGATTATATGTACACATTTGGTAACCAAATGTCCCTTGACGGACTTTTCAGAGACCTGCGAAGAAGTCACTTGTGCCTCAGTATGACACTCTGTTCCTGAGTAAACAGCTGGGGTTTGCGTCCCAGTTGTACCCAGAGATGCTGTGGAAGGCCCTGGGCAAACTAACTGAACTCAGAAACAAGCATTGAGCAGAGTCTGGACTAGCTGAGATCTAGTGGTTGGTTCTAACAAAAATGTATAGAATCCCACAGAATCACATAATGGTAGGAGTTGGAAGGGACCTATAGAGATCATCTAGTCCAACCCCCTTGACAAAGCAGGTTCACCTACAGCAGGTTGGACAGGAATGCGTCCAAGCAGGTTTTCAAAGTCTTCAGAGAAAGAGAAGCCTCAGCCTCTCCGGGCAGCCTGTTCCAGTGCTCTGTCACCCTCACAGTAAAAAAAGCTTTTTCTCATGCTCGGGTGGAACTTCCTGTGTTCCACTTTGTGCTCATTGCCCCTCGTCCTGTCACAAGGCACCACTGAAAAGAGACTTGCCCCATCCTCTTGATGTCCGCCTTTTAGATATTTATAAACATTGATAAGATCCCCTCTCAGCCTTCTCTTCAGGCTAAACAGATACAGCCCAATTAGCCTTTCCTCATTAGACAGTTGCCCCAGTCTCCTAATAATATTCATAGCCCTCTGCTGAACTCTCCAGTATTTCCCTGTCTCTCTTGAACTGGAGAGCCCAAAACTGGACACAATACTCCAGATATGGTCTTACCAGGGCAGAGTAGAGAGGCAGAAGAACCTCCCTCAATCTACTGACTGCACTCTTCCTAATGCACCCCAGGATACCGTTGGCCTTTTTGGCCACAAAAGCACACTACTGGCTCATGTTTAACCTGTTGTCCACAAGGACTTCAAGGTCCTTCTTCATGGAGCTGCTTTCTTGCAGGTCAACCCCTAATCTGTACTGGTGTATGAGGTTATTCCCCTCCGGGTGCAGGACTTTACACTTACCATTTTTGAACTTCATTAGGTTCCACACCACCCAACTCTCCAGTCTGTCCATATCTCTCTGAATAGCAACAGAGTCTTCTGGTGTGTCAGCCACTCCTCCCAGCTTTGAACCATCATCAAACTTGCTAAGGTTACACTCTGTCCCTTCATCCAGGTCGTTGATGAATATGTTGAACAAGACTGGATCCAGTACTGACTCCTGGGGAACACTGATAGGTACAAGCCTTCATCTAGAGACTGCACCACCGATCACAGACCTGTGTTGAGGAGGTCACAAAGCTCTCTCTTTCAGATATTTCTCAATCCACCTCACTATCCAGTCATCTAACCCACACTTCTTAAGCTACTCTACAAGGATGTTATGGGAGACAGTGTCGAAAACCTTACTGAAGTAAAAGTGGACAACATCCACTGCTCTCCCCTCACCTACCCAGACAGCCATGCCACCATAGAAGGCTATCAGATTAGTCAAGCATGATTTCCCCTTGATAACCAAATGGTAACCAAATGTCCCTTGATGGACTTTTCAGAGACCTGCGAAGAAGTCACTTGTGCCTCAGTATGACCCTCAGGACAGTGTCCTGATGACACTGTCATAAAAGATGTACTTCTGGTTGATGTTTTCTTCAGTTAAGAATGCTAGTGAAAACAGAAGATGCTATAGGCCAACAAAGTTTTTTTGTACCTAAATAAAAATAACAAATCGAGTGAACTGTGAAAGAATTCGATAAGTTAAGACAAGCAGCATATTAGAAGATTAGTGTATGCTAATCAGTAAGGTAATTTAATTGAATCGTAAAATATCTAATAATAGACAAAAAGATTTGGAAAGTAGCTCAAAAAGTTAAAGCTTTATCAGTGAATACAAAACCTGATATAGAACCAGGAGAAAAAAGTTCTTAAAGTGCCTAGTTAGAGTTTGAAAAATATGGCTAAGTTCCATGTTCACTGCATGACTCTTAATCACAACTTTTTAATTTCTGGGAAAATCACTTTTATTGTGACTTTACTTTCATTCCTTTCATCACAAATTTTGAATTTTCAAGTAGAAAGAGGTTATTGATTTAGTATCAGTATTAGGATTCATTGTCAATACTTAAATTCCTTTTTCAGTGTTAGTTTAATTTCTGTTTGTAGCCAGTTTTTAGATTAGAGATCTGCTTTTGTTGAAATCAACTTTGTTATTACATACTTGGTAAAATTACGAGATTGAGGACCTTAAGGAATATTAATATTTTCTTCCATTAAAATAAACAAGAAAATCAAAACAGAAGTGAATTAATTTCTTTAAGGAAAATATCGTGGTTTTGATTTATTCAAAATACATAATTTGATCAGTTATGCTTCATTTTAGGAGCTCAGCCTGAAGGATGTAGGATAAATTTAGTTTGCAAGGTTTTTGTAATGTCCTAGGTGTAATTCAGGAAAAGCAGTATTTTTAGTGGTGTGTAATATTTTAGAAAACAACAAACCATCTTTTTATAGTGATACGTTATAAAGCATGGAATTGTATTCTTTGGAGCTTTCAAGTCTGATAGTAGGTTATCAAGAATAATGATATATTCCTATCTGGATATCAAGTTCTATGCACATTTGATTTGTGCTGTGTCATCTCCAATTTACTGTAAAATGTTGCATACATGTTTGAATAGTATTCAAAGGCCACTAATATGAGTAGAGACAATCAGAATTTGTTACCTCTGAACTGAAGACCAACAGGTCTGCAATCTTGCAAAACAGTAGATAATAACAGCATAGATACACATTCTATATTCTCCTGCATCATTCCTGGCATTCTGTGCATCTAGAAGACTTGAGGAGGCGAAGAAGAGAGACTAAAGAAGGGGAAAGTTGTGAAAGATGGCCAGGGTGATATCCCTCTGGAATCATAGAATTGTAGAATCATAGAATGTTATGGGTTGGAAGGGACCTCTAGAGATCATCTAGTCCAAACTCCTGCCAGAGTAGTATCACCTAGGGCAGGTCACACAGGAACGTATCCAGGTGGGTTTTGAAAGTCTCTAAAGGAGACTCCACAGACTCTCTGGGCAGCCTGTTCCGGTGCTGTTACCCTCACAGTAAAGAA
Organism: Baryphthengus martii; assembly: GCA_013396935.1. NCBI lineage: Eukaryota > Metazoa > Chordata > Aves > Coraciiformes > Momotidae > Baryphthengus > Baryphthengus martii. The sequence continues at coordinate 89,537 of VWZK01002286.1, read as the reverse complement.
GTTTCTCCTCATGTCAAGATGAAACTTCCTATGTTCTAGCTTATACCCATTATTCTTTATCCTATCACAGGGCACCACTGAAAAGAGACTGGCCTCACCCACTCCTCAGATACTTATAGACATTAGTAAGATCCACTTTCAGCCTTCTCTTCTCCAGGCTACACGGTCCCAGTTCTCTGTCTTTCTTCACAGGAGAGATGTTCCAGTCCCTTCATCATCCTCTTAGCTTTCCATTAGACTCTTTCTAGTAGGTCCCTGTCTTTCTTGAATTGAGGAGCCCAAAACTGGATACAGTAATCCAGGTGTGGCCTCACCAGGGCAGAGTAGAAGGGGAGGAGAACCTCGCTCGACCTGCTGGAAACAGTTTTCTTAATGCACCCCAGGATCCCATTGGCCCTCTTAGCCACAAGGACATATTGCTGTCTGATGGACCACTTACTATGCACTAGGACTCCAAGGTCTTGCTTTCTAAACAGCTTCAAGGAATGGAAAAACATTGCACTCTTTTAAACTAGTTAAAAAAATAAGCAGACTTTTATTCGTTTGCTGTTGTTTGGTTTGGGTTTTTTTGTTTGTTTGTTTTGCTTTGTTTTTAAATTAAAGCAAGTTTTAATTGAATCATACAAAGTTTCATATCAGTTTAGGATGAGATAAACTATCGCTTCACTAAAGAAGCATCCCCTGTTCTCTCAGTTGCTTGCCTCTAGCTTCTGTCACTTTCTAACTGCCAACATAGAGGTTCATATAGCTGCATGATGAACTGATCTGGTCAATATCTTTGTCCAGGTTCCTGAACAGTTCCTTAGGGATCACTTCTCTCAGTAGCACCTTAAATTCAGGAAATGAAAGGTGCATATCCACAATCATTGCAACAAATCTAAATTGAGACTGCTGTGATCTCAGTTGCTTTTTCCATCCCCAGCTGTGCACTCTATTGCATTGCACTGGCACTATGTCTTCATGTATTGAAACATTATGGGGAGCTGAATGGATAAAAATTCACCTGGCAAAAGAAGAAAAAAGAAAAAAAAAAAAAAAAAAAAAAAAGAAGAAAATTGTTAGTCCTTAGCTGGATCAAATCCCTGAAACAGATTCAGTTTATGGAGAAGGAATATGTAGTAGGAAATAATCAGGACCATGTCAGGCTAGAGGATTACATCACTGAAGCAGCACATGGAGATATTATTTTTAGTTCTGTGGATAAAAGAAAGGCAGAGCTTAAATAAAAACACTACAATATAAATACATCAGAATTTTTCTTTTTCTTCTGTGACATCTCTGCCTAAGACTTGAATATGTAGATGAGAGATTGGGCGTTAGCTGATACACTGTTATCAACTTACATATCAACCAGTTTGAAAGAGTGACATAAAGTTCTGTGTTGAATCAGAGCACTGTGATGCCCTCTTGGCTTACACTAGCAGCAACATTTTCCACCAGTTAGATTATGAATTTAGTTGCCATATTGTTACTTTTTAACTGGGATCCTTATACAAATCAGGACATCTTAAGCCTTTGTGTCATTGAACTATAAAAAGGAAGTGTATTTGAATTCTCCTCTCTTCTCTTGCAAGGTAAAAAACTCCTGGCAAAACAACACATTTGCCATTTATGTTTTCTTAGAACAATGCCAGCTTTTCCCAGCTTCAGGCACGAGAAGAGAAAACTCCCTGCTCACTTTTAGTTTTGGATCACCCCTGAACCATAATGAACTCATCAGACCGCTTACAGCAGCTTTGGGGCTAGTTTGCACTGGCTGCGAGAACAGCATCACTCAAACCTGGCCCTCCATTTTGTAATAAAACTGCAGCTCCACAATCATTTTTCTGTTGCATCAAGTCACAGAGCAAAAAGAAAATGTACTGTAGAAGAAAGACAGACACAGAAATATTGCCCATATTCTTCAGTGAATTTCTACTATCCATTATTTGTTTAATTATCACTTACTTTCTGTTCACTGTAGTGACTACATCAGCTGCCTAGAGTAGAAAGAGAAGTGAGCATCCCAAAATGATGTCAAGTAGGCAAGCTAAACTGTAATACTGCATTAAATACTTCCTATTTAGACAAGAATATGGCTGTATTTGATCTCACTGAAGTCCCCAAACTCTCACTTCACAGAGGCTTACCCAGGCACTATATCAAGGAAGCTGAGGACATGGTACTTTCTAACAATCTGTTCCTCCAAGTTAAAAACAGCTGAACATGATCTTGCTAGCTCCCAGTGTGGTGCTGTGGCTGAAAGGGCTAATGTGATTCTTGGCTGTATAATCAGGGGAATACTCAGCTAGAGTAGGGAGGTTATATTACTGACATAACAGCATAAATGTTTATGTTTACTCTGGGGCTTGAGGTACAAACTGTAGTATATACATCCCCTAGAGAGGCAGCTATTCTCCATGACTGTAATGTTTAAAAGACTGCTAAGAAAAAGAGACAGTTTACCACAGTAGGAAAAGAACTCACATGGATTTAGGCGCCAAACAATACAATGCTAGGATCTGAAAATACTGACTATTGCAACATTTTTGTTAATCTCATGTCACACATACAAGCTTTTCTTACAGCACTTTGAATAATGGATGAGAAACAATGAATATGTGCTTCTGTATTTCCGTATTGTATCTGGACTTACTGCTCTCTTTAGCCTTCTTAAAAAAAGATTATAGGTGGAACAATTAGCTTAGAATGCTAAGCAAATATTGAAATACACAGAAAGGAAAATGAGACTGAACACTGATATATTTAGATGAAAATAAGTGTAAAGAAATACAAAACACGCAGAGTGCACATGCGTATTTCAAGGCTCTCTTCACGCCCACTTCCCTTTACCCTGTTGTGGAGAACTACCTTATTCTGATCATGGTAACAATGACACACTTTTACATCAGCTTTTCATCATCAACTGTATTTACAGATGGAAAAAAACCAAAGAAACATCAAGTCACACTGCAGGAAACACTTGCTGCAGGACATTCAGTAGAGGGATGAATGATAATGAAAACACTTGGAAATCCCAATCTCGTCTTCCCAGATTAATCCTGACCCAATAGACTACGTTGTTTCTGTGAGATCACAAGTGCATTTTGTCTTTGAAGTTTCTTATCTATTACCTTTGAAGGAGATTCTTTTAATAAAATACAAATCAAATAACAGCAAAAATAAATCAAACACAGTAAGACTTTGAACCAGATCCCAAAAGGTTCTGATAACATACTCTGCATTTAGAAATGCTGCTGATCTCAATGGGAGTTACAGATGCTCAGGATCTCACTTAGGGTTTGGAAAAAAAAAAAAAAAAAAAAAAAAAAAAGGAAGAAAATTACACACAGGGCACCAAGGTGAAAGGTGGAAATACACTGTGAGCTTATTCTGCCCCTTATATTGAAAACAGCAGTTGGCCATAGGCACAGTCTGAGTGTCTCATCTTTTAACTGTAAAGTGGTAAAATATATGCCCTCAGGTTTCCTATTCTTATAAGTTAAAAATGCTAATGATGTGCCTGCCTACTGATGTGACAAAGAGTGCCACTGCTGAGACCCTTTCTTTGGAGCAAAGTACAATTCTAAAACTTTCATTTTGTCATTGGAAATCCCTGCTAAAGCTCTGACATCTTTTCTGACCTCACATAAAGTGTTATAATATAATCCTAGTAGGATCACCAGAAGTTCAAAATCCACTAAACCTGAAGAAAGAGTTAACACAATAATGACTTTTATAATTAAAATGAACTTCAACACAGTACTTCAAAACCGAAACATGACATTTACCCCCCTTTTATAAATCAGCCACCGCATAATTGGTGTACTCAGTAATTTTAAAAATGGACATCTGAACACTCTTCAGTAGATATTGAAGGATCCTAAGGTGCTTTGCTGAAATTTTAAATACCTTTAGCTTGAATTAAAATAAGCAGAGATGATTGCCAAATTGAAGACTTTGTTTGCAGCTACCACATGAAACACCTTTTAGAAAAAGAACGTTTTTGGAGAAGGATTGTAAAGTAGATGATAGCAGGGTTCTGAACGTGCAGTTCAATGTCAAGACATTACATCAGCCAAAGTAATTTGAACAGGGGTTTCGTTTTTTTGTTTTGTTTTGTTTTTTTTCAAATCTGTGTCATTTATATCTGGGAAACAAGGTTTTTGCCTTAATGAAATACTCATTGCAATAGAAAAATATGGTATTGAAACATCTAATGATTTTAGCATTCACCTTCTATGATAAACTTTTTTAAAAGATGAAGAATAAAATTTGCACTGAAATATGGCAGTAAGAAATGTGAAACCACCAATTTTATATCTCACATTTGGGCAATTTAAAAATGAAAATAATAGCCTCATTAACTGTCAGTCTTCAGAGGCATGAAATTCATGTTAAAGATCTGTATCCCCTGTATGAGGTATCAAGAATACAAACTATCAGGAATTACGATTCTGCTAATTTAAAATCTTTGTGTCAAAAGAAGGAACGAAAGATTGGATATGACAGAGGTGAATGAAGCTGTCTTTCTTTTAATTTTATTTAACTCACCGTAACAATGTTTCTCATTCTGTGTTGTTCCACCACTACATTTTTCTTATCCAACAGCACCACCATGTGTCATTAAGATTTCAGTGTTCAGGTTTTTTTCCCCCTATTCACAAAAACCTTCTTTTATTTTATTTTTTAAAAATAATTGAGCTAGAAATAAAATGCTGAAAATATTAGCTATTTTAGGGATGCAAGTAAACTTAATACCAGTAAATATGTGGTTCTTAGAGCTGCAGTCAGTAGTCTTTGGGATAATTTTCAGGCGTTAAGATACAAAGATTTTTTTTTTATTTTTTTTTTTTTATATATGAATATAGAAGAGATAACCACCTACATAAAAATCAGTATTTTATATATATTTACATATTTAAACTGGTATTTAGTGTCACAGCAATAAGCACACATTCCACCTCATCCTGTCTGCTGTTCACTTGTCTGCTTCATGGCTAGTCTGTACTGCAGGCTGTTTCCAGGACCATGACTAAAGGCAAACTAAGCTATTCAGTGCACTTGGTCTCATGGGCTTCGAGCATGTTCCAGAGGACTCTTTCTAGCTGCCTTCATGCTAACAATTTCTAGCTTTTCTCACTGTGTGAATCCCTTCACAGCCATAGGGTGACCCACAACAGACATTGCAGACACTGAGGAAGGCATTGGTCTGCGCTTAGTTGGGCAGTTTAACATGTTTTAAGAATCAGACTGCAGGCTTCTACTGTTATCTCCCACACAAATTCTACTTTAAAAGAAATGTTTGATCTCTAGTTGATGATTTAAAAGAGTGTTTGTAATTGCCTTGGGGATGACTTCTAAGATTAGGGAATCAGGCACATATGGCCTGGGGAATGTAAGATCTCTGAAGCATTTCTCATTGATAAAGTATTACTAGCATCTCACCAGGATGCAACATTTTGGACAGCTACTCTGAAGTACCTCGTTCTATCCATTCGCTGTGCATGGAGCCTAAGTTCTGACTTTTCAGTCTATTAGCCAAGAGCCAAAACTTTTTAACGGCTTTTGCGTGCTCTCTCTCCAGTCTAATGAATATTTACCTAGACTATGCACAGTGGAATGGACTGTGGAGGGTCTATTGATATTACCCCATTGCCCTTAGTGCATTCACATGGGAAGTGCAAGTTAGCATATTCAGAGGCAAATAAAGGAACCGAGTCTTGGTTTCCCATATCCTGAATGGATTATTTAATCATGAGCGATCAAAGAGGAGCAGGGCTGAGGTCTGTGCTACCTTAAAACCAGTAGATATTTTGTGAGAGTATCTGTCAAATGAGACTTGGAAACAGAGATGATTTGTGGGTATGTGAGGTACAAAAAAACCAAACCTAAGAGTCTCCAAGTACTTCCAAGACAGTAATTTCTGTGTGTGCTTGTTAGAATCTTATTCAGAGAACACATATTAACAAAGGGTGATAGGAGCAAAGTAGCAGTTTGGACTGAGTTTTGGACTTGGACATGTAAAATGTCAGCCAAGAAAGAATAAGGCAACCAAACATTTTTAAGAAGCTTAAGATTGTTATTTTATATACACACCAGAAGTATTAGATCAACATTAATATTCAGGGATGTTTTCAATGCTGTAATACTGAATTGGGTTTTTCTCATTCTGGAAACGTCAGAAGTCTCTCACTTTCCTCTTGAAGTACTCCATCCATTAATAAGATAATTCAGTGAAATTTAATTTGATTTTATAATTCCAAAATTTTAAGTGAATGTATGTTGCAGAATTTTATTAAAACAAATGGTAAATGCCTAACAAAATTACAAAATAAAACTGTTCTTATTTAGTTGTTCTTAATAAATAGATCTTATAAACTGTGTGGCTCAAGTTAACATGCTTTGGGTCAGGAACTTAGGTGAACTTGCCATCTGTATCACAACTTCCCTTATCTCACAACTTCATTAGAGCCGTTAGAAGGGAGCATCCATTATATTAATACTATTTGCAGATTGCATTTATTCAGGGGACCTTTCAAACACTAACAGGGACATAAGTATAATGAAAGTCAAGGTAGAAAAGTTGAATAAGTGGATGTAAAAACACAAAATGGGATTTCGAAAGAGGAAAATAAGTAAGCTACCACATCTAAGGAAAATGGAGATCTGAAACTTTGCACTTAACAGGAGAGATCAAACATGAAAATTAAACAGATCATGGAACGATGTTAGATAAAAAACCCAAACATATCAGTTTATTACACAACATGACAAAAATGAGTATAGTGTAATATATAACTGTATATAAAAGAAGCAGTGAGCCATAGAAATCATAAATGATGGTACTTTTCTGTTACTTCATTTGCAAGATCATCTCTGAGTCTGGAGTAAACAAATACTACAGAAACAATACTAGAATAAAAAGTTGAATGATCAATAAATGTGTGAATCACTTTTCTTGAGACTCTGTAGTGCAGAGAAATTTGCATTTTATTAATAAACAGCAGTCCTTGTACACAGTTTTATTGGCTTTTAGAACCAAATGGCATTCTACTTGAAATTAGTTATGGTCTCCCAGACAGTGCTTGACACAGTTCATGGAAGAGCAGTACCTATAGACTGCTCCTAGTTGTCATTGTGGATATGATTTCCTGTTTAGTGATATGGACACTTTGTAGGCTATACCACTTCATTGCAGAGAATAAGAACAGGTCTTGGCATCTTCTCAAATAGACAAAAGTACTATAGGACCAAAGTCTTCTGCCCTTTCTTATTTACCCTTTGACTCGGTTTGTGCTAGAATAGAACTAATTCTGTCCAGTGATTTTACTTTTTAGCTAAATTCTTCTAACTAATCGCACTTTCTGAAGTTAACAGCATATTTTCACAGGTGATGTCCACTTGTAGAAGTGTCAATGTTTGATATTTATAATTACTACCAAGGATTGGTGTGCAGAAAGGTTTTTGCTTGTATTTACTCCTATGGAGTCCAAGGTCACTGCTAAATCTCGTGTACCACGTTGAGGGTGCAGAAAGTAAGAGGTGGTGTCTGCAGGGAGGAACAGACAAGGCAGATGACTCTAAAATGACCAACAAGTTATTCCATTCCATATATGTCATATTGAGTGTAAAGCTGAGGTTAAGCTCTTCTTCAATGGCCAGTGTCTGAGGACAACTCTGTTCTGCCTTTGATCCTGACCTGTGTGTTCCAGCATCCAATTCCAGAACCCAGTTCCTGGATCCGGTTCCTGTGTGTTGGATATTGGGTTTGCATATATTTGTATATATTTCATTTTATTATCATTAAAACTGTTTTAGTTCTGTTCCAATTCATGTGACTCTCCTTTATTCCCTTTTTCTTCCCCTTTGGGAAGGGAGAGGGGTTAATGGAGAGCATCTGTTATTTGCCCAGCCTTAACTTCTGACACCATTAAAGACATAGCCTTAGCTAAGTGTGCCTTGCTAAATGAATTTGACCCAGGGAGCGATGCCTAACCTTAGGACAAGTGGTGAGAAGTAGCTTGCAGTAACGCTGTTCAAGGCTTTTTTGTGGAAAGTGATTTTCACATCCACAGACAATTAGGTCCATCTACTATGTATCGACTCTGCAGCACTGTGTCTTCTGGCCTCATCCACAGTTTCTGTGATGCTGAGACATAATAATTATTTTCTGTGTCTTTTTGTTGTTGTTCATTATTTTCACCCTCAATTTAATGTTTCTAAAACATTGCAATAGCAGTGCTCTATCCCACCAAAGTATGGGGGTTTTATACCATGAATTTCTTGCATGTGTTATGTATCATGTGGTATGATATAGGGACCTGTAAGTGTGACAAACTTGCTGGGACAGTTTTGGAGCACAATGAAAGGTGTGGTTCAAGTAAAATATTTGTATTATCTTGCTTACGCTATTTTTTTTGTGACTAGTCCCTAAAGTCAAAGTTGGACCTATGTTTTATTCTAGCTTTGTGAATCCAAGAGAGACCCCAACAGTGAGAAAAAAAATGCTCATTGCTTAGACGATTACAGGAGCAGGTCTTGATCCAGTAGAGGACAGAAAAAATATTTTACACCGTAGCAATACCTGCTAGAAAATACCATCAGTAATAAGAATAAAATGAAACCTACAAAAAAAACGTTTTTTGAAGAACCAAATCGTTTGTATACCTTGACAAACACAATGATACAGTAACTCTGCCTAAGCATCTCTGTAAATAGGGTCAGGCAGCACAAAAGTTTTATCCTCAAATTCTAGGCTATGCAATCTGTGCTCTGTGTCTCCTAAAAGCACAGAAGAGATTCTCCTCAGTATGTTATAAAAAGAAGATGACCTCTTAGATATGCTTCAAAGAGTCAAGGTGCAAAAACACAGCGAATTATCTGGAATAGAAAAAGAGGTTGTGACTCTGAGTGATAGTGTCATATTTTGAAAGAGAAAATACAGATCAAATGTCTCTGCTCACTAAAACAAACACAAAAGCCTCTTGCTGGAGAATTTCAACAGTAAATCGGATAAGCAACTGGGAAACAAAGTTTAAATTTCAGTTGTTTGGGGTTTGTTTTTTTTTTCTTTTTTGAGCCCCTTAATATTACTACTACAAGTGATGGTCTTACAACTCTGGTGAAAAATTGTTGCAGTTCATTCTATTAAAGTGAAATATTTGTTTAGGAACAATTTTGCTTTCAGTGAAAATGGCTTGCTAAAAATATGAAAATATATTTGAAATTAAAACCATTGTTTTAATTAAAATTATACTTAAAAGACAGTATATGTCTACTGTCAATATGTCACTATTCCTTTCAGAACACACACACATAGAAACACACATTGGCTATTTTGGAAAATGAGACCTGATAGACTACTAATGTCAAAGGATGTTATTAAAATTTGTGTTTGCAAAATAGTCCACCAAAAATAACAAGAATTTGCAATCACCTTAACTGGATAAAAAGGTAATAAATGAATTATATTGGGAAACAAACAGTGTCCTTGCTGGAAATTTTACATTTATGAATGCTGGTTTTTGCTAATAGCCAAATAAAAAATGTGGGGAGCAAAGCTGAAAATTTCTGTTGCCTACAATAATTTCTGTGTGGTAATTTTTTAAAATCACTTCTTAAAGTTCTTTTTTCAGAGAGACAAATACTTTCCTTTTTCTCTGTTATAATTTAAATGCAATTAATTAACGGGAGGGGTTTTTTTTTGCTTTATCAGTGGCTGTGTCACTTGTTAATATCAATATATGTCACTTGTCTTATATTGTTATTTACATTGTCTGCAAAAACATGCTGCTAACTTCAGAAAGCGCAGTCAGTGAGAAGACATCACCCAGAAAGTAAAATCACTGAACAATATTGGTTCTATTCTAATTCAAACCAGAACAAATACAGAGTTGCACTCCTGAATGCCACAACCTTTTCTACCTTAATATAAACAATATATAAGTGCAATTTTCAAGCTTTACATTCATAGATGTTGTAATTACGCATGATAAAGAAAAACATTATAAAAGTTATCATGAAACGCTCAGAAGTAATCTCTTTTGAAGGTGCTCAGAAGTATCCTAAGTCTTGTGTCAAACAGATTAAAAGGCCCTGCTGTATTCCTTTTTCCAAAGTAGCTTTTAAAGTACTTTATGCTCTTTGTAAGTTAGAAAAACATTTCCTCTATCAGTTTTTCCTTTTCATTTGTCAGTTAATTTCCATTCCCTTTTCTCTCCCATTGCTCTTATGAATATAAATTAAAATAAAAAGGGGTTTTCTTTTATTTCACTGTAACAAATTTCATTTATATAATACTTTGTTCTACCAAATCACATTAAAAGACAACCACCTTAAGAACTGTTTCATACATGAGGGTGGTGTCCCAAAGCCAGTTTCTTATTATTTTCTTATGGTGATAAGTGTGAAATTAAGGTAGTCATCATTTTTATAAGTTTACAGAGTGTAACTGTTGCAAGGTATGGCAAAGTATGTCACAATGTTAGCCTAAGAACTGTGATCTTTTAAAAACACATCTGGCTAAAAATAATCTTACATGCATATGCATAACAGGAGAAGAAAAGACATAATCATCTTGTTTGAGACTAAAGAGAAATAACTCAGAACAGAAGCAAGTTTATAAAGTTAAAATTAAATCACAGATTTCAAGACCATGACATTTGCCCATCTAGTGAGTCATCCCAATATCTTGGTATTCATCTCTGTTCATAGCTAATTAATAGTTAATATATGACATCTTCCACAGTTAGACTATCTCCTGGGTGTAGATACCTAATGATTATCTATCTGAATCAGAGATACCTCTTTTCATAACTGGTTAAGAGTCGTTAGTGTTTGGATGTTTAGCAAGGGATGGGAGGAATCACATGCATTTGTTAATCACATAGAGCAACCAGGTGAGATGGTCCAGAACTCTGCCTTTGTCACACATTTTTATCTGGGCCAAAAGCCTTTACCACCCTACGATATCCAGTGTGTGACTAACTGCACTCCAGAAATGAACTAGAGCATATTATGCAATTTTTTAAACACAGACTCAAAAACAGAGGCTGTCCATTTTAAATACTAAAAAGTATTCACCTTTATTCTGAGCTCATATGTGCCTGGATGTTCTCTGTGGTAACAGGAAATTGTGGTCCAATTAAGGGATGTCTTAATAGTGTAGCAGTAACAGTGTAATGCCTTAATAGTGTAGTATGGTGGGAGTTACCAATACAAATCCGAATAAAGTGCTTTTTGTCTTCGTTTGAACCATCTTTGGACAAACACTGAATTTTAAGTGGTTTGCTACAACAAACATGAAGCAACTCACTTTTACTTAGGAATGAGTCAGATTTTCTCGACTCTTCAGTCAGGCTTCAGAAATTGCTCTGCTTTTGGCATCAAGTTTGCCAGTAAACTCAACCTATAATGCTTGGTAGGCAGTTGGAGTGCAAGCTAGAAGGCACTAAGATTTTATGAATTGCATGAACTAGCTCAAAGGGAAAATATTCTGATTATAGAAAACATTGAGTTCATACAGGATGTTTTTAGATGTTTAATGCATCTATTAACAAAAATCAGTCCTCAATTAATACTGTCTCTGTTAATTAACAAAAAGATTGACCGACTAATAATGTGACACCCACCCTTTGCAAAAAGCAGGCAAGAAGTGTAAGGAAAAAAATCTGTGTGAGTTGCTGCCAGGATGAAGAGGAGCCATGGGAATGCAGCTGCAAATCCTCACAGAACAGCTATGAAGGCAATGAAAAATCACTGCTGAGGCAAGGAATAAAAGAAAGAAAGAGGTTTGTAACTCTGCTATAAAAGAGAAAGAAAAAGGTACAGAGATAAGAGAGAACGAAATCAAAAGACAGAAGAGAATATTAAGAGAAGAGAAATGGAAGGAAGGCAGTAAATCGACACAGCCTTAGAACAACTGTATTACTTTTAAATGATTCAAATTATTTCACTCATTATGTTTCAACTGAAAGAAAACAAAAGAGGTGGTGATAGTAGTAGGGAGGAACAACAAAATATTGTCATAAAAACAGAAGGAAAAAAAAACAACTTGGTAATTTTAACTCTTGGCATTCATAGGGGAAAGACAGGTCATTGCTTCAGACTATGATACCAGCATTTATTGCCATGGAAATAGGTAAGATGCTATTATTTCAAAATAACCACTTGGTTACAGGATCAAACATATGAAAGATTATTGATTGTGAAGAGAAGAATCTCTTGTTTAAATTCAAATACCTTTGTCTTGTTTTTACTTTAAAAATACCTAATCGGAAACCATTTGCAAAGGTACAGTGTTCAAGGAATGACCAGCTACAACTAAGAAAGAAGTTCTCCTTCCTGTTTTATTTTAGCAAATTTTCACTGGAATAAATGAAATCTAAAAAATACAGTATTCTACTAAGGGATAAAATTCTAATGTCAGATCCAACTGTTTGCATCTTCTTTACTTTTGTCAAAGTGATGCATAAGCTAATTTTTCATCCAAAAGCAGAAAATCACTGGAGAAGCAAGACCTGGGTTTAGATCCAAAATGAGATTCAGGCACCTGACTCTCATGTCAGAAAACAAACTCTGATTTACATGTCCAACATACCTATGTAAAGGACAGGGAAAGCTACAGATCTCAGATTTGGATCTTAAAACCGGCATGCTGAGTGTCGAGTTGTCTAGGCTGCCCATTAAGAAATGCTAAGTGTATGCTGCTTTCTAAATATCTCCTTACTTCAGTCCTCAAAGTCCCTTTGTATTTTTCAGTTTATACTTTTGGAGCAGCATATATTGTTATTTTAAAGTCAGAGGAGAGACCACAATGTATTTCTTTCCAAATTCAGAGACAAGAGTACTCAAGCTGGTTCATTTTCCTCCTTCATTTTTACAGTAGTCTAATTGAGTCATTTCTTCAAATCAGAAGATTCAACCTTAGATCTAAGAACTCTCAGAAGATTGCCCTTCTATGAAGAGAAGATAAACCCCAGAATTTTCATTCCTTTCTATAATTTTTTTTTGCATCTGTGATTAAAATGAATTAGCCCAGAGAGGTAACAAGACCAAAATCCGCTTCTTCCTAATTTTAAGTATTTATTTATAAACTAGGAGCTACTCGGGATTATGCATCTAGTGGGTCATTTGAGATGTCTCATATAAGTCATTAAGACAGCAGCTGCCACTTCAAAAAGAAGTGGGTCTCTTGTAGGTCCTGTATTGTATTTCCAGTTGTGTATGGTTGACTAAAATACACACTTCAAACAACATCTGACAACAATTCAGAGTATTTTTATCTTCTACAGAGGAGTCATTTCTATCTGCAACTAGACCATCATACCAAGAACAAACATATCTCGAAAACTCTGTTCATCTATCTGAGATTCACAGCCTGTAATTACCTCCTGAGAATGAGGATGGAATTCATCATATCCAAATGCAGATATCTAAAAATTAAGCCTAATCTAAGACAGCCTTCTACATTCCTTCTACACTCAGTTATACTCTATGTTAGGTAGGAACTACAGCTTTCTGAAGTGGCTTGTGTCCATGAGTTATAAAGGGAGAAAGACTAAGTTGAAACTAAGATAGATTAAGTTAAAATAAGAGAATTTCGCCTTGAATGTCAATAACTAAAGAACTAGAAATATATTTGTGGGGTTTTTTTCCATTTAAAATAAAACCAGGAGTTGCAATTCTGCACCGTGCAGCAGGAAAGCTTAATCCTCATGTCTAATATCCATTGTAAGATCAGGAACAAATGGAAGAAGAAATCTGCAGCTCATGAAGATGAGCCTCTGTGAAGTAATGCAAAATTGACAAGATTAAACAGAAAATGAGCAACAAAACTGTGAAAAGAACATGACTGTAGCAAATTTCCTGTGAAGGAAAGATGAGTTCACTATACAACAGCAAAGTAATTTCATAAAAAAATATATTTCTTTATCCCAATTATTCTCTGAGACTGAAGTGAATGAATATTACTGCAAGGTAAATCCTATTTTATCTAAAGAACACTCAAAATTGGTATTGTTAAAAATGATTGACTCTTTCTAAAGTAAGTCAGATTCTGTCTAGTTGCATATAGCACATTGTTATCAATGTTTGCTTAAAAAAAATAAAATATGTATGTTTCTGTGTTCCCAGGTTTATAACTTTCTTCTAAAGTTAAATGGCATTCTCCAATAATAGCAGAACAAATTTGACATGAACAGTTGGAAAATTCATTTTGTGAATAGTAGTAGCTAATTTTTGACACGTATTCCTGCCACTGTAAACATTCACAAAACAAGTTTGCATTTGCAGTGCACGTCAAGGCTGTCCTTGGAGTATGCAGATTGGCTCTGTATGCAGAGTATGGCGCTGTAAGCTGCATGGCACCAAAAACTCTTCACTGTATGTAGTTGACTTGGAAACTGCTAGTCATTTTCGAAAAAATAAAGAGTATTGTGGGTAAAATGCTTGTTCTTAATGTTCCATTTAGAACATTTTATTTACATCTGAGGGCCATGTTTAACAAAAAATTAGATAACATTTTACAGTATCTCATTAGACCGTTTGTTCACATGGTTCAACATAAATTGAAGTACTTCAGCTGGTGTTACATTATATTGAACAGGAGAAACTAGTCTGGCATTTGCAACTGAATAAACAGTGTTCAGCATCTGGAAGGCAACAATTTTTCTCCTGTATCCAGCTTAATTTTCACTATATACCATGACTACAATATTCCAGAGATTTGAGGTCAAATTTCTAATTTGAGGTCAGACTCTCAAATTCAAACTTAAAAGGTTTAATGAAATATCAAAATCCGCTTTTGTTTCCTTAAAGAGGAACACAAAATAGTTTGTGTATATCCATGCCAACAATTTCCAACAATGAGGGCATATATTTAGATGTTAAATCATCAGAATACAAACCCCATGCCAAATGGTGGATACAGGACTTTACTTATAAATATGCCCTCTGCAAAACATTGCTCCTACATTCTCTGTGGACGAAAAAATAACTTCAAGAGGAGTGAGCATCTGAAATAGTGTAGTTTTCTGATATTTAGCATTATGGATTTCAGGCCTTAAGTTTGCATATCCTTTATTCTTAAATTTGTCATATAAATCAGAGTAGTTCAAGCACAGAATAATTATTGTTTTGATAACCAATTTAGATAATTATTCTGTACTTTGCCTAGTAGTAGTCATGCTGTATTTACCTGCTGTTAAGAGTCAGTGCTTAAATTATACTTGAGTAAATGATACCTTTATTTTAGAAAGAAGAAAGCAAAAATACGTTATTACATATTCACAGTAGCTATATTTCAGAATTATCAGTATTTATCTATTTTTTATAATCCTTTTCTACTGTCTGTAGAAAATTTTCAACAATTTATCTATTTAGAGTTAACTGCTACAGAGTAAAATGAGGAGGCTCTTTGTATGTGTCAAGATTGGTGGAAAGCAAATAGTTTTGCCCACATTAAAAGAAAATAAATCTAACAACTCTCATTGGAAAAATTTACTTGTCCTAAGATGATGAACAGCAGCTTTGAAATATAATATAGGCCTTTAATTGTCTCATATATGTACCAGTATAGTTATCTATATACAACAAAATCATTAAGCTTTAAGAGAAGCTGAGTTCACATATAATCAGGATCTAGTTAGAGCTATCACCTAGGCATCCTGCAGGTTTCATCTGTGCTAGAGCTGCCCTATCACAGGGCAGTAAAAGCTCAGTGAGGCTTTCCCTGCAATTATTCTTATCTGCAGCAATTCCTAGAATCATAAAAAGATAATTTGCATCTAGGGCACATACAGTCTCCGTTCCAGTATCTTCTCTTTCTTCCCTTCTTGTTTTCTCCTGTGACTGCTCGGTTCTGCTCCAAGTTAGTATCCCTGCCACAGAACTTTCCTGCCGCAGAACTCCAATAGACGTTTTTGCATGCAGAAGCAACATATGCTACATCTCAATTATATTTGCTCTTATGCTGTATTCCTCATCCATGTTATACCCTTGGTATTTCCTCACTAGTATCTTCATGGCAGATTAAGGAAGGAAGGAGGAACCAAGCAGAGATCAAAAAGTTGAATCTGAGGATAAAGGGTTGAGGAGAGTAGATGAAGCAAGACAGAGTCAGTATTGGTGAGAAGCATGGGATAGAGAAAGAGGCAGGAGTGTCACTGAGTGGTGATGGGAGCCAGAGTGGAGTGAGACCACAGGCTCTGGGGCAGAAGAGTGTTAATTCAGGTAACTGATGAGCAAAGTGCATAATGCACCACCTACACATCAAGAAGACTGCTCAAACTCTAGTATTTCAGGAACAAACTTTAAAGGAAAAAAATAATTCAATGAAGTCTAAATCAGCCCATTCACTGAAAGTATGTAAGTCCACTGCACAATATCTTAAAATAATGGTGCTTTCAACACTTCCCTTTATAAAACTGAAATGCACTGAAATAACCCAGTAGTGCTGAACAAGTCATAATCAAATAATTTTTTGTTCACTTTTTCCATAGTGTTATATTCAGAAATACTCAAGTTCAGGTTAAATTGCATTTACTTGAAAGAAAAAATTCTCCACAAATACGCACAGTTTAAACAGTGTGTTTTTAAAGTGTGGGTTTAGTACTTTAAAACACTAAAATACTTAAGCCCTAAAAATCTAAAACATTTTCCTCTCCAATAAATAGAAACAAAGGTATTGTAATTTACAAGCATTGTCTGCTGTGATTCACTCAAACTTTAGGGTACAATGGCCAGGACCAACCAGTTTATATTCAGATATGTGTTTTATATGAGCTAAATTCTTATTTTTTTCTCAGTCCTCAGATTAAGGCACAGGAAGTATTCAGGAGTTCCCTTTCTGTTTTTGGCTAGTGTGAAACAGTCATACAGCACACCATAAAATAACAGTTAAAGTAACTGAATTAAATACCTGTTAAAATTCAACAAAGAACTATGGGAGAAAAATATTTCCACGTAGCCATCCTGAGTGGAATATATGCGTGGAATTTTGTCTATATACACAAAAAATGCCAGAACAAGCTAAAGTTGTATTTCTCATAGATAGCTTGAGGTTTTGGTTACAAAGATATTTTCATTATTGGACTCTCTCTAGGAAAAACATAATTCAGCTTAATACTACCTTAGTCCTCACTTATTAACCAAAAAGCTCAATATGTCATACTGAATCCATTCACAATAGAAAATTAATTAATAGGCAATGAGACAACAAAATTATAAATCAACTTTACTTGTAAACTCTCATTGGGTAGTGATTATTTAAAAATGAGACAGCAATAAATGTAAAATTTTGGGAAGGACTTTAAATATTATTTTTATAGGGTTTGTTGGTTAGTTGCTCGTCCCCCCTCCCTGGTAATCTGCAGTCTGTGAGTAACGTTTTGTACAGATATTTTGTTGCATCTCTCTACTGAGTTAGGCTGCAGTGACAGGAATAAAATAGGCAGAAAGGGTTACTTTGAAAAGTGGTATCCCAAGACAGCTCTTGTATGCAGTACAGAACGCACCTCTTGCAATATTAGTTTCGCTTAAATAAATTAGATGGGATATAGCAAACAAGAAAAAGTAATGACAGATATTAAATTGACATTCTCTGAAAGTTAAATTAACACTGAAGAGAATCACTGCTTCATACTAACGGCAGGCAAGCTCCATAGCTTTCACAAACACAAACTCCCTCCACGTTATCTTTTCTGATCTTGCCATTCCTGGATAGGAACTGGCAGTAACTTGAATGCAGTAGATCTTCCTCTCATGTAAGTGAAGAGATTCTGTCTGTAGTTTAGAACAACATGCTTAAAGTTCACTGCTTAAACTTCAGCTGCTTTCTTGGGCCAGGGTATAGCGGTCAGCAGCTTAAAGAATGGGGCCCAGAAAGGAAAGGGACGTTGTCTACTGTTTTACGGCAATCTTCCTATGAGATTTTATTCCTCAGTGTTCCACCTTCAATAACAGTAGGCTACTGGGAAAAGAAATCAGCTGTAAATCTTTTCAAATCACAGTAATTCTTTTGATGCCTATGTTCCATCCATCTTTACGAAAGAGGATAAGGAGGCTGCAATGATTCTCAACTTCACAAAATACCAGGTATTAACAAAATTTTACCATTTTCTACTTTCAGAATAAATGACTTTCATGCTTCTCTGGATCTGTTTTACTATTTTAAACCCATTATTTAGGACACCTGTAAAATCTTAGACTCATTAATCTCATTAATATAATCTGGGAGGTTAATTTCAGCTTTTTGATATAGTTCCATTTGAGATTTTCTACTACTAAATATAAGGATACATCAAAATGATCCAAAGTAGATATTTTTCACATATCCTTCTTTGTTTTTAAAAACTTCAACAATTTCATTGACATAACAGAAACAAAATAATAACAATTATAAAACCCAAATAGACTACAAGCCAAATAATAGAATAAACAGTATTTTTGCCTATTTTCTTTCCCTATTTCATTTTGAGTGGTAGACTGACCAAAATTTTATGAGCTAGATATTATATAACATCAGAATGCTTTTGTGATATAACCAGTAAGAAAGATGTTTTATTAGTTTGAAAAGCTGATAAACATGATTTCAGTCTTTTAACTCTTCAAAGCGTTGGTCATTATACTAATTAATTGTAATGCTTACGTCAAGCACAATAAGTCATATTGAATGCTATATGCTGAAAAAAAATATTTACTTCATCTTAAAAGCCAAGTGCTTCAGTTAAAAATGTAAACTATTTATCTCATGTAGCAGGTAAAACATTTATATGCATTTATCTCTTTAAAACTTACTTTTGTTTTGATGCTTAGAGAAAGCTGCCATTTTAGTATCTTCAAGCTTCCTGGTGGAATTAACTCAGTAGATTTAAAAGGCCGTGAAGATTTTTTTTTTTTTACATAATATCACATACATTTTGCATGGAGTGCAGCTCACAGTACAGGGGATTCTGAATTCTCCCAAAATATCATTTAATTTATTCCATATATCTCCATGATCTTATTGACTAGCTCTCAGTCTCTCACATTAATTAATTCTGTACACCTCAGTCTCATATCAATTAATCTTGTCCTCCTGTATCTTTGGGACGTTTGTCTCAAATACCAATAGCTGGGACCAAGAGTCCTATAGTCTACAGAGAAATCCTCAATAGCCAGCTTTGCATTTTAACAATGACTGATTGTGAGTGCTGAGCTTATTTTTTTAGTGATTAATTTTCCGCATTGGCATTCTTATTCTTAACATCCTACTTGGGCTCTTAGGAAATCCTCTGCCAGCATCTCCTCTACCAAAGTTTATTCTATTTAGGAGGTCATATTTATATACATACAATGAAGGCCTTATACATCTGATTGATGAAGATATTACTATCAAAATAAAGAAAAATAAAAAAATTCTATTGATCAAACATGCCTGTTTCAAAAGAGCGGAAAGCATTACACCAGCAGAAATAAATCCAATGTTTGTAATTTCTTTTCAATGTTAGTAGATAACAAATAAGATCTAGTCATCTGGTTTTTAAACCCACAGTTTGCATCTAAATATAATTTAGTTAAATGCCTGCACGATCTCCCTCCAGTAATCTGCAACAAACAAGGCAAAGAGAAAGAAGGAAGTCTGGATTCCTCTCGTTTTCATAAGACTCAGGTCCAAATTACCTAGCTGCTGACCCCATGTGCATACCCGTCTCTGAATCTGTTTTGACAGATGCCGAATTAAGCCCACAGACTGAAGAGTTTATTGCATCACATCACTAAAAGCAGGATTTTTAGCTGGTCAAAGAACTTTAAAGAAGAATATAAAGATACTCTAACATCTGTACCTACAGCAACATTAACTGGGAATGAACATAGTCTCTCATTTCATACTAAAGGTTGTGGAAAGTTGGCCAAAAACAACAGATAAAGTAAACAAATATAACATGGCAAAAAGCTTGACCTATTTCTCTTCCAGTAGCTATATCTTGATTTTTTTGTTGTTGAACAGGGCCAAGGTTATATTGACAAGAGCTCAGTAATGCAGAACAAGACTGTTCTCCACCTGCAACTATTAGCAATCCAACTCCTAATTTTATATAGTGTTTATGGTGTGACTGCTTACACCTAAACAAACAATCTCTTCTAGGAGAAAGGATAACGTTAAATTGTCCCTCTTGAGGTGTTCACAGTGAGTGACCAAATAGTATGGATGTAAAGCAGACATACAGGAGTTAAAAAAACTGGAATGGTCTTCTATCCAATCAGTTAGCAGTGCTTATTTCTGCTTTTCCTGATCTTTGAAGCTTGACTGTCTGTACAGGCCATTTTACTGCAGGGAACAGTACAGCAGATCAGAGACTCTAAAAAACTGGGCATTTGTATCTGAGGGGTTTAATTTCAAAGCTGCTTCCAGCTGACCCAACCATCTGAGTCAAGGATCCAAGGTAGCTGGACAGGGAACCGTTCAAAATCTGTGTATCGTTAGATATATATTGGTCTACTATAGTCCTCTTATGCTTGGCTGAACTTCAAATCTTTCTATTTCATTTTATGCCCATCTCTGAAGAGTAATTTTAAAAAATATATGTATCATAGTGGCATATGAAATACTCAAGGTTCTGCTTTGTTGTACTTCATCTAACTTAACTATAAAATAACTGCTCATTTTAAGTCTATCTGAAGTTTAGAGCAGATGGCAAAATTGCCTGTCTTGCTAGTAGGACATAATCTCTTGCAAGGGGGGGAAACAGAATGCAGAAGATTTAGAAAAAAAATAAGTCAATTTCATCAATCGGGAATGTAAATCATAGAGCTGTAATATTCTTTCTGAAACTTAATGATCAGTTACTAAAATAGCCCAACTAAGAATGTCAGCCTTACAGCTGCAGCTTCTTAAAACTGATCAAAGCTAAACCCTGTGCTTTCCAAATTTTTAATATAATACTGTGCATCTTTCTTATCACCTGTTTCTCATTGTACAATAACATTTGATCGCTGATTAAGAAAACTCTGTATACATATGAGTAATTAACCTTTCTACCCAGTACTTTCAGTTAGCAACACAAACCAGGTTAGGTTCCTAAAAACTCAGAAACAAAAATGACAGCAAACACTCAAAGAACTTCTGATTACACTAGCTCAAGTTCCCATCTAAAAATACAGCAAGTTTACTAGTACCATTTGGTCACCTGATAATGAATTAAATATAACTCCATACTGACAAATAGTGAATTCCCACAACTGTACAGAAAAATAAAATAAACAAACTAAAAATATGGAAAAGAAAATATTTATATAATTTGCAAATATATATAAAACATATTTATAATATTATAAAATAAACCTATATAATAAATTATTATAAAATAACTCCTATGGAAAAATAAAATAAAAATAAAATTAAAAACAAAATGGAAATTTTAGCCTCAAGTTTGTGAAAAGCAAGTTAGCCCCCATTACCTCCTTTACGAGTCATTGTCAGAGTTAGAAAAAATTTCTTCCTGAGTAGTTCTGACTTGAAAATAAGGAATGTACAAAGTTGTGTTTTATTAGCTATCCTGGCTGAAGTGATGGCAGCTCAGTAGTTGGAAGGAAGGATTTCAATGGCCTTCCAGTATTTTGTTCAGTATCTGCTTCATTTCACAAGCTACTTCTCATGCATTGTCACTACTGGCCTACTTCACAGATCCTTCTCTGGCAGATCATCTTGTGCAACAGCACTTAACACACTGTCCCTCCTTTGGAAAAGAGATTGTGTTATGAAAGACTCTGCAACTCTGCCACTGAAGGTAATAAAATTCTTCTTAGCAAAATCCCTAAGTAAGGCTCCTTTACCCTAGTTGGAAGACTGTCTACATGAAGCTGACTCATTGACCACATGATTTAGTTCACTTCTTACTACAGTTCCAAATACAAAAATGTACTCTCTGCAGTGTTAAAATGTATCAACTTTCAGTTTACCTAAAAAATGTTTTGTGACTGATATCCAAGCAACATTTAGTTAAGTCCATTAATTTCCCCTGCAAACACCCTGAAATGATGCCTCTGTATTAGGGAATCTTTGGGGGAATGACCAGCTTTTCTTCATTGGCAGGTGCCAGGGATGAAATCCCTACTCAGTGGCATGTGAACCAACGTGCTTTGCATCCAAGAAAATTTCCCCCTAGCTCACCTAAAGAATATGACCAATGAATGGTGATGGAAAATGAAATACTTACTCATGGTTAAAGTGTACCTGGTAAGTACAGTCTGTTTAAAAATGAAAAAAAAAAAAATAAATATATATATTCATATACATGACTGATTTAATGCTACAATATTGTATTGCACATTTGTTTTCAATTATAGACCTTGAGACTACTCACTCAAAGGCAAATCTCTGTAGTTCTTTTTGTTCATAAAAGTCACTTAAAGAGGGAACTTGAAAATATCATCAACTGCAATTCATCCTTGATCCTTTCATCTCTTCAGAGCTTATTTAAACTTCAAAGTCTTGACCCATTCAAACAATTTAAACAAATGCTCTGAAGTTGCACAAGATACATGACAACCAATAAAACTTCTCATAATATGATTTTTTTCATTGTGAAATTTCCTAGATAGGAATGACAGAGAAAACCTGTGCTATCAGAACAAAGTGAGTGATGTTAAGATTAATTTTATGAAAGAGCAAGATGTACCTTAAACAAGGAAATACTCTGATTGTGTTTTTATTTCAGCCTTATAAGGAGATACTTATCACGTTGATTCTACTTGGCATATTGTTTGTTTGTTTGTTTTTTTCCAGTATGGTCATATACAAACACAATCTCCAGGGGCCAAATACATAAAAACACAATGAAAGGTAAGACAGTGACATGGTTCATCATGCCTGGATGGATTTATTTTGGCTTAATACTAAAATTTTTTAAAAACCAAAGATGGCCAATTGCATAGCCTCACTCTCCTACATATCTTCTCACATCTTTTTATGTTCACTACTTACTATATATTTCCATGCTTACACTTTTTTAGTCATTTCCTCTTAAAATCAACAAAAAAAAAGAAAAGTGACATGACCATATTAAAAAACCAAATCCCTAAATTTTTATTATTAATTAATAGTTTCTGGAATCACATAAAGATGAGAATGTCATTTGCATTGTCTTTTAAATTATTTGCAATCCTTCTTCATAACCAAGAAAAGTACCTTCCCAACTAAAATCAGCTCTGGTCTAAAAACCTCAAAAATGTGCCACCGATTAGAAGGTCCTTATCTGGAACAGGGACTGAAATAGCCATAAGCTAGCTCCTAATGACAATCAGCATCAACCAGCTTCTCAGTGTTGCTGGAAGAATAAAAACCTTCCCCTCTTGCGTGACCTGCATAACGCATAGCCACTGTCACCAGCCTCGAGGAGTGAGGAGGCTGCCTGGAAGACACTATTCTTCCCATCTTTTTTCAAATAGTGTAAAAGAGTCTGGGAAGAGATACGGAATACATCATACCTGCCAAATTGTTTATTTGTTTGTACGGTTTATTCTCTCGCAGAAGTGGTGAGAACTTGGTGTGCGGAACAAGTGAGCTTCAATGGGGTGAGTAGTCTGCAGCCTTTGAAAGCGCATTGCAAGCTACTTTTTCCCTACTGCGTAAACTTGAAGCTCTAATGTTCTTGAAATTAATATTGTTTAATGTTACATTATACAAAATCAGCGATGTGTAAGAATGTAATTCCGGTACATCTATATTTTTGTCCTGGTTTGAGTTAGAGCAGAGCTCTGAACTCAGTGAAAGAACTCTTCATATGAGTCAATCCAGGAGAGTTCTTTCATTGAGTTGAGAGGAAACAGGATCAAGCTACTAACAGAGAAGCAGATACAGAGGAATATAAATCAAACACTCCACATTCACATACTTCTTTTCAAACTGTGCTATAGCTCTGGGACCAATAAAAGACCTCATCAGTAGTATATAAATGTGCAAGAAGTTTCTCATGCCCTAGCTCTAATCTTCTCAGGTTACTCCCTCAGCCCAGTGGAAGTGTTGCCATTTTTGCAAAGGATTTCCTTGTTTCACACTAATACTTACCTCTGAGGTTTTTTTCTCAGAAAAATATATTTCAATATCTTCTAACTAACTTACTAGTTGAAAGCACAGGAATATAAGCTTTTTGTACAATAATGATAAAAGAGTAGCAAGAAATAGTTGTAGACAATGTCTTCATCATACAGATCACCATGCAAAAATGCCACTGGAAATTTTTGATACCATAGACCTTAGACATCATCCACATTTTTATTCTCTAATACTCTGCTGACACCTTCTGGAATACAACAATATTCTGTAACTTTATAGCAGACTTGTATAGTGATAATGACAGGATCAATAATGAAAAACATTTGATGCTGCCACATGTACCAAAAGATTAACATTAGTATAGCTTTTACATTCTTAGTGTCAGCTTTCATTGATTTTAAGGATCAAAATCTAAGGATCATTAGGAAAATATAGTAAGAAGAACTTATATAGATTGTGAGGATCAGTTTTCAGGAAAACAGCTATGTTGCTGCTACTGCTAATGTTTACGATATTTGATGCTGTTCATAAAGACCTGGTTGGAGTCAAAGAGTTAAGGCAAAATCTCTGACTTATGGTGTGTTGTTTTTTGGTTTGTTGTTTGTTTTTTTTAAGTAAATAAAGGTTAATTTCAAAAACAGGACATTCTTTCAACCCCTATCTCATCCTCCCTATTTAATTGTGCTGTATTCTTTTTTCCTCATCAATGTGCTTGAAGGTGAAAGTCTTGAAGCACATGAGTTTCACCACTTGAGTGTGAATATAACCCAGTTATCCATGTAGCTGTCAGAAAACCCACAAGATTTATAGGATATCTGCATCCTTCTGGAGCTGCAGATGAAGGCCAGGCATCCAATGCCTAAAAATGTCAATAAATGCTTATATTTAGGGTACTGCATCCCCTTGTTGCCATGTTCAAAGGTAATTTTATGGACACCTAGTTGACTTCCATCCTTAATGACTGGAAAGGTTAAAAAAGCAATTGTTACTTCTTTTAAAAAAAATTAAATAGTAAAAAGAAGATGTAATTCATAAAGGTAGTGTCTCAGATTCCTGCTTTTGATAGAGTCACAATAACAATGCAGAGCAACAATGATGAGAAATATTTTTGTCTTTACATGTACTATTTAAAAATTCTAACAGAACAGATTTACACTGGGAAGCAATGATTCAATTAAATAATAATTTAGAAAAACCATGTAAACATGATAAAATATGAATATACAGGTAAACAACTTATTTACTTTGACTTTGTGGAATAAAAATGCATTCTTCATTATAATTGCATTGGATCCATTTACCTATTGAACAAGAAATACACCTACATAATCAAATAGGACTGCAGAGACTTAGGGGGTGAAGTAAAGGGGAGAGTCCCTCAAATTATTTTCTACTCAGTGCCGCCAGACAGAAAAAAGGACATGCAGAATCAGGCATATCACACATATCAGTATCTGCCTGCATAGCTGGCATTGCCAGCAGGTCTCCATGACTGTGGAGATACTCTTCAAAGACTGTGGGTTACTGTAGAGAGATGAGATCCATTTATTGAATAGAGGAAATGACATTTTTGTTAATAGTCTGATTTATTGAAGTGGCTTTCAACTAGATTATTTTGGGAGTGGTGTCCAAAGCTTGGAAGCAAGGAATGACTCAGAGGACAAGCTGAAAGTGCTATGAAGGCAGCTGCCACTCTTCCCTCAGACGAGGGACAGATGTCAAATCATCTCAAGAGTCCATAAGCCAACATTCATATTCTGGGAAACAAACAAGAAATGCATAGTCTCAGGACTATGGTATCTTTAGAGGCAAAAAATTTCAGTGAGTTCTGCAACAGACAGTCACAGGCTATTCAAGAAAGAGAAAGTAGAAAAGGAGGATTTATGCTCCACATAAAAGATTAGCTTGACCATCTCAAGATTAACTATAGACTGGAGGACAGACGTGTAGATCAGATAGTCTGATTTTAGATGACTGGAGAAGTTGATACATGAGTAAGGATTGAACCAGGTGATCTGCACAGGTCTTGTCCAATCTAGATTTCAGTATGACTTCATCATGACATGATATTATTGTTGGAAAATGGACAATCTTTAAAAGAAAAAATTTACAGTGAGACAGACTGGGAATATCCCTCACTGGGAAATGTTGTCATGAGTGATACAGAATTGTTCATGTGAGTACAGCCTTCAACTGGATTCATGAATCTGGCTTTCACTGACATAGATAATGGGTAATGATGTAAAGCAGCATTTTCTACATTAATAATTCCAAGAAATAATAAAAATAATTAAAAGGAAACTGAGGACTCAATTTGTATCAGCTTCTAATCTGTGTGAAAAGGACTGGTGATATGGGAAGCCAAGCAAGACTATGCATGTTTATTTTCTTCTTAAGCAGCATAAAAGTAATATCCATGAAACTCACTTTGTTATTTAGCAATTTGACAAGAAATGATATATTTAAATCCTTAAAACTGCCACTAGAAATAGAGCGTATGGGCTCCAATATTGCCCCATCCATTTAAGATTATTTCTACGTTTCAGAGTTGTTATTTAAACTATGAGATATTCTAGAATGGATTTCTCTTTTGCTGTTCCAGTGATTATATATTTTAAAGAATGTTTTATCACTTATAAGTTTCTGAGTGGAGTTCTAAAGAATATTCCTTACAGAATTCAATGATAAATTTCACATGAAACAGACTGTAGTCTACAGTTTATAAAAGTATATAAAATCATTATATGGGAAATGGAATTTACATATATAACTAGTTCTTATCAGCTGCAATAGAAACCCTCCAATATCAATACAGACTACCAACCAGCCAACCAGGCATATGAGACATAGGTAGTTTCGCATATACAACATATACAATTTGAATCAAAGTGCTAGCAACAACACAGCACAGAATTTAGTCTTGAGTTGCTTTATCATAGAATCATAAATGGTTCAGATTGGAAGGGACTTTTAAAGGCCATCTAGTTCAACCGCCCTGCAATGAGCAGGGACGTCTTCAACTAGATCAGGTTGCTCAGAGCACTGTCCATCCTGGCCTTGAATGTCTACAGCCTTTCTGGGCAACCTGCTCCTGTGTTTCACCAGTGTTATCAGGAAAAAAAAAAATTAAATCTCCCTTATTTCAAAGAGAACACTGGCTTCTTACTGCTAATATCCTCAAGTCAACCTTACAAATACACTCTCTCAAATGTTAGATCAAACCTGGCATTTTCTCCTGCACTTCCTACTGAGAGTAGAACAAATTACAACTGGCTCTGCTCTTTGTGGATGCAGGACAAGAGGGCAACGGTTTTCTCTTATCTCACCTATGGCAGATGTAAATTTGCTGCATAAAAGGCAGAGAAGATACAGAAGTAAACACAAAAATCAGTATCTAGACTTATTGCAGCAAAAAATCCAAACCGACAAACAAAGGTAGGACAAGGACTCTCATCTCCAGTCGCAATATCAGTTCATTGCTAAAATGTTCCCTAGCATGGTTTTGTCCCCTTTCAACTCTCAGACTCCCAGAAAACATCAAAGGGATGCCTTGGGATATGTGTGTGCCTGTTCCCTGTCAGAGTAGACAGGGAAAAGTAAAACAATAAAAACCTTCTTCTTTAGGAGAAAAGAGGAAGAAAGAATTTTAGGTCAAGTCTATTTACAACTGCAAGTGCAGCCATTGTCAAACCAGATAGATACATCTACAAAAATCCTGGTCTACAATTTTCCACCTAATGCCATAAAGAAAGAAGAGAATGCCCCAAGGTTAAAATTCACTCTTAGCACTAATCTGAGCATATATGAGTATGAACAGAACTTGGTGATAAATTGGGAAACTGCAGATGACTGTAAATGAAAATAACACTAAATCAATAATTTCTGAATTGTCTATCATCAGGTATGGGTAATAAATATGCAGAAGATTTTTTTTTTTTACTTGATAATAATTTTATTTTTATCATAGTTTTGTTTTATTTTGGTTTGTTGTTTAGTTTGTTGTCATTTTGTTTTTTTTCCTCAAAGAACGTAGTATATACCCTAAGCGTAGCAGATGAGTTATACCCTAAGCAGAACTTTCTTGCTGGCTTAGAGATAGTTTACACTCTCCCTTTATTTGCCTGCAGAGGTACTAATGCCCTAAAGCTTTGTAACCCGAAGTCTGAAAATCCTAGTTTTCCATGAGTTACATTTCACTATGTCTCCCCATAGATGCAGAACAATACTTTCTTGGCATGGCAGGCATTTGATCAATAAAATGTTATGCAAACACTGTGCAAGCTAACCAAATAGCATATCCACTATATTCAGTTATATATAGTTTTTATAGCTGTAGAATAAGAAAAAAAGAAAAAAAAAAAAAAAAAGAAAAATCCTTTAAGGTCTCTTTGCAAGCTACATAAAGACATTTTTTTCCCTATAATACCTCAAATTCTGTTGTTTCCTCACTTTTCAGTCAAAGAGACCTTTTGAAGTTAATCTATTGCACAAGGCAATAGTTCATCCAATATTTAATGCTAGCATAAAACTGAACTGTTTCTATAGATCTCAGGAAAAAAAATAGTAAAAGAAGAGAGGGGAAATGAACTTGTATCCCTTACCTAACTTCTGACCCTTTTCTCTGAGATATCTGAGATCCACTCACACTCACTTGGGTTCACACCATGAATGTTGACCATTTTAGCGGTATCGAATCTTTCATCTCTGAACAACTATCTTGTGAAAGCTGTTGGCAGAGTTCTGTGTTCACAAAAGGAGCCAAATACATCTCCAAGTCAAAATTAAGAAGTCAGGTTTTCCTTAAAGAGTGATACCAAAAATATGCAATGAATCAGTTGTACCACTTGATGGAGCCATTATCAAGTTGCCAGCTAAAACGTTCATCTTGTAAATTAATGAGTGCAGCTGTAGTTGTCAAGTGAAGACAGAATCTACTCAATTTTCTAGAAATAACTAGTGAGCCTGGCCTACTTACAGGGTATTATATCAACCTGCCAACCTTGGAATAAATCTTTATACTATTATCATAGAATCATAGAATTCACTGAGTTGGAAGGGTCCTCTAAAGGTCATCTAGTCTAAACTCCTTGCAATGAGAAGGGACATCCTCAACTAGATCAGGTTGCTCAGAGTCTCATCAAGCCTGACCTTGAATGTATCCAGGGACTGGGCCTCCATCACTTCCCTTGGCAACTTTTTCCAGCATTCCACCAGTCTCAGAGTAAAGAACTTCTTAATAATGTCCAACGTATATCTACCCTTCTCTAGTGTAAAAACATTGCCTCTTGTCCTATTGTTACATGCCCTTGTAAACAGTCCCTACCCAGCTTTCTTTTAGACTCTCTTCAGGTACTGGAAGGCCACTACAAGGTCTACCCGGAGCCCTCTCCGTACTAAACTAAAATTTAGTTTGCTATGTGAAAATGCTTTGGGAGCAGCCCCGCACAGAATCTCAGAGTGGTAGGGATTGGAAAGGATCTCTGGAGATCATAGAGTCCAACCCTCCTGTCAGAGCAGGGTTACCTAAGGCAGTTTGCACAGGAATGTGTGCAGGCAGGTTTTGAAAGTCTCTAGAGAAGGGGACTCCACAACTGCTCTGGGCAGCCTGTCACCCACACAGTAAAGAAGTTTTTCCTCGTTCTCAGGTGGATCTTCCTGTGTTCCAGATAGTGTCTGTTGCCCCTCATCCTAGCACTGGGTGCTGCTGAAAAGAGATTAGCTCCGTCTTCTTGACACCCATTCTTCAGATATTTATAAACGTCGATAAGATTCCCTCTTGGCCTTCTCTTCTCCAGGCTAAACAGCCCCAGGACTCAGCCTTTCCTGATAAGACAGATGTTCTAGTTCCTTAGTCATCTTCACAGCCCTCCATGGGACTCTAGAATTTCCCTGTCTCTCTTGAACTGGAGAGCTCAGAACTAGACACAGTACTCCAGATGTGGTCCTACTAGGGCAGAGTAGAGGGACAGGAGAGCTATCATTGATCTGCTTGTCACACTCTTCTTAATGCACTCCAGGGTACCATTGGCCTTCTTGGTTGCAAGGGCACATTGCTGTCTGATGGTTAACCTGTTGTCCACCAGGACTCCCAGGTCCTTCTCTGCAGAACTGCTTTCCAGCAGGTCAAGCCCTAACCTGTACTAATGCATGGGGTTATTTCTTCCCAGGTACAGGATTCTACACTTGTCTTTGTTGAATTTCATTAGATTAAACCTTTGACGGTTTTGTGGTGGGGTTGTTTTTTTTTTCACTCCTTCCTACTTAACAGCCATATTTGGCCTGTAATTAGTAGTGTTCTATTTTAAAATATTGAACAGAACTCAAGGGGTTTCAGGTGCTTGCCTTTTTCACTATTTATTATTTTTTTGTTCTTTCCTGGGAGGAAAACAAGCTTCATCTTAAAATCAAAACAACTGTTTGAAGAGATGGCAGTAGACTAGAGAAATGTTATTATCTCTGAATGTCCTTGTCAAAATTCTTAGGGTTTTTTTGCAAGTCACTTCTCCCGCTTAGGACTGTGTGAATATCTCACATTTAGAGTTGAGGTTCAAGTAGATATGCATGATGTTCTACTCCTTTTTGAAAGAGGCACACTTATAACACCAGAACACATTGTGGATATTTGATTAGTATTGCCTACATGCCAATAAATTACTGATAGTCATTTTCAGTCTTCATGGAAGGTGACCTAATGAATATAAAGAGAATATGAGTAATTAAGAAATAGCAAGAAAGTTTTTCATCAGCTGCAGGCTCTTCAGATACTAAATTAACAGGCAAAACATTGAAGGACTGTTTTCAATTTATTATATGCTTATAAAACCAATTTTTTACCCTCTCTGCTCTAAGGGAGTTGCTGATTGGAAGCACTTCCTATTTTTCAGTTGAATGTTAGTGTAAAACTCCATTCAATGCTAATATTGACTGGCAATTTAGACCATGCATGGCATTTCAGAACAGAACCATAGTATATTCACATTTGTTTCCTCATTCAGGGGTAAGAAATGGGCTATGGGCATGCTTTCTATTTTCAGAAAGCAAGTGACTTGGGAGGACAGTGATGAAAAGAAGGAATTTACCAGAGCAGGATAATTGCTTTTCCTATATGTATCATCATGTCTCTGCTCAAAGGAAAACACAAGCGTAAGCAGAGAAACCTTATATTTAAAGGTCCACACAGATTAAATAAAAATCATTAATTCCAAGATTGAACTACTTCCTCACATGGTATAAACCTGCAGGCTGAATTGAGCTCCATGGCAATTTACACGAAAATAATATAACAACACTGAAGGTGACAGATAGATGGATGAACTATACCTAATACTTCTTAAAAAGCTTTGTCATAGTTTTAATAATTTCTTTTTCTGTTTACTCATGTTTTGGTAGCAGCTTCTTGTATTGGGTCAGACTGAGATGGAGTTAATTTTCCCCATAGCAGGTTTCATAGTAGTGTGCTTTGTATTGAGAGCTAGGAAGTTGTTGATACACACTCGTGTTATGGCTACAGCTGAGCAGGGCTCACACAGCACCAAGGCTGGTTTTCAACATCCCCCCCACCCCGTGGGATGGGGTGGACAAGATCTTGGGAGGGGACACAAACGGGACAGCTGACCCAAACTGACCAAGGGGATATTCCATACCGTACAATGTCAGCTCAACTATAAAAGCTAGAAAAAGGAGGAAGAGGGGTGGACATTGACTTGTCCTGGAGAGCAACCTCTATGCATATTGGAGCCCTGCTTCCCCATATGGGCCAGACATTGCCTGCTGATGGAAAGTAGAGAAAAACTCTTTGTTTTCTTTTGCTTCCATGCATGGCCTTCCTCTGCTTTTCATTAAACTGCCTTTGTCTTTACCTATAAGCTTCATCTTATTTTCTCCCCCTGATCCAACTGGGAAGAAGGGGGGAATGACAGAATGGTTTGGTGGGCACCTGGCTCCCAGTAAAGGTCAAACCACCACACTTCTGAAGAACCTTTTTTAACTATTCAGGTTTTTAAAAGACTATAGACAGCTGTGTTAACTCCCATTGATGTTAAGAGAAACTGCAAGCACTCAATACTTCTAATGGTTTTCTTGTTTCAGCTTCCACACCGGCAACTCTAAAGGTCCTGGCCAAGGGCTTCATTGCATGCTCTTTTTTGGCTGAAGCATTTTGATTCCTTATGCCGGACTTGCATACTTTTAAAGATCTCTTAATACAAGTAGACTACAGTAGCGTCTCTTCTTTTTTATACATTATTTTGGCAGTGTACCTAATCTCAGGCTCAGCTCTGCTCTATCCACAGCTATATAGCTTCCACTTGAGTTTGGGGAGAGATCAAGCGGGTCTGCAAAAGGCCAAGAACACAGCTCTTGTGTAGTTTACAACCTCAATTTCCCAGTAATAAGGTTGGATTAAAAGATTTTATTTCGTATAGGGGATGCAAGAGGAGATACTTTTTGTTAGAACAAAAAGTGGCAGTAGAGGCACAGGGAAAGTTGGGCTGTGGGCCATGTTTGTGCCCCTGCAAAAGCACCATGGATAAACAAAGCCCCTCGGGTGTTACTCTCCCAACTATTTCTTCACTCATGCCACACAATGCATCTTTCCTGTCTTTGTAACACTTCTAGCTACCCCACATTGCACTACATAATCTCCTCTTTTTGAACATCTTCAGTTGCAGCAGAGGAAGAGTCAGTCTCTGCAACTCACCTGTCTGAGAGTTCAAAATCCCAAACAGAAGCAAGTAGGCATCTTCACAAGTATACATACTGCACAGTACCCAGGTTATACTGCAAATAAATAAACTAAATGCTTATATCTTCCAGCATAGCCTCCAGTAGCAGATTTTGTCCTAAAGATAGGGAGAATGTGTCAAACCTTCTCTCTCATAGTGAGACTCAGGCAGTCACCAACCTCCACTGGCTCGAAAGATAGCCTTAAGAACTTAAAAATATTCTGAACCTGCAAAAGAACAAACTGCTCACAGTGCTGAACGGTAGTAACTCTCAGTGGTCCCAGAGATCTAGAAAGCAAAGTCTCAAACTCACATTCTTGTCTGAATTGCTTAGAAATTATTCTTGATAGCATTTCTAACAAGGACCAGGTTTCCTTGGATAACTTTTGGCCCTGCTTCTGGCTGGCCAGCTGAGTCAACATGTGCAGTATTTAATTTTAGGCATACAAGTTTACTGGAATAGTATCTCCTTTATGAACAAGAATTAATCTATGCTCCAGGCTGCAACAACCAAGAATAATTTTCTCGCTTCAGATACTGTTTTGCTCCTTAATTACATTACTCTCCATAGTATTTTTTTTTTCCTATTGTAAACAGTTGGAAGAACTTAAACTTTTACAGTCCCAAGAAAAAGATCCAAGTATCTGACATCCCCTATTAGCTAGTTACCGCTGTCACTATTCTCATAAATTAATTTGTTTGCAACACAGTATTATTTGACTGATTACAGATGAACATTTTGTCGTCAGACAAACAGCAAGATAATTTAGACAGATTTTTTTTATTATTATTATTTGCCACAATTTTCTAGATTTGATTCCAGTTTTGTGATCACATAAATCTGCAGCAGCCTCAAGTACTTATGAAGTTCTCAGAGCAGAAAGCCTTCTCTGAAAACTGTTTATCAAATCAAGCAAAGGCATAGCTACCATAAGAGAATTTTGAACTTGCATCGTCAACCACTAAAAATCAACTTTGAAACAGTGAAGCATGTTTGTACATATAATATTAATCTACCCTTTGCGCATTGTTTTTCATTCTGTATAACAGTATCCTACGAGGGTTGTTTTTAGAATTTGTGAGCTTTTCAAGTACTTCTTTTTTTTTTTAAACACAACTACCACTACATTTAAAAACATATTAGCTTTTTTCTTAAGATTCTTGCACATTAATGTGTTTCTGTATGCATTATTTCACAAGATGAAAACTTGAGTGTATAAAGCTTTGTTATATTTTCTGGCCAAAATTATTTTCATTACTAGAATAATTTATTTTTTTTTTCAAAAATATAAAAGTATTTATAAAATTGCATAAATCTGTTTAATGCATCCCTTCTTTCCTGATTTGCCCAGTACCTTGTAATAGAACAATTCACATAGGATGAATTCAAAAGCTCTTGACATTGATGCTGTGTTCATCCTTTGAAATTACCACCCTTTTCTGAGAGTACCTGAACCATAATTTGTTACCCAAATATCCTTTGTGTTTTGGTTCCCAAGCCAGCCACAGGATGACTGGATCTGTCTTTATTTTCCCCTCCTTGCTTGTTATCCTTTGCCAGGAAACACCCTTTGTACCACCTCTGAGAGACAGCTGGGCCGGGTTTAATGAAGGCTAAACAGTAAATGATGCATTCTCACTCTCCAATTAACTTGAGCAATTGGCTGCCACTGCTTATTTTGCAGATTACTGAGTGAAATCTTAGGCTCAGAAAAGTTAAATGAGCTCGAACAGAAGATGGCTAAGTTTTTCTTGCCATTGACTGGCAGATAACCTACATGATATTAAACTGAAGCTAGGTATTCACTCAGAATCAGAGATAAGGCATAATTATAACCAGTTGTGGATGTGCAGCACTATGGAACAAAGACATCTTCCTAAGAGACTGAAATGTTTGCTCTGTTTTAATAGGGAATGTTGTCTTTTTTTCACACAAGTTCTTTGATTAATAAAAGGTAACACAAGATTTTTACATTTTCCCAGTAGGTAGAGCAATGACAAAATAACACTGAAATCATTTTCAAGTGGAACTGAGACCCCAAGTTTCGTATTTTACCTAGGAAAATGAAATCAAACAAAAAACCCAAGAGAACAAATCCCTAGTCTGTCCATTGTTAGTAAATGTATTAATACACAGGTTTTTAACACAGAAGTATTCTGAATCTTACATAAATAAATTTTAGGTCTAGATCCAGACAGATTGTCTAGAATTATAGTCCTGAATATTTTCACATATATATGTATGAAAGTGCTTATCTTCTTAAATGAAATTCACAGCACTCTTAGATGTCTAAGATACATACGTAATAGAAGGGGGGAAAAAGAGTGAGATTCATAGTCATCAATACAATGAGCAATAGGACATCAAAGACAGACTAGTGAAAAAAGTTAATATAAGGACACATCTGAAGTTTTTCTTTTTTTTTTTTTTTTCTGGCCTTCGCACTTTTTATTTGCAGTCAAGTAGTTGGTTTTAGACAGTTCAAAGCATGGTCAAACTGTGGGTTTACAAAAAATGGCTTCAGCTCCAGAAATTCGCAAAGGGAACCATTCCTTAAAAGAGTTGGAGTTTCTCCCTGTTTCTCCCCAAAGTCCTATGCCCTTTATGGTTCAGGGTGCATCTATTTGGTACTGCTGTTAGCATCCCTCCTGGGCTGGGACAGTGAATTCATTCTTTTCATGATAAACACCTGGGAGTACTGCAAGAAATAGCCCTGAGGCTACAGTTTGGATGCACCTATACTAGGTTTCATTCTCTTTACAAGCCCTGTGAAGATAGTAGTGATTTTTACTTCTCTTAGGAGGTAGAAAGGAAAGGGAGCTAAGAGACACAACCAAAGAACTTTCAATCTTGATTAAACTTAAATTTGATGATGGAGGCTACATATAAAGATCGTGCATATAAGATAAAGGACAGGGAAATCTAGACCATATAGTCCTCCTATCTCTTGATTTTCTCACAACATGGATCCACCAATCAACATTTTCCGAAGAGAATGTGCTAATTTTCGTAGTGTCATAAACATATTTTTACTTTTTTGTTTGTTTGTTTGTTTGTTTTTAAGAAAGCCTCTGTCTTAATTAGTCTTACTTCAATACTATACTTGAACCACTTTGGAGCTCTCATAAAATTCCAGTTCTCTTAAATATTACAGATGAAGATTTGAAGTCCAATTTTCATCCATAACCCTTCTCATAAAATATACAGTACTAGATAGATCTCTCACAGAAAAGACCGTACTACAAAACTTCCATCAAGAGTTCATTGCATTGCTTATATAAGCAATAGTGAATGTTTTGATTCTTGAAGCATTAAGATGGGAATATAAAGAACCTGAACATTTTTTTAAGATTATGTGTAATCAGGTCATGTAATTTGACAGTGCATTAAAACTAATGATCTTCTTAAAGCTTAAACAAAACAAAGTTAACAAAACACTTACCCAATTTATCTCCAATTATTCAAAAATACTGTTTCAGTTACGAGAAAAACTTTAAAAATATAATTATTTTTAAGTTACTTTTATTAGTGTTCTTATATTTGGAGTTACTGTTATTATCATGACATTATTTTTGCATTTGTCTTCTGGTATAGTTATCTCCTATTGGAAGAAGTCAAAAATCCTTTCCTTTAAAACTTGAGATCCTCATCTGATCAAAAATTCAAGACAAAAGGTGGCTTTGAGGATGTTGTGTTTTAACCCTTAACCCCAGCCGGCAACTAAACCCCACACAGCTACTCACTCACTCGCCCCTCTGCAGGGATAAAGGAGGGAATCAGAAAAGTAGAACAGAAAACTCATAGGTTGATATATGAACAGTTTAATAGGCAAAGCAAAAGCCTTGCACACACACAAGGAAAATAAAACAAGGAATTCTTTCACCACTTCCCATTGGCAGGCCGATGTTCAGCCAGCAGGATGTTCAGGACAGCAGGGGTCCATCACGCTGAATGGTTACCTGGGAAGACAAACACCATCACTCCGAACAGCTCCTTCCTTTCTTCTTCTTCCCTCAGCTTTATATGCTGAACATGACATCATATGACATAGAGTATCCCTTTGGTCGTTTGGGGTCCACTGTCCCGTCTGTGTCCCCTCATAACTTCTTGTTCACTCCCAGTCTACTCCCTGGTGTGGTTCTGTGAGAGGCAGAAAAGGCTTTGACTCTGTGTAAGCACTGCTCTGCAATAATGAAAATGCCCCTGTATTATCAACACTGGTTTTAGCACATCCAAAAGATAGCATCATAATAGTTACTCAAGTAAATTAACTGTATTCCAGCCAAAAACAGCACAGAGGAAAACAATTGTTTTCAGGTAATTGTTGCAGTACTTTCTAGCAGTTGACAGCTCCATCTTGTCATTCATTTAATTGGCTCAGCATTTTGCAATATGAAGTGTTTTTCTCTCCAGCTTTACAATTGCAGTGGTAATAAGGCAATCAATCAATCAATCAGTTGCAACAGATGAGCACAGTATCAGCCATACTACGCCAGGCAATTATGCCAGTCTAACCTGGTCTCATGTCCCTACAGTGACAGGTAGATAACGCCTAAAGACAAATATAAGCTTGGGAAAGCCAATGATATAAGTAATCACAGCAATATCATCCATGTAATAACAATGAATAATCTCCTACACTTTGGAGATAAGAGGATCAGATGCTCACTGTAGTAGCCATTGGTGAATTTTTGCTCCAGTAACTTATTCATTCACTAATAGAACACATCTAAGACTTCTTTTGCAGCTTGAGTATACATTATGCAAAGAAAAACCATTTTTTAAATTATTATTATTAAGCAATATTAAGAAATCTCCTTCTCCATTTTCATCTTCATTCCATTCACATTTTTATAAATCTCTGTCACGCTATGACTCATTTTACTTTTTTCCAGACTGAAAAGCCTTATTGTTTCGTATCATAAAGACATGTGACGTGTCACAGTTTTGATCATCATTGTTGTTCTTCTCCATACCTTTTCCAGTTTAAATATATCTTTTTTTTTAGGATAGGAATACTCCCAGCTTGCCTATTTCTTTTTTTTTCACTGCTATCAAGAATTTGTTTTCATTGAACTATTCATTATAACACCAAGATCTCATCTGTGTTCTAAGGGTTAGCTCAGAGCACATCATTATGTGTGAAAATTTTAGACCATTCATTTTAAAGTGCATAACATTACTTTTATCTAAAATGAACTTAATATGACATTTTCTTGGAGAATGTTGAGAGATCCTTCTGCAGTTCTTCGGACAGCACTTGCCTTCATTACCTTGAGTAAGTTAGTAGTCAAGAAATGTTGTTGTCTTGCTTAGCCTCTTTACAGTATGACACACAAACAGTTTAAAGAGGACAGGCTACAACACAGTTGCCGGTTCACAGTCCACTGTTGCTGTGAGCTCCCCCTCCTGTGAAAAAAAAAATGAGCATTTATTTCTACTCTGCATTTATTCTCTTAACAGTTTTTCTTTAATTTGAGGACTTTTCCTTGTATCCCATTACTGATTAGTGTTTTTAATACCCTTTGGTGAGGAATCTTGAGATATTTTCACCTTTAAAACATTTCTAAAGTAAGATTGGAACAGACAGGACAAGAAACAAAATGGAGAAATTTGAAGCACTGGTGGAATCTGGAAGACTTCTACTGATGGCAAACATGGCTGTGGCATGTCATGATACCCTTTTACTGCTTATGACTGGCTTTTCTTCCTGTTCACCCTAACACGTAAATTGATCTGGTACACATCCAGGTCTTCTCAGTGGTAGGATATTGTTGCAGGATATATCTGGGCATAGGAGCTAATCAGAACTTTGCAATTCAGTAACTTGGAAGGTGCCTAAGAAGACAAAGACCTACTTGCAGGACTAGAAAACAAACTTTAG
Organism: Baryphthengus martii; assembly: GCA_013396935.1. Lineage (NCBI taxonomy): Eukaryota > Metazoa > Chordata > Aves > Coraciiformes > Momotidae > Baryphthengus > Baryphthengus martii. The sequence continues at coordinate 50,913 of VWZK01002286.1, read as the reverse complement.
ATAGCTGAACTTAAGTTGTTTCAACTTCATAAATCTCTGAAAATGCCAGAGGAGGTGGCAAAATAGAGATTTACTTTAAAGACTTACATTTCAGCTATTTCATACAGGCATTCTGGATTCCTTTAAAGTTATAGTGCTCTAGGTTCATGCGTGCTTGTGGGTGTACTCATAGGACTTAACTTTAGAGACTATGAGTTGTCAATGCCATTCAGAGAACTTCAGAAAACGGAGGAAATACTCTGTTTCAAAACGCTGGGAGACTCAGGGAACAGTGGCAGCCACGTATATCATCAAACTTTTCAACACAATCTGAAAACATGAGCATCAGCGAAATCTTGAATGAGATATTTGTAATTGTAATATTCATATATTTAGCAATCATTTCCTGGAGCTCTGCTTTTATTTCAGAATTGAAGAATGTGAATATGACATTGTTAATAAATTGACATTTCTTAATTTTGCTACGCTTTATTAAAAGAGGCATAGAAACAAGCCCTAATAATTTTTGTGAATTTTGCTATACAAATATATATAAGATAATTGATGTTCTTTGATCATGACTCAGTTTGATCCTTAACTGATTACAATAGAGATTAATTTGTTTTTATAATCGAACAGCCTTCATTCCCCATAAAACTGTTTCAGTGGATTATACTGAGCATTTGAAAGGTTGCCTTTGAATATTGCAAATAACCTAACTCAAAATAGATGGACTTCAAGTCTGAATTGATTTACTTTATATATCACTCAGAATAAATATTTTTTCTGCAAGCTCAGGTTTTCAAATTGAAAGCTATTGTTTGTTGGGGCGGGGGTTGTTTGGGGTTTTTTTGAAGGCTTGTTTGTGTGTTTTCTGAAGCTATTGTGGAAATGAAGTTGTTCTTCGTAGTCTTATTTTTCCTTTTAGGATCCCTTGCCTTCTATTTGCTTCAGTTTTTTAAAGACAGTTGCTGCTATGACAACCTATTTGTCTAATTTGTGAGTATGATGACTGCTTAGAAACTCCAGCAGATCAAATGCAAACTTTATGGATTCATATAGTAGTTCAAAGCAAGAAATGCATACAATTTTTTCCCAGTTTGGAAAGCGCTACAAAAGCATTCTATGTTTATTAATCATACTTTTTAATCTATGTTTTATTAAGATAATAGAGTAATATATAGTATTATAACAGCTACAGTTCAAATACTGCTACTACAAGACTATCTTATATTAATAAGCTTTTAGGAGCAAATACGCAGGTGTAGCCATAAATAGCATGAGTAAACAATTATCCAAAAGTGTAAGGACTTGGTTTTGTACACCTGAGTGTATTTGGAAAATATAGCTATGAATAGTGTTATCACAAAGATAAGGGAGACAGAGAAATGTTCATATTTTAGTCCCTGATCAAATAAAAGAATTTAAGTATGTGTGGATGGGACTACTTATGTTTCAGGATTAAATGCAGTACAGGACTGGAACCTTTTGAGGGTACTCACCAACTTTCAGTCTGCTCATTACAGCAGCAAAGTTTGGAGCTAAGTTACTAAATACGCTCAGGTGCCAAAAGAGTAAATAATTGGAATTTTGAAAAGGTACCACAGGATGTATCTGAAAAAAAGATACAGGGACTCACCTAAGTGAAATATTAAGGTTAATCTATAAACTTAAATCCAGAATTACAAACCCAGAGTCTTACTTATTTGAACTATTATCCTTACAGGTTGTTTAAAAAAAAAAAAAAAAAAAAAAACCCAAAAAANAAAAAAAAAAAAAAAAAAAAAAAAGCCTAAAAATTCATAAAGAATTCAGCAATTTGATCAAGATTGATCTGACCAAATGTAGACATCAGTTTTGAGCTAGTCAGGACTAGGTACCCATAATAGAAATTAGAAAGAAATATCACTTTTAGGATGATTCTGTCTCCACAAGCAATACATGGTGTCCACTCTGATCAAAATACAAAATAAAACAGATAAAGAGATATCATTCCATCATGTAAAAATATTGAAATATACATGAAATGAATCACGTAAGTTACGTCAAACTTTTCAGGCAATCCATAGAATGTTTTTCACATTAGAAAGTTAGCAGCTTTTCTTCTGCCTACTGTTCTTTCCTAGGATGGTATTCAGAAACAGACAAGGTTGAAAGAAGATTTTCAGCAATTCAAATGCAAGAATGTCAACAAATGAGAATTAGTAGAGACAGAAAAATTGTTTAACAGATTAGTATGTATAAAAGAAATTAAGAGCTGAAAAGGGTTTTACTGCTTCTAAAAGAAAGGAGTGTAACAGCATATTAAAACAATATTTCTGTTAAGGAACTAGAACTTCAGAAGAATTAACAAGCCTACATATTGTTGGGGCCATTAAATTAATATGGAAGAGCCAAGAATTGTTCCCTCGATTGTTTTAGGAAACATGAAGCAAATAGTTACTGATACAGATCTAAGCAAGAAGTTGAAGTCAAGATTCCTTTAAAGCTGCTACAGAAACAAGCAGTAAAAGAAAGTCCAACAATAGAAATAGGAATTTGTAGTTTTCCCCAAAAAAATTCTTGATGTAGAAGTCTCAAGATTTCCTCACAGTCAAGAAAAAGTCTATCAGAATTATACTGGAAACACCCCTGACATCCTCTCCTCCCATGAACTAGTGCTAACTAACTCTTCTTTGTAGTTCAGTTTCATGCGGCAGTGAAAATATGACAGTTGAATAATAAGAAGTTATTTTCCCTCTCCATAGGGGAAATGAATCAAGAATCTATTAAGTTTATAACTCAGTTCTTTAGAGAGTATACTCTACATTAATGCCTAAAGCTGCATTTTCTTGAAGAAAGAAGAGCTATGATGTTTGTTAGAACTCATGGATTAAAAGAATAAAAATGCTAACAGGCACTTGTCTTCGAAAGGCCAAGGTACATTGATTGAAAGCGAATCAAACAAGACTATATTTAGTACTTTAAAAAGTTCTAAGTAGTCTCTTTACAAAATCATTAAAGACTAGAAAGGTGCAACATCTCTTTGTTCTTTGGTATAAAGAGCTTTATTTCATTTCCTAGACTTCAGGTAAGTAGACAGAACTTCATTTACTTTTCTGTGAGACAAAACTAGATGTTTATACACAATTTACAGTGTGTACTTTGGAATTTAAATCCTTTTCTCTTTTCTCAGAACCTTACTTGGAGATGGAAAATATTTAAATAAAATAATGAAAACAATTACAATAAAAATAGCCTTACTTGGGCTCTGAATAATAACAAGACGTGTATGAGAACTGACTTTTAAAGTACATCTGTCCAATTAAAACAGTCAAAATGGTTTTAGCTTCATGGACATACAAAAAAAATTGAATGGCGGTTTATTATAGTACCTGTTACTATCATTATAATACTTGGACCTGATATTATATAATTAAATATCTGCCTATACATGTTATGATCGGAGTTTTTATTCCAGATAACAAAAGAAATATCCTTAGATTTTCAGAGCACAAAGAAACAACTGAGTGCTATACACTTCACCAACTATAAAACAGGAGGCAAAATATAAAGGACTACCTAGATACAAGGTTTATTCTGGTTTCAAAAGTGCAAACTCAAAATAGAAATAGCTGAGTAGCATGTAGGTTTCCTCCTCAATAATTTATCAAAGAATTATAGAGGTTATATATCCAACTGTAACTGCTTGATGCCAGACTGATTACTGGTTTCCTCTTTGATAATGTAGACCAGATTGTAGACCAGGTTGTTCTGGGGGGGTTGCTTTTGGGTTTTTTGGGGTCTTGGCTCTTTCTGTTCCTGAGTTCTCCCCATCTCTTCTTGGTTTTTGTTTTTTTTCATTATCATCCACAACCTCACCACAACTTGGTTTTGATTACCAAATTCATGTTTTAAGACAACCCTCTGCATAGAGGCCTTGGTTCCAGCATTATTCTTTTTTTATCATGGGAAAAATGAGCCATGCCATACAGATGCAACCTGTATTCTGTAAAGTTACTTAAAAGAGGACTGTATATTCTAATTATTTGTTCCATAGCATATACTAAAAAGATGGACTTGGGAAACTTTGCAGAGTGATGTGCATGCATGTGTGTCCTCCTAGGCAGAAGGTGAAGAATCTTCTTGTAATCAGTATGCCCATGAAAAGTAGTGACACTACCATTTGTGCAAAAGTCTCTTTGCTGAAGTACCCTGCAGTAGTAATCAGCTCTTTTAAAATCAGACTCAAAATTACTTCCCAGCTACATTAGAACTTTCTTTCTTATGACTAAGAGCAATTCTGAATCTTATTTCAGTGAGAGGCAGAAACTAGAAAAGCTGTGTGACTAGAAAAGCTGTGTAACTAGAAAAGAAATAAAGCAAAAGAACTGGTAGGGCAAAATTCACTGTTCCTAAGCCAGCAATATTAAACATATGAGCTCCTGAAGGTTACTGAAAATCTGTACACCACTGATTGAGTCTCACAGAGATCTGTCTCTAGTTACCATGGTGTTCAGCATTCAAACTGTCGCTTATATAGCAGGAAATGATGGCTCTCCAGGAGAAGACAAAGAGAGAGCAATGTCAGTAATAATCTCCTGTATTCTGAAGTGCACAGTGGTTTTTTCAGTCCTTTGCTTTCCCCTGCTTCAGAGAAGACAGTCGCTGTTATGATCCTGGGACAAGGGAGGAAGAGATCTGCACAAAGAAAATAATTTGGAGAATGAGCACAGAATTTTTCTCCTTTCCTTTCTTGCCCCACAGAGCACTCCTTTTTCTCTCTGGCTGAGTTTCATTTTTTAACCGCCACATAGGACTCTGGACTATGCAATTATTTTCAATATGTCCTTCCTTAACAAGAAGGGGAAAAAAACCATGATCTTTACATTAAAAATCCTGACATAGTCTGGTTGATAGAAGATCAGATTGGTAAATTCTCTTCAACGATGTAGACTAGGCATGCATTAAAATTCAAAAACAAACAAAACTTCTAAACAAGTCAAATAGACGTTTATATAAATCATGGATCAAACTTGATGTCTCAAATGCTTTAGGAAGAAAAGATAATATAGACCCTTGGCAGCACCTCTTGTTCAAGAGAAATTTTGCACAGAAGTATGAGAGAGAAAGAAGACAGAGCACAAAAAAAAATCAAAAAAAAATCTTAGAACTAGCTGAAGAAAAAAAGAAAAAAGAGTAAAGGGAAGTAGCAGAGCAGATAAAGCAAAGAATTAAACTAATAGACAAAATTGAGAAAACCCAGAGATTATTTTGTTTATTGTTTATCCATTTATTCCTAGGGTGTAATCTAAAATCTCTCTTTCCTATATATTAGTTCTTTGAAAACTATTATAATATACTGCATAAATTAGAAGAAGTGAGATACTTTTGATTTCTCAGGTGGCTATTGGCTGTGTTGAGACACCCACTTCATATAGGGAGGCTTCAAAAATCAGTCTCTTGACAAGTTCATCAGAGAAGTTTCCAAAAGCCCAAACTGTTATCTGGTATTTCTGGTGTTCATTGAAGGTGCTTGGACATTCTGATGTGCATCACAAGATAAGGCACATTTATGAATTGTTGAAGTGTAACATTCACTTTCAGGTGGGTTAAAAATTGCCACAAACACCTCTTTACCAGCATGGGCATCTAAAAGGAAAGAGGGAAACATTGATTGATTTTACAGAACCACAGAATTGTCACTGTTGAAAAAGACCTCTAAGATCACTGCATCCAACCGTAAAAACCCAAAACACCCCAACCAAACCACCAAAACAAAGCACCTCACCATCCCGCTAAAGCATGCCCTGAAGTGCCTCATCTACACATTTTTTTTTATGCCTTCAGTGACGGTGACTCCATCACTTCCCTGGGCAGCCTGTTCCAGAACCTGACTACTGTTTCAGTAAAGAAATTCTTCCTAATAACTAATCTAAACCTCTCCTGGTGCAACTTCAGGGTATTTCTTCCAGTCCTGTCTTTATTTACTTGAGAGACAAGGTCTGCACTCACCTCACTACAGCCTCCTTTCAGATAGTTGTAGAGACAGTTAAGGTCTCCCTTCAATTTCCTCTACTCCAAACTAAATAATCCCAGTTTCCTCACCCTTGCCTCACAGGACATGTTCTCTGGACCCTTCATCAGCTTGGTTGCCCTTCTCTGAATTCACTCTAGCAACTCAGTGTCTTTCTTGTGGTGAGGGGCCCAGAAATGAACATAGTACCCGAGGTGCAACCTCACCAGTACAGGGGCATCATCACTTCCCTTCTCCTGCTGGCCACACTATTTCTGATACAGGTCAGGATGCCGTTGGCCTTGGCCACTTAGGCACACTGCTGGCTCATATTCAGCTGGGTGTTGACCAGCACCCCTGATTTTAGCTAGATAACACCATGAAATATTTATGTCAGGGGGAGAGAGAATCCCATTTATTACACACACCACTCACTGTTCTGGCAGTTGTACTAGACTCAGTTTTACTGCGTATTATTGTCAGCATAACTTTGAAGAGGAGTAGAAATGCATAAAAAGGAGGAATACAGGGACTGAAATTCTACATGTAACTTCAGCAGAAAGGCATCTGCCTAACTTTAGGGCAGACACTTCTGTATAAGATTACAGAGGCCTTTTGTGGAGAAACTTTTAGTACAGTAGAACCTAAAAGAGAGAGCTTAGTTTTCATCAAAATAACTTCAGATTTGACCTAGATGAATCTGAAACCTTGATCACAAAAATCTTGTTCTTTCAAAGTTGAGGCACAATCTACAGTATATGAGCAGAGTGCACTGCCACTTGCCACATGTTACTTTTCCTAGCTTCCTAGTCAAACTTTTATACAAGTGCAGGAATCACTTATATAAACTGAAGATTTATTACAGTAAAAAAAATTTCTGTGTAGCTTATGATGTGTCTTTCCATTTGAAATGCTATCGTATTTTGAATTTTATATTTATTGGAAATATGGAAAATACCAGAGTTTCTGAGTTTCATTGCTCCTTAGTGGACAATGACGTCAAATCTAACATCATACAGGACGATAGTAAAACTTCCCTGGCTTTCCTGACAAGTCAGATTCTTTAGGAAAGCACAATGGACACAAGGTGGAGCCAAAGACCCTTGAAACAAACTATTAATTACACTGGGTTGTTTTGTTTTGTTTTGTTTTGTTTTGTTTTTTACTGAGAGCTCTTTTGAAAGAGGCTAGTGAGAACAAGCTCCAAATCCAGCATTTGAAGTTGTTAAAACAACTGGATCTAGAACTTAGCTATTACTGTCTATAATGTAGTGCTAAGGGAACTACTACCTTTTAACAATGTAAAAATTAAATATCTTTTTCAGTCCATATTTTGTTTTTAAAGCACACGCACAAATTTAATAAGATTAATTTTCTTTAAAACTCATAGTCAAAGAAAAATATAAATTTCTAATGAGTTTCTAAAAAAAAAATAAATTAAAAAAACTCTTGTCCCTTATTCTTATTTCACTAAGTTTTTGAGTGATTAAATATTTCACTGCTGGATTTTTTTTTGTTTTATGTTAACTTTAATTATGATATGTGGAATAAAAGTGAATTATAGCCTAGATCACACATATTATTTGGTTTTGTTGACAATAAAACACTTTGGGAAGCCAAGAGTAAAGTGAGAGGGAAATTAAAGCTCCTCTCCTTCTAATGTGAAATGATTAATCTTTAATCCTCTGAATTGGGTTGATAAGGATTGTCATTACCACATGGAGTAAGCATATTTTATATCAACTCCTCTATGGTTTCAACAGCATGACTCACATCAAACTGTATTTCATTTCCCCTGAAACTTAAGAATATTTATTTTCTCTTTTTCTGACAGTACACATGAAGGATCAGATGACTGATAATATTTCACAGCTGTCATCATCATCTAGTTCCACTCACACACACACGCTTTCATAAAACATATGAAAGAGACTTTGGAAATTTGACTCACACTTCTTCTCATATCAATAGCTCCAGAATTTAGTTGATAAAAAGGACCGAGACTTCAAAATAAGCCATGCTAGAACAGAGAATGAATTACATATCTGAACTTTCTGTATTTTCCTTTTAGTTTTATAACAAAAATATTCAGACATTTATGCAAAAAGAACTTTCCAAGAGCTAAGGTCTTCCTTGAGCTATAGCCTCAATGAACACTTTTCCTGTTGAAGGCTTAACGTACTGCTGCTGAAAAGAGAGGTAGGAAGATCTCGAAGCACACAAATCCAGACTCACTTAAGTATTGGCAAAAACACTCTCAGAGTTATTAATAGCTATGTTTAACTGTTAATCTATACATGGCCCATATTAAAAATGCTGATTGAAAATTATACGCATCTTTAACTATACAGAAATGTTGATACTTGCATAGATTCAGTGTAAAACCAGCTGTGAATGAAATATTTACTAGTCTTTGCATTGAGTAAAAAAAAAAAAACAAAAAAGAAAAAAAGAAAAAAAGAAAAATAAAAAAGGGATCTCCAGAACTGACAGTGTCATAGAACAGAATAGGGAATACTTTCTTTCCCATAACCACTATCACATGCTTGCACAGAATGGATGAAGGTGTCTAACAACTCCTAGTTGCTTTAGCAAAACCATGTATATGCAACAAGCATCTTCAAAATCATTACAGAAAAATGTTAGGAACACACACATTCAAAGCATTGCAAAAAATGCTTGTTACATGCAACTGCTTCTCCACTTTTCTATTAACAGTTCAATTCCCCTACAATCAACTTTCAGAATAAATATAAAATAAAATAAATCTTTAGGCATTTGAGTTATTTTTTTAATCTTAAATATCACAATATTCAAATAAGAAACCTATTTCAAGACAATAATGTGAAACTAATAGTTGAAGTTATAGAGGAAACTGGGAATTTACATTTCTTTCTAACTGTTTTTGGTCTGGTTTGACTTCAATTTTCAGTTTCTGAAAATGCAACTCCCTGACAGCTACAGCATATGTTAGATTTGAGCAGTAGTCCTAAGCATAAAAAAGAATATGTTGAAATATAACCAGCTTAAATATCCTGAACTGGATCATTGAATTTCAGGACTGCAAACTGCCAGTTGTTTTCAAAGTCATTCCCTTCAAGGGTTGGGGTGGAAGGTGGGGTGGGGGATGGGAGCGTGGGGAGAAACATGAAAGCTGTGTGCATGGAGTAAGAAAACCATGCACAAAATGCTGTGGGAGATTGTTGCAGTGAAAATAAAGCTGACTTCTCAGCCACATTCAAAGTCAAGCTGCCACAAAATTCTGAAAGGAATCATACAAGCCAAAGAGCTGTATTAAGCACAGGAGCACAAAGTAGTTGAAGTATTACACTCAAGTGAAATCATTACACTCAGTCTCTATTTCAGCTCTGTTAGATGAAGGAAAGGACAATATATTACCACAAATTAACTTAATCTGACTGTGTTTACAAAGTGAAGAGGAAATAAACATAATAATACAGAATTTACTGACAAATTAATTGACAGAACTACTAAACACAGAGTAAGCATCTGAAAACCAGCTTCTTACAGGATTTATAGCAAAGGAAAGGAAAGCTAGAAATATGCAGATGAAATTTAAATTACTTTTTTCCATATACATGAAATTTAAATTACTTTTTTCCATATACTTAGGCCAAATAGGAACTACCAACCTGTCAGTCTCACCTCAGTGCCTGGGAAGGTCATGGAACAGATATTCCTAGAAACCATGCTAAAACACATGGAGGACAGGGACATGATTTGAGATAGATGGCACGGATTCACTGAGGACAAGTGCTGCTTGACCCAACTAGTGGCCAAAGGAAGAACTATGGATGTGATCTATCTGAACATCTGCATGGCCTTTGACACGGTTTCCCCCCAACTTCCTTCTCTCCAAATTGGAAGATATGGATTTGATGGACAGACTAATGGATGCATAAGGAATTGTCTGGATGGCCACATCTAGAGAGTAGTGATCGATGTCCAGATGGAGATCAGTGACAAGTGGTGTCCCTCAGGAGTCCTTATTGATACCAGTGCTGTTTAATGTCTTCAGCATCACAGATGCTTGGATTGAGTGCACCCTCAGTAAGTCTGCAGATGGCATCAAGTGGAGTGGTAACAGTTGACACACCAGAGGGACAGGACAAATTCGAGAAGTGGGCCTGTGTGAACCTCAGGAGGTTCAACATGGCCATATGCAAGACTCTGCACCTAGGTCGAGGAAACTGCCATCAATATAGGCTGGAGGAAAAAGACATTGAGAGCAGCCATGTGAAGAAGAACTTGAGGGTATTGGTAGACTAAAAACTGGACATGAGCTGACAATGTGCACTCGCAGCCTAAAAAGCCAACTATATCCTAGGCTGAATCAAAGAAATGGGTGCAGTATGGTCAGCAGGTTGAGGGAGGTGATCCTCTGCTCTCATGAAACTCCACTTGGAGTATTGTGTTTAGCTCTGGGGCCCCCAGAATAAGAAAGACATGGACCTACTTAAGCAGGTCCAGAAGAGGGCCATGAAGACAGAGGACTAGAGCACCTCCCCTATGAAAACAGGCTGAGAGGGTTAGGGTTTGTCAGCCTGGAGAAGAGAAGGCTCCAAGGAGACCTTATAGCAGCCTTGCAGTATTTGAAGGGGGCCTACAAGAAGCTAGAGAGGGGCTTTTTATAAGGACTTCTTGTGATAGGCCAAGGGGTAATGATTTTATAAAGACAGAGGGTAGATTTAGCCTAGATAAAAGATTTCTGTTTCTTTTTTTTTTTTTTTAAATGAGACTGGTGAGACACTAGAACAGGTTGACCAGAGAGGTGTACATCCCTGTACACACTCAAAGTCAGGTTGAACGGTGCTCTGAGCAACCTGATCTAGTTGAAGATGTTCCTGCTTACTGCAGAGGGGTTGGATGAGGTGACCTCTAAAGATCTCTTCCAACCTAAACTAGTCTGTGATTCTATGATTCTGTGAACTGTTTTCCTATAAACGTGGAGTAAATCTCATGATGTCGTTACTTGTGGTCGTGAATGATCTTACGTGTGCTCTGAAATTTGAGGTGTCTATCTAAAATAGCATTGGCTCCATTATATCATGGTTTGGTTGAATTCCGCTTTATTTTGGCTTCTTGTCAAGCTGTTGTGCTCACCTCACTCCTTGTTCACTCTCTTCTTATTTATGTACTCTCTATAGCCAGCAGCAGGAAAACCTTCATTTTTTAAATGAAGTTGTTCTAAGAAAACTGATGGTTCTCAGAATGCTGTGTAAATAAGCAGATTTTTGGATTTTCCTGCAGTTCCTAAATTCTGGAAGAAAAGTAGTTAGAGTTCATAGTGAAGTTAATTTATTCACACTGGAATACACTGCAGAGGGAAAAATGTATTTTAATCTTCAGACTTTCTTATTCTTATTTTTGTAAGAAGCTTATTAAAGATTCAAATACAAATATTTTTCTGGAAAAACATCAAAATGAACATAAAAAGAAGAAATTAAATGGAAATCAAATACTTCAAGATGAAAATTAAATAAATAGTGATATATTGCAGCTTAAAATGAACACATTCATCTGCAAAATGACAAAAATATATTTTGTGTTTTGAAACAGTATAATGAATTTATTGTCTCAATTAATCCAAACTTATGCTATTTTCATAAATATTTTATTGAGATACTTCAGTCATATTTTGTCTCAAATTTTGCCCAATTCTGTTTTAAATTAATATTTTCTTATTTTTTTGCTAGCTTCAATAAAATATAGAAGAAAACTATTCTTGAAAAGAAACAGAGATTTCAGTTGCTCCCTCAATAACTTGCTTGGATAAGAAATAAGTAAAATTGGATAAGAACACAAAATTCTCTTCATTGCCTGCAATGTAAGACATCTGCTTATCAGCCCTCTAGACACTATTAACTTTCTTAAAAACATTGCTTGCAAAATAGATACAAGGCTGTCAGGCTTTTAGATCCATAAGGAAAATCATAGCTGACTATGTATATAAAGTTTAATGCCTCAGAGATCAGAAATGTTTGAAATGCCTTATACAGTAGAGGAAAGATTTTTAGCTTAAGAATGTTGTCTTGATGTGATACTGGTAACCTTGACAGCTATGGAGCTAGAAAATAGATAATGAAAATTCTTACTTTGAAGATAAATCAGTTCCGGCTTCTCAGAGGGGTGATTTAATATTTAAGTTTTGTAACTCTTAACTGTTTCAAAGATGTTCCCCAAATGTCCTCATCAGTACTTCCACTTCTCCTTGCCCCTGCAGGTATTCAGCTGTGCTGTGCTTTGTTGAATTGTCCAGTTTCTTTTTCTGACACTGAACAAGAGATGAAAAAGTAAAAAAAAAAAAAAAGGAGAGAGAGAAAATGGTTGACATAAGGACAAATAAAAAAAAAAAATGCAGTCAGAGGAGTCCTTTCTTTCAAAGCATTTCCTACTGCAGAAGACAAACTACAGTGAATAAACTTCAGCTCTTATTACACAAATTCTTCCCTCTTTATGGAAAATGATAGAATATGAAGACTCTGAGATCTGTATGCACAAACGCATCTGTATTTATAGCTGCAAAAATAAATGTAGAAGCCTCACAAACTTGAATCTTGACCAAATAGCCTTAGGATGTAAACTTAAAAAACACCTTCCTTTGAAACAATACTCATGTCAGTAGAGTTTGTGGCCTGAGAGGACCCCAACATTTTAATTATTTATGTTGAATGAGCTGGGGAAAATATATCAAACAGTCTTTCTCAGCTGAAAACTAGTAAAAATGCCTGCCTGATCCCATTTTAGTTGAGTAAAAGATATTACTATTTGTATTGTAAGTTCTTGATCTCCTTACATCTTATGGCAAGAAATTACAAAGATTGATAATGAAAACACCTTTCCTTTTTATGCATTTTAAAAACTGCCATTTTTGTTTCCAGTTAAAATTGTGGGTTTATATTTGAAGACAGCAAATAAAAGTTCTTGTGCTCATCCACTGTTTTTGCTCAGTCCCTCAATATTCACTTCTTTGGTAAATACACTTAAAAAAAAAAACACAAAAAAACTTAAAAAAAAAAAAGAAAAATGAACCAAAGTATAAAAAAACGTAAAAAAAGTTTCTTGTCCTTTTTTATTTGTCCAGAAGTTACAGAATAATTGCTACTGTTGCTCAATCAAACACAATAGTGGTAAAAATTGGTCTTTCAAAACACTCAGCTTCGAAGACATGTGGCATTTATCTGCCCTTATTGTACAAGTTTGAAATTCAGAACTTTTCATCCAGTCCTCTCTTTCAGATAGTGGATAGAAATTTTCTCTAGAGTATGACTTAACTATTCCTAAGGAGGGCAAGAATTCAAGTTAAATGAACCCTTGTTTGTAAATGTCTGTATCTTGCCATTTGAGAATAAGGGGATCCTTAGGTGACCATCTCACTTCAGATATCTAAGATTTATATATATGCATATAAAACTAGGGTATCCCATCTAGAACTGCACAGCTGATATTCAATACACACTCAGTACATTCAAGAAAATACTGAAAAACCTGCAGCTTTTGATAAAAAAAACAATAAAATACATATATATTCTAGAATTCATGTATGTTACATTGGTATTATATAAAAGATTCCTCTTTCTCATGAAATGTTGTATCAAATACTTGTTTGGATTCTTCAGTAATAGCAAACTGATCATACTTCTAATAACTGCTAAACACTTATTTTACTCCACGCATTTACTGATGTTATTAATAACTATCTGCTGTGTGAGGCAGTAGTTCACAATGCAGTCTGAAAAAAAAAACCACAACCAGCCTTTACAACATTCAGTTGTAAAATGTTCTTTTGTCTAACACAACCTTCACAACCTGACTTCAAGGATCCTTTGAACAGAGCAGGCGTGGAAAACAGAATTACTGTGTAAACTGCAAATCCTATTAATCTCCTGCCAATGAACTACATAGAGAATCCAGTTGAAAAAGAATAATTGACTAGATGTTTGTGAGATTTATGATTAAGTCCATCCCTCAGTCTGTGGCATATGCTGTCTTGTCAGACTGCTCATAAGTTCTGACTGACTAGAAACATCATTTCAAAAAGCTGTTCTTAGGCAGTTGGATTGGTCATAAATAGTAAAAGCATATCCCTGTCTCAGGCACACCATCCTGTGTCAATGTAACAATAATTTCCAACTCTATATTTTAAATGGAGTCATATGCATCATGTTTTACCTTTTGGAAGTAATAGATGAAATTTCATTTAAATTAATGAGACTTGACAGAATATGGGGAGGGGAATGCATTAACTGCTGCCTTTAGAAAATAAATTGCATTTTATTCATTCCTTATATATGAAAAAAAAAGGGGAGTTAAATGGACCAATGAATTGCTGAAAAATTTTTATTGATTAAATTTTATTATTTTTTTTCCTGTGGAAGAAAACCAAAATATTTATAAAACACTAATAAACAGCTTTATACCAAGAAGTATCACAGCATTTTGATATTTTATCAACATGATATTGTTCTTTATTCAAAGAAGTTTAAGGAAGTTAGATACCTAATTGCCATTAAAATTCAGTAATAAATTCTCATTTGCTTGTTTGAAAGTGGCTATTAGTGTGAGTGTATCTGTGTGCAAATATCTATAAAAGTATAGATTTAGATATATATGCATGTGTGTACCTTTCAGTATCTATGTAATACAATGGGATGAATAACAGGGATTATGTTATTAGGTATTTCATCAGTATCCTCAGCTGAAAAGGATTCCTGAGATATCTCTGCATTACTGAGACATCTTCAGTGGAATATTCTAACCCTGTTCTACAACTTCTAGTTTTTGCAGTTTCTCATTGCAACTGATGAAAGGATAGATACCTCTCTCTGTTGTAGTCACTATTACCCTGCCATATTCACCAATGACTCTACTTTTATAATTTTAACCTTTTCTACTTGTATTTGATTTTTCCCAAAATTGTTATTTATTTTCTTGTTCTCTGACTTGCCCTTCTCTCAGAAAGGAATTCATATTGTTTGGTTGGCTGTCTAAACGAATCTTCACTGGGGACAACAGAAGTAAAGTAAATTTAAGGTGATTTCACATATATATGTGAGCAAATTTAATGATTATTTGACTTATGGTTGGATGCTGTTAGTGTTGGAGTTTTGGAAGTCTTCAAGGAACCGAAGGGCTGTATCAATAGTCAGCCTGCAATAAGCACAGATCCTATAGCTGTCGCCATCAGACTCTATTGTCTTCTCCAAACACTGATGAAATGAATTTGCTCCACTATTACTGTATAGTTCATTGTAGCACATGAATGTAAATCTGTGTAAATGTCCAGTGGAGTAATCTCCCAGGAAGAAACACTGCAGCTCATCTAGGAACATGAAGGTAGTACAATGAGAAATCAAGCCAAAGGATTGCAGTTTTCCATAAGGGACACATACACAGTGACTGAATAATGAGACAGTGACTCAATATTGGTTATTCTCCTGGAAGCTTTATTACATCTTGATACACCATTGTCTTCTATACTTGACTGTGAATGCTGCCAGAGTAGGTAGTTCAATATCCATAAGTAGGAAAAACAAATTATACTGTTGTTTTATTATTATTATTTACAGTTATTAAAATCAGCCAGGGCTGAATAAGTTGAAGTACTACTGGTGATCCCAACTAGCAGTATTGATGAATATTCCAATTTTTTGTAACGATGGGTACACAGTCTGTTGACCTCCACCTGTAGCTCCTTCACTCAACAGCATAACTCAACAGATGCAGACTTCCTGCAGGCTAGGAGATGAATCTTTCCTGGCCTCAGAAACAGATACCACACCTTCCTGCAGCCTGAGACTTTGAGAGCTGAATCTTCCTTTTGAAGTTCCAATTGGGTCAAGTCCTCCAACATCGCAGGAACTGTTTTTCCAGTGGCTATTGTGGATCATGTCTTATGGCATGCTGTTGCCATAGTTAAGGATGTGCATGATGCTCTGAGAAGGATTGATGGCTCCATCTTTGTAACCCTCTGCATTCTTGCAGAAATGGCACCAGCAAGCTGTATGGTGCTTTGGCTAAGTACTTTAAAATTTGAAATTTTGAAGTTTAGATATTTTCAATGCAGTGCTTGGAAAGAATTTTATCTCTTGAGTGGTTTTAACACTACCAAATATTGTTGATTTTCCTACAACGAGCCCCTTGTCTTCCTCAGTCTTTTCTTCAAAGGGGTCACACAGAATCATAGCAGTTGATATGTGATCTAACCACAGGTGAAAGCGAATGAGTCTTTAAACACTAAATTAAACAAAATGTTTTGTATACTGTTGTAGTTTGTGTTTCATTTTTTTTAAAAAATATTTTCAGTGCCTGTAGATTAAGTAAAACTGAGTTATAACACTTATCTGTCCAGGAGGACAAGAAAGCACTTTCTCTTCCATGACTCTTTTCCACAGTGAATAGTGGCACATTCTTTCTACCATAGCTACAACTATTTTTATAGACTATAACTCATGTTTGCTGAGCTGCTTTTAAAGATAGGGAGGCAGTTGAGAAAGAATATGTTGGTTTTTTTCTGTCAATCTTCTCACAGCCTGTGAAGCATATAGTTTCTTCTGCAAACAGTATGATTTAATGTAAAGAAAAGGGAAGAAAAGACTAGGTTTGGACTTTTTGTGAATGTGATTTGACTTAAATTAGATCAAATAATAATGTTTACAAAGGCAGTAGACATGCTAAAACCATCCCTGATGTCCTCCCATCTGCTGCATTAAAGAAGGCTTTCAAGCTCCCCAAAGGTGATTATTAAAGGAAGGAGAAATATTCAATACCATGATGAAGAAATGAAAAGATGTGTGTATGATTAATTCATCTATTTTTAATGTCTTCCTTCTGAACCCCCAGTGTCCAGAACAAAGCTACATGTTGCTGCAGATGATTGTTTTGAGATCTTTGCCGTGTATATTCTCAAGATCATTTGCATTGAAAGACAGAAGTAGCATTGTTTTTAATGCTGTGGGAAGTAGAGTTAAAGGTCTGAGGAAGGTTTCACCAGAAATAAACTTACAAACAAACAAAAAAAAAGATAAAATCTCTGATATATTCTACACAGAACTCTGTAGGGAGATTTTGTGAGTTTGAGGTTATGGAATTTAGTTACGGAACCTGCTTTTAAATTTACCTCTTGCTACAGAGCTGTGCTCCAAGATGTTCATGATGAAATGGTAGTTTGAGGTACATGGAGATAAATCTGAAATCCTGATGTAAACAAGAAAGATAGTAGACAGTGTGTACACATCTGCCAGAGTATGCTGCTACTCTGTAAAAAAAAAAAAAGCATGAAAGAAAAATGAGCAATGTATTATAGGCTAATGTATTACTGAACGTCAAAATTCACTCTGAGAACTGAAGCTACGGAAAGATCACAAAATTGATTGAATTTGATATTCAAGAAATGAATTAATCAAAGGTTTAGTATTGACTGTTTTTCATCTAATTCAATAAAATCTTGTAATTCCTAAATGTATCTGGAGATATTGCATAATTCAAGTAGTTTTTGGAAGTAGGCAGCACAACTTAAAAAAGTTGTGCTCTCAAGTAATTCCAACACACTGCAGCTTCAAAAGGCAGCATTCCGAGTAACAAGTGATAAGATGAGAGAAAATAGCCTCAACTTCCACCAGGGAAGATTTAGATTGGATATTAGGAGACATTTCTTCACCCCAAAGATTGTCAAGCATTGTAACAGGCTGACCAGGGAAGTGGTTGAATCACCATCCCTGGAGGTATTTAAAAGATGTGTAGATGTGGCAGTTAGGAAAATAGTTTAGTGGTGTGCCTGGCAGTGCTACGTTTGTGGTTGAACTTGGTGATCCTAAAGGTCTTTTCCAACCTAGAGGATTCTATGAGCTTTCCTTCCAAAAGGCAGGATATGCTTGGATGAAATGTGTTGCACTTGCCCAGCTGCACCATCGATTCTTTGTCACTCCTGGATGCGTTTATGCTGTTAGCTATCCATCCTGCGATGCTGTCACCAAACTGGCTCAGTATAAGTCAGGAGAGTTGGTAAACCCTTGGTATTTCAACATGATGCCATGTAAATGTGGATAGGACATTTGTGGACACCAGCTGCAGCAACCACATGGTCCTTCAGTTTTTTTTTCATTATTCAGCTCAGTGAAGATTAGCTCAAGGATCTTTGTCCTCCATAGACAGTGTCAATGACTTTCATCTAATTTATCCTCACTCTATTTCACTTAAAAAAAAAAAAATAGTGATCTGCTGTGTGTTTTATGCAAGTTCTCAAGCTTGCTATTACTCCATCTATTTGACGCTGGATTCAAGTGGTCACATTGTTGTAACCTACTGTTATTTCAATGTTTAAAAAAACTCCACCTCTTATTGGATTTATGTGGCAAGATTTTGATAGGAGGGGAAGCCATAGGACTAGTTTTTGTGAGAAGGGGCCAGGGGATGCCCCTGATAGAGAGAGTTTCAACCATCTCCAAGATGGACCCACTGCTGGCCAAGGCTGAGTCAGACAGCATTGTTGTTAGAAGCTCTGGGAAAACATCTTTTAAAAAGGGTAAAAAACTCTGTGCAGCAGCTGCACCCTATGAAAAGCCCACACTAGAATAGGCTTCTGGCATGAACTGTGTCCCATGAAGAGGAGCCCACACTGGAGTAGGTTTTCTGGTAGAGCGGGTGGCCGGTAGGGAGCAGTCTGTTCTGGAGGATTGCACTCTGTGTAAAGGACCTGCGCTGGAGCAGTTTATGAAGAACTGTAGCCCATGGAAGGAGGACCCCATACTGCAGCAGGAGAAGATTGTGAGGATGAAGGAGTGGCAGGGACAAAGTATTATGAACTGACTACAACCCTCATCCTCCATTCCTCTGCATTGCCCAGGGGAGAGGAGAAGGCAGAAAAGTAGGGAATGAAAAAGTGAAGCTAAGCTTGGAAAGAAATGAGGTGGGAGGTGGTTTTAGTTTTGTGTTTGTTTCTACCCTACTCTATGTTTTGGAATTGGCAATAAACTAAAGGAATCTTTCCCTGGACAAGTCTGTTTTGCCTGTGACAGTAACTGGTGAGTGATCATCCTTTCTTCCCCATCATGCTGAGGAGGGAAAGTGAAAGAATAGCATATGGATATCTGGCAGTCAGCCAAGGTTAAACCACCGCAGCACAACATACATGTAACTTGCATTATGGCTAATTTAAAATTAAATGCTAATAACGCTTAAATATCAATAATTAAATATCAATAATTAAGCTATAGTCCTCAGCATCATTAGCAGAGAACTCTGCATAGTGGAGGAGCTTGAAGTTGTGATGATTATCTCTAATTCACGCAGGTATGTTCATAAATCTTCAGAGAAAATAAATTGTGTGGAACAAGTTGCCATGTGTGTAACATTACTTAAATGTTTTGCTAATCGATCATTCTTAGGAAAACAAGTGGGGAAAAATACCAAGATCAATTAAATTGTTCTTAGCTCATAGTACTATTAGCCTGCTAACTTTTATTTTATTTTTTTTTCAAATTAATTAAACTTCCCATTGCATAGATTTGTTTAAACTTATCGTTTTTATTTATATTAATAACATTACCCCCTAGTGCATATTATTGCAATCATAAACTAGAATTGCCAAAGAGATGATATAAGTTCTGTTGTCTCTGCTGTGGAACAAGCAGGCTCAGGCTGCTATGAGCAATCACCACAGCCTGATTAGTGTGTGGTGTGCCAGCCACACAATTGCTTGCTGTGAGATAATATTTTACTATAAGGATGAATTATGCTCACAAAGTACAGTTATAATATGCAGAGGACCATGTTTACTGATACTCATTTAGCAACATGCCTTTGCTGATGCCTATATCCTTGCCAGTTTATCCATTACAGGAAGGAATATACAACCAGGACATTATAAAAATCTTGGAAGCTTTTCAAGACTACCGGAAAACATTGTTCATAAACAATAAATATGAACTAAAAAATTTACTCCTTTGCAGAACCACCATAGTGTTTTATTCAGTGTAGCACAGTGCAGTACTATACTGACAATTTAGCATTGTTTTTGTGCTGAATTCTAATTGGTTGCTGCAGCTCACAACCTTTATTAAGGTTACACCTTTTATTAATCTAGAGCTATGGGAAAATACAGTCGCCTAAGATAAACTAACACTTTTTGCAATTGCAGGCATTTCTGATTTTGTTCTCAGAGTACAGTAAATTGTGTCTATGTCACTGCCGTGTTCACTTCCAGTGTTCATTCCAATTTCCAATGGAAATAAATAGCTAAAAGTTAGTAGGTAAATAATTAGAAAAATTAAGAAGGTTGTATTCATCCAACTCCAAACACTGCAACTTAAAGGCATCAATTCTAGTTATACTGTATTTTCCTGCAATCCAGTAGAGTTTCAAATATTTCACTTTGTTACTGTTGGTATAGCTGTTTGTGCTTCTAACTCAAATTTTGCTTTAGTACTTAATTGTTCATACATCTCAACTCTCAAAAAGCTAGTCATGAAAAGAAGATGAGAATTAGGGAAAAGAAAGAAAAGACAGCATAAGGAACAATTCTGAACTAAACCAAAATCCGTTTATGTTTACAACTTAAATTCATAATAACAATA
The DNA here is from genome assembly GCA_013396935.1 of Baryphthengus martii. Classification (NCBI taxonomy): domain Eukaryota; kingdom Metazoa; phylum Chordata; class Aves; order Coraciiformes; family Momotidae; genus Baryphthengus; species Baryphthengus martii. The sequence continues at coordinate 30,345 of VWZK01002286.1, read as the reverse complement.
GAAGATTTTCCTTTGGTCTATGACAGCTGTAAATAAAGTTTCCTAGCCTTGTTACCCCAAGAATGACAAAACGTGCCCATGTTTGATTATTAAGTATAGATAATTAAAAAAACGTTCCATAAACCTCATCAAGAATACTGAATCAGGTTCTTAGATGACACATAAATCAACTGTGACTGTCTTCAGATACCTAACAGGTAGTTATTGAGAAAAGCCAGACACTGATGTGAGTTACAGAGCAAAAGAACAAGAGGTAAACAGATATGAGTCGCAGTCAAAGAAATCTCAACTGAATATGAAGCAGAAGTTTTCACAATCAGGGCAGTCAAACATTGAAACAGGTTGCCTAGATAGTCTAAGAACTTCTGAAATATTTAAAATTTGACTAGACAAGTCTCTGAGAAACCCAGTCCTGCTTTGAGATGGGAATTGAAACAAAGTAACTTCAGAGGCTGTTTCCAATTTGAATTATTCTACGACTTTCACACTGTTTCATTGTCTTAACTATTTCATCTGAGGAGATGACTTAACTTA
>VWZK01002286.1:0-29776 GCA_013396935.1 Baryphthengus martii | reverse complement strand
AAATAAAAAAAAAAAAAAAAAAAAAAAAAAAGACAGCTTATAATTCATGAGACATATTTACCAATAACTGCTTGAAGTTATGCTATGGGAATTATGAGTGAGCAATTATTTTGTATTTTAAATAAGGGTACTGATAGGCAACTACCTTAAACCTCAGTTTCAGGCACACAGGGAAAAAGCAACAAATTACTATATTCCCCATATAAGAGGGGACATTTTGAAGACCACAAGGCTTTGTTCATTTAAACTTAAACAGATGCTGTGCAGACAATATTCCCCTTACCCAGTTCTATGGAAAAAGACCTAGGAGTCCTGGTGGACAACAGGATGACCATGAGACAGCACATTTCCCCTGTGGCCAAAAAGGCCAATGGCATCCTATGGTGCACCACAAAGAGTGTGACAAGCAGATCGAAAGAGGTCTTTCTCTCTCTTTACTCTGATCTGGTGAGGCTGCCTTTGGAGTACTGTGTCCAGTTTTGGGCTCCTCAGTTCAAGGACAGGGATCTTCTGGAAAGGGTACAGTAAAAGACTAGAGCATCTTTCTCATGAAGAAATACTTAAGGGCTTGGTTCTTTTTAGTCTGCAAAAGAGAAGACTGAGGGGGATCTTTGGGCCTTGATTTTCCTGAAGAATTTAAGGTCCTTAAAAGAAACTTTTTCAATCTATGTAATTTAAATGTCTAATGCACCTTGGTTGCATTCTCTCCATGAATAAATGCTGATTTCAGAAGACCACTTACTTGATTTCTGTTAGTTTAGATTTTGAGGTACTATATGACAAGGAAATATCCTGTACTGATGGTTTTGAGTTCTTTCCACAATAATTACTTCAATGTAGTAACTAAAAAATTTATAAAGAACCTGTAATTTTGTCAAGCAGAGTGTTGACTGTAATAAATATAGTCAGCTGCTTATTTCTTGGAGAACTTTTAATTTACTGGTTTTTTTAAGATACTTATTATGAACTTGAACTGCCCTGGTGGATTTTGTGACTTCTTTCAGAAGCTAGTAATCTAACAACGTAAAATAAAGTCTTCCAGATGTGTATGTAACAAATAGGAGTCCAGTTCTTCAGAATATTGTAAATGTAAAGAAATCAGCTTCATAAGAGACCCCATTCCATTACCACATCACTAGCATTTATAACTCTTTCCATAATTGACAATTTTCATTGTAAAGGCAGCTGAATGAAATTTCTGTGGGTAGTGGAAAGGCAGTTTGAGAGATATGAGGACACTCCTAATTCATTAATGATGTTTTTATAAGCATTTGCTCCTGTTTATATAAGGCTACACAGTTATTTGACATTGTAATACAGCTAGTGGATTTTGGTGAGATGACCTAATGACTCTGTTTTATCAAAACTCCCATGTTAACTTGGCAAAATTTACTTTCCCACTAAGCCAGAAGACAATGTACAGTGATAGCCTAGCCGCACTGGCAAACTAGAAGGAAGTACATTTTAACAATGATAGAAAAGGAGATGAAAAACAGGCAAAGAGAACAGAAAAAAACTCAGACTGAGGATTCAACAGACTCATTGTTGGTATTATTTGTACTGGATCAATGCCAAAAAACCTTGGACTTACAGAAACAAAAACAAGAAGTGGCTTCATCCAGAAATATCAGAAATTGGTGGTATCAGATTGTTTTCTGCAGTACAATTCTGAACATTTCCACCCCCCTCCTTTTGTCACTTCCTCTTAGTTCTTTTCCATGGTCTTTTTCATAACCTTCACTTCAGTCATTTAACAGAAGTTACCATGATTATCTCCTTACTTCTTCTCCTTTATTCCCTTCTCCAAAGCACCGCCATCACACAGTAATTCCCCCCTGCCCCGAAGAGTTAACATTGGCTTTTTCATTCTGTTATAGACAGTAGAATTTGAGCAACCCCATTCACACAAACTCACAAGGAACTGAGAGGGAAAATGATGGTGCTACCATGACTCTAACAAACTATTTTATGCTTGCCTTGTATATTATATCCCTTTCACTGACGTGCTATTTGTCTTGTCTATTCAATTTATGTTTTTACAGTCGTATCATCTTTATTTCTATGTACCTCACACAGAAAAAGGGAAGGAGCAGGTGAAGAATGACAGTAATAATTCACGACTATACATCAAATAGAAATATAATGATGATGACGACGAAGAAGATAAAGCTAATGTTCTAAGATGTTTTCATATTTCATTTGAAAATAAGACCTGGAGTCACATCTCTTCTGTTTAGAAGAATGAAACCCAAACAAAACCCAACTCCTCCCCTTGTCTCTGATCTGAGTTTCCCTGCCTGAGAACCAGATGGTTTATTCAACTTTAAACCATAGTACAAAACTACACATGACCAATAAAGAGATTTGTACTCAAGTTTGGATTCAGATCCAAGCTGACATCACATCACAGACATAATAATAACTGAAGACATTTCCTTGCTCTTCACTGAGAGTCTCCAAATCTCTTGCTATATGCCATTACTGGGATCTGTGGCACAGATGTGAATAGCAATCATTAATTGAATCCCAAAATGACAGAGTTAATGCTTGCCTAGATAAATTCTACATCAAATTTTCTTCCTCTGACATTTCTTTGTAATCCATGAAGAGTCATAATCCTCAACATTATTCCCAGTGCAGACAAATGTTGATCTGTATCGTAACAATCACGTCATGATGGACACAGATTTCACCCTGTACAGGACATTCCTCCTTTACATATTTTTCAGTCTACTTGACAGCTTATTTCCTTCATGCTTAGAAGGTTAAGCATTTTTCCTTGGCTACCTGAACTCCTGGGTTGATTTTAGCGCAGTAGGTCAGTGCAGTATGGATCCTCCAGAAAATTAAAAAGGATGCAAAACTCAATGTTTTTCTTCTAATAATAATGCAAAAAAAAAAGTTACGCACAGTAACTAAAAATGTTCAAGTCTGTTGTTTGAAAACAATTGTGAAAAAAGTACTACTTATGTATGCAAATACATTTTCAAATATTTGCTATCACTTCATAAAGAGAGAAATACTATGTCAATTTAACCATCCAGTTCTTATCTTACAATTATCTTTGTGAGTTTGTTCTTATATCACTTTTGCTTGTTAGGGTTTCTTACATTAATTTTGCTTAAGTTAAGGTTATCTTCTGCTACACTTTCTTGAATGGAATGGGTATTATCTTTTTCCAGGAAAAAAAAAAAAAAGAAAAGCAAACAAACTTCTTGTTTTGTGTGCAGTTTCTTTAAGGATAATTTAGTTCCTTGTGATCACATTTAAAAGTTTTCTGAGAAAAAACCTGTTTAGACTTCTCTTCAGCTTTGTGTTCAGTATTGCACATTCCACAGATCCCTCTTGAGATCCAAGCATGTTTATGTAGATCTGTGCTCAAACAAGTTTGTTCATACTTAATTTCTGAAATACAATAGGAAAAGGCTTTTAAAAATCAAGAATTGTATGTCAAAATCCTTAGAACTTCACCTCTGTATCTTTAAGGGAGTAATACAATGGATTGTTTCAACCTCAGAATGAATAACAATCTCTGGTTTTGTTTTTTTTTTTTTCCATCTATTATGCTACATTATGAAAGTGATAACATACAGGTAATGTGCTGGTGTATTATAAGCAACAGAAGAAGAACATTTCAGTGACCTCTCAGTCCAGTGATAACTTTGCCAAGAAATAATAATAAAAAAAATAATTAAAAATAAATAAATAAATAAATAAATAAAGATTGATCCAGGAATCTGTCTTAGTTAGGAATTTCCTAATGCTAGTCTACTGCAGAAACACTAAATCAGCTTTCTGGCATTATTTGTGGTATAAAGGGCTAGGTTTGTTATTCAGTAGTTCAACCAGGCTTCAGGCCTGATAAATCAAAGCTACATTTCACAGTCAAGCTCAGATTAGCCTGTATGAGGAGAAGGAGACACTAATGAAATGTGACAAATAAATTAGTGTGACTTGGCTTTAAAATATTGCTCTTTTACCTTTCTTCCCTCAAGCAAGAGAAAATTATTTTGTCCAATATTTAGACAAATATTGCCTGTGTAATACAATGACAGCTAACAAGAGCTTTTCAATTTAGGAACAATGTCTTTCCAAATATGCATTACAAAAATATTTGTCCATAACATCGGCTTTGCATAAAGAACCTCTACATGCTTGGTCAGAAGACGTTTGCCTTCCTCCAAGAATGAAATCCTAACCCTGAAAGTATAGTATGTCACTACTACTGCTACTTAATATCACTTTCTCCAGCATCACTTCTGATCTAGCCTTTATGTGAAGGTAGAAACGTTAAACTTTATTTACTCACGTCCCAGATCAATTGTTTGAAGAACGGTGAACAGTGATCATATAGAGTCATAGAATATTAGGAACGGAACTCTAGAGATCATCGAGCCCAATCCCCCTGCCAAAGCAGGATCACCTAGGGCAGGCCACACAGTAACTCATCCAGGTGGGTTTTGAAAGTCTCCAGAGAAGGAGACTCCACAACCTCTCTGGGCAATCTGTTTTAGTGCTCTGTCACCCTCACAGTAAAGAAGTTCTCCTCATGTTGAGATGAAGCTTCCTATGTTCAAGTTTATACCCATTGTTCCTTGTCCTACTACTGAGCACCACCAGAAGAGTCTGTTCCCTTCCTCTTGACACCCACCACTCAGATATTTATAGACATTAGTAATATATATATAGACATTAGCCCCACTCAGTCATCTCCTTTCAAGACTAAATGTACTGCAATGTACTCCTAATTCAACATGCAGAGCTCTAGACACAGGCTGGTACAGGGAAGGAGGTGTTCTTCCATGATGATATATGTTTCTCCAGTATAGTTTGGGAAGAATAACATCTCACTTGTTCTTTCCCCTGCAGAGTTCCTGTGGACGCAGAGCAGTGAAGCACAAAAGTCATTGCAAGGAGAGTGAGAAGATCATTGTTTCTTTTAAAGCTGGCTCCTCTCACATATTTTAGACAGAGGAGACAGAGAGGTATAGAGGATTTCTATTAAACATAAGCCTGTTGCCTTCAGCTGCCATGCTGCCATCAGCCCAATCAGTTTTTCTGTCAAAAAGCATTGTGTAACTTCACCTCTGTGTCAAGGTTTGGAGACAGGAGATTTAGCAAGAAGTAGGGCTCTAGCTTTTTTTCTGGAAGGGGTGCTGCCCCCAGGGAATCTTCTTTTAGCCTATTGCAAGTCTGCATTCCAGGCTCTACTAAGGAGCATAAAGATGTGGGAGTGAGAATTGAATCCTTAACGTATAATCACAAATTTAAGATACAGTTTCACTTCAGGCATATAATAACAAGCATTTTGATTGTGACAAACTTGCTTCAACTCAATTCAGAAACCTTGAATTCAGTTCATTAGTCATAAGATTTTCTTGTAATGTTCTATTCTGGTTGCCTAGTGGAAGCAGAGGGTTTTTAGTTAGAAGTGAAATCTATTCAGATGAGAAAGCTTATGTATTCTGACAAGAAATCCTGCAGTTAGTCTAATGTAGTATTTGTAGTTTTGTATTGAAAATAAACAAAAGGTTCTGCCTGCTGGATAGATGTTCATGGTAAAGAACTGGAATGTGAGCACAGAGTAAATAACTATTTTATTTCACCAGTAAACATATTTTGTTACCAGAAATGGGTGTATATAACCCATTATTTCACAGTTATCAGCTAAAGAAATTTGTGCACTAATGTCACTCTTCATGACTCATATACCTCACATCAGCTCACTTTTTACATAGACCCTTGTTTAGGTGTGTATGTGGTCATGTTTCAGTTACTATGCTATCTATTGCAACGTGACATAGGAAGCAATAAAACAATGCTGCGTAGCAAAAAGCCAAAATTCTTATACTGTCCTGTATTCCTGGAGAAATAAGCTGGATTTTAGCTGATGTTTCTTTTTATTATTTCTTTTAATATCTATTTTTAGGCTATTTAATCTATTTAAAAAAAAAAAAAAATAGGCCTGACAGAATCAGAAAATATTTGATACTAAATCATAGTGAACAGATGATACAAAATGTCATAAACTAGGATTTATGTGGACTGTAACAAAATCCCAAACTAAAATGTAAAGCATCAGTTCAGTATTTGAGTAGCAGAAGTGTCTTGATTTGAGTTGGAACAGAACTAATTTTGTCCAGTGATTTTGCTTTTCAGCTAAGTCTTTTTTAACTAACTGCACTTTCTGAAGTTAACAGTGTCTGCTTCTAGAAGTGATAACAATATTATCAGTTACTATCAAGTTTTGGTATGCAGAAAGGCTTTTGTCCCTCCCTACAGGTGCAGCTTTTACTTTCTGCACCCCCCAACATGGTACACAGGATCAAGCAGTGGCCTTGGTCTGCACACCAGTCCCTGGTACCAACTTCAAACATCAGGCATTACCACTTCTAGAAGCAGGCACTGCCTGAGAAAACAGGCCGCTAATTTCAGATAGTGCAGTTAGTTAAAGGAACTGAGCTGAAAAGTCAATCACTCAACAGAATTGTTCTGTTCTAACTCAAACCAGGACAGAATTTCATGAAAATTTTTGTTCATTCATGAAGTGAGGGACCAGATCCCACACTTAACATTATTTATCTCACTATCTGTTGTAAGGCTACCACTTAATCCAAAGATAGAGAACTTTCCACTGCTTCCATTGAAATCAGTTGCCTTCATAGAAAGAAATACAGAGTTCAGGGGTTTAGGACAAAATCATAAAAGAATGCACCTCAAATTTATGTTCAAGTTTGCACTGTTTTTTCTGTAGAGGGACTTTAAGACAACAAGACCCAGTTTAATAAAAACATTATGAAGTGTCTGCGTTTTTTTTGTAGTACAGATTTAGATGTCTGACTGCAACCCCAATTTTCAAAATACTAACCACAAACCTTCACTTAAAACCTTACTACAACAACCGAAAAATACCCGTGGCTTTGCATCATAATCTATTTCCTATTTCCTAGGAGCAGAATGCAATATTATAGACTGTGATATCATGATAGATAATGTGACATCAGGACTAAACCAAAAAGTGAACATGTATCTCATAGTCAAGATCTTAATTCAAAGTTCTGTGCTTATTTTTTTATCAATTCATCATCAATTGATGACAGAAGTGTTCTTAGCTCATTTTAAATCAGTAGAAATATTTCATCATCACTTGCAGCAAGGGAATCCAGAAAACATGGAAAATATTTTTTGTTTTTTTTGTATTTCTTTATTTTATTTTGTAGCAGTATTTTTATTAAAGCTATAAAAATAGCTCAGTAATTCCATAACCATCTTTTGTTTAGCTATGGCTATCTTGATAAGATCTTAGGCATTGTGATTCAAAATACTATGTATTTTTGGCCAAATTGATAATAAAACTTGCTATTTTACAATAATCAAATTGATATGAGACTTTATCATGGTACTTGGTGCTTTTGTAATCAAAATCCTTACTGAAATCATCAAAAACGTCAATGTTTAGGGGAACAGAGATCACTTCAGATAAACTTTAGTCAGGATCAGCTTATGATTCCCTAGAAGGGCTACTATATGAGAAAAGAAGTAAATTTTATTTCGTATTTCTCTTGCGAGACAAGGTAAGGATAAAATTGTTGTTCTCATTGTTCTACCTGTGCTGAAAATGTAGAGAAGTGGTGTTATCATGGATATGAAAGTAACACAAATGCCTACATTTCAATGACTCAATAACAGTTGTTAACTTGGCAGCACGGAACATGTGTCAACTGTACTTTTAAACAACCTCTAATCTTTCATGAGAACTATTGGGTTTAGAACACTTTATTTTCAAAGAAAACTAGGATTAAATACAACTTTGGAAAAGTAAGAATCAAATTACAAATTGTCAGATAGCTTGTCTTAACTACAATAGAAATTATAACTCTATAGCATAGACTGACATTAATGATACAGAGACATGCATGGATGTAGCTTATACCAACTACATATTGAGCAAAATATATTTAAAAAATATTAACTACAACAGTCTAAAAAGCAAAATAATATATTTACTGGCTCTGAGGGCTATGTGAGGTTTAGTTACCAAATTTCCTATAGTAACATATAAAAATCAGGCTTGACGTGTTGGATTAGAAAACATCTCCAAATAAAGTCTACTGGATTATAAGCAGATATGTTAAATATAATTCACATAAGTTAATTTAATGTCATCTAAGAAAAATCACAATTTATGTATTTGCATGAGATTTAGGAACTTGAATATACCAAATGGAATACACCAAGTTATTGTCATGTTTTGCTGCATTTATGTAACACAACTGGCTTGATTTTATTTCTGACAAACTCGAATTTCAAATATTATTGCTCTAGAAGGCAAATCATCCGGCAGTTACCTTTGAATCATGATACAGGCACTATAGCAAAACCTCCGTATTTCTAATGTGCCCAAAAAAGATGATTTGAAATTTAAAGCACTCAGAAAAATCTTTTAAACTAAATGTAAATACTACAAACTCAACTAGAAATAGTAAAATTAAACAAAGGTAGGATACCTGAGAAACAGATTTGATTTGAAATCTCATTTAATATTGCTTACCTTTGAAGCACATATATACACCTATGTATCTAGTACACCAGCTACCTGAGATTTTTAACACCACTTAATTTGATTGTATTTGAATGATTTGCATTTAAAAGACGGTTTTACAGCGGCAAAGGCTGTGCAGAACATAGGCTTTCCCTCATTTGTGGAGAGAATTGACATCAACAATAAGCCACTGTTAAAATTATACTCTGACTTATGTTAGTCACAACACTTTCAACAGCTTTATGTTCTTAAAATACAGCCTGTATCATCAAGACTGAAAAATTTTGTGAATAGGAATTGATTTGCTTTCAAGAATAAATTGCTAAATGTGCCTGAGCTAGAGTTATCCTTACCTTTCCTGGGAATGGTGCATTCTAAAGCAGCCTATTTTACCATGTGATCTACTTTTCCATGATCTGCTCTGACATCATATGATGCCCTTGAGGCTCTAAAATACCACTGTTATTCAAAGGGTGTTATTTTCCTCCTTCCTTCTCAAGTCAGAGCATCTGGTATAATGCAAAGACTGTATAACAGCCCAGAATAACAGTGGACTTATATCACTAAATTTACAGCACATATTATATACTCTAAGATTTGATATGAGAGAATGTACAGGTCTTTTTTTTTTAATGGATGCTGGCCTACCTCAACAGGGCTGAGGAATAGAGAGTGCCAGAACTCGGGAGTTTCAGCCCTCTGGCTATAGAGAAAGACTCCAAGACAAGATTATTCCAAAACCTGCAGAAGAAAACTAGGTTGGTTGTTTGTTTGTTTGTTTTACTCCAGAAAGTCTTTGTAATCTCTTATTTCTGTTTCAAAGCATTCCATACACACTTTCATGTTTGACACAGAGATATGAAGACATATATATTTTTCAGATGGATACAGATATACATTCACAGGAACACTGTACACAATTTAAATATTTATACTTTGCCAAAAATACTGATTGGATTTGTCTATGTTTAAGCCATCTTTTTTTAATATATCCTTAAGAAACAGCTGCAATTACCAAATATATTAACACAGGAAAACTGTTAAACATGCAGTTGAGCCTTTAAAATATTTACAATAAAGAATAAATACATTTTCATGGCCTGCTTCTCCATTTCTATTACCAGAAAATATCACTGTGATTCCATTCTAGTATCCAGACACAAAACTGATGGGAAGGAATCAAGCTGTAAACTAGTGACATAAACCCACAATATTACAAAACACTTTCCTTAAAAGCATTCTTCACATTCACATCCATTAAAATATAACAAAACAAAAATTGGTTTTGTCAAGTTGACCTTTTTTCCTCCATGAAACATTTATTATCTCATTCTGCTTGCAGAATATGAACATACTTAGTAATTCTTTGTACATACCAGCCTCTGGAAGTAAAATAACAATTTCTACCTGTTTGGAAAGTGAATTTATATTGAATTAAAATATTCTGAATCTTCAGCATAATATCAGAAAGTGATGAAATAAATTTAATAGGTTTAACACCAACTTGCATGAAGCAGGACTATGTAATGAAGCACCTCAAATCTGATTCAGGAAACATACACCAAAGTGGTTTACATAATAACCCTGAAATGACCACAGTTTGCATAGTGTGCTAATGAAAGACAAACACATCCTGAAATCACACTGGGGTGAGATCCAGATGTGCACTATCCTTTCTACATGTAGTCTCCTCTTCAAAGCAACTTGAGTCTCCATACAAGGAAGGACAGAATTTTATATCTTACTGATGCTACCCTACTTTACCCAGTAGAGATGTAGAGTTTACACTTCCTTTAAGGATTTCTGTTCTTCTACTTCACAACAAAATGTCCCATCGGAGGTTAAAGCAGAGAGACGGAAGGAAATGTCTTCTTTACCATTCTTATAACAACACCATTGTGCAGCCAAGAACAGGGGATTCACAAGAAGAGAAAGCAAAACGGGGTTATAGGCTTTTTTAATCTCCAATGAACTGTTCCTTGAAGTGAGGGGAGATTTCTGTCTACACAGCATTGAAATGCTATAGGGAAAAAAAGACATTGAGAGAAGAACCATAACTCGCTACTTGAAAGTGAAGACTGAAATCATTAGGCTACAAAAATCTTCCTTCATTACTTCACTGATCACTATTTTGTCTCTGTATACGAAACTGGCATCCTTACTTCTATAACAGTAAAGTTAGGACATAAAGCACTATTGTTAATTTTTTAAACAAAATTCATTTTTTACAAAATTCATTTTTTACAAAATTTCAAAGAACTCGCTAAGATTAGTTTTTATCAGCTGAGAGTCATGAATTACACTGAACCAGATTGTCCTTATCTTGTCTGTTTCCCTAATTTTAAGGCTTTTTTTTCCAAGCAGGTGTACATCAATAACACCGCCCCATCCATTTGCTAATACAACTTTTCATCCTCATCACTGCAGATGATTTTGCTACTTAAACTAAAAGGGATCATAGATTTAAGTCTCAAATTATTACCTCATTCAGGGCTGCACAGCAACTCTTCAGCTTTGGAAATTAAGTGGATTTTCAAACCTGTCTATTGGTCTACTATGACCACTTTTGTATTGTTATTCTGTTCGTAACTATGTACAGTTATGAACAGAATGCTGATTGTTTTGAATGTTTTTCTCCAGCATAGAGCTATCTTCTTTCATGGCGTATCTTAAGCTTCTTGGCGTAATTCCCAAAACAAGGAACCAAAATTGTACTGAGATGCTGACCACTATATCTTGTATCTCATGAGTTTCATTCCTAATGCCCAACCACATGCTTATATTGGTCGAACTATCTTAATTTCACTTTTTTTTCTATATTTTCAAGTTCTCATTTTCTCTTCTCTTGTGATTTGTACGTAAATATTTTCTCCCATTCTTTATCTTGTCTTTTTATAAAGCACTGTTTTAGTTTTAATTATTTGACTGAAATATATCTTTTTTTTTTTTCTCTAGCACTCCAGCAAAGGAGAAGAACAACTGCTATTCTCATTTTACAGATGAAAAAAATTAAAGAACCTGCTTGAAACCACGAAGTAAGTTAGCAGCACTGTATGGATTGACTCTTAGCTGTGTGATTTAGCCCCCAGTACTTCAGTGATATTAGCTTCATTTGAATGGCCACTGCCAAGTAACTCTCCTGAGAGTGCACAATTGAGGCCTGTCAACTGTGACCACCAGACAAATCCAAAGGATATCAGAGTACTACAATGTGACTACCAGTCACATCAAAGACCATCATGAAGTGAATGCTTGCTTGTTCCAAATCACACAGATTTATAGGCTGGGACATCCAAAAATTGAAATACATGTGGACTTGGTAGTTTCCGACTAGCTTTAATAAAATTCATGAGTGCAGCTGATCCAGAGTTTTGCAGTCCCCATCAGTGATTGTCACAGCTTTATAATTTTGGTTGTAGAGTTTTAGGCTTCCTCAAGGATTACAACGAAATTATCCCAGTCAGGAACCTATGACGTAGCCAATTCTAAAGACACTTTATAATACTCTAAAATTAAATGATCTGAAAGAGTCAGGTTTTGATTTACCTGCCTTAGAGCTTGAATTACAAGCTACCTTAAGTTTCTAATGTGGAGATGTCATGTACATTGAAAGCACTTGATAACAATAAAGTGAAGAGACTTGACAAATAATATTTTTAAGATCTTTCGTACATTGTTTCATCTTCATGCTCCATCTTCACGCACTGCAAATGTTGAGATGGAGGCAAGCTGTGGATTTTGTTTGTTTGTGTTGTGTAAACTATAATAGTTTAGCAGTAACTTTGAAGTAATCTTGAAAATTTGCTCAAGCAAGGAAAAACATAAGAGTATTCAGAATCCCAAAGAATACAATCTTGGGGTTTTTGAGATTGTTGGTTTTGTTTGGTTTGGGATTTTTTTTTTCTGTTTGGTTGGTTGTTGATTTTTTCTGGATGGAGCAGGGCAAGTATTACTTTTAAACCATCTCTGGTAAACATGGATACCAGCAAATATTTTCTTACAAAAAAAACCCTCAAGAACTGTGTTGCATTGGAATTAGTGGATGTTTTTAACTGATATTAAAAGTGTCAGGATTTCAACCCAGGAACTCAAAATCTGTTTAAAATACATTGAAATTAATTATATTTAACTATAGTAAAAGCTCATACAGCTTCCTGGATAGTCGATAGAGAGAAATTGGAGACTTCTCTTTTCTTCCCCAATTTATTTTTAAAAGCATCTGAGGTTGATTAGGTTCTTAAACACTTCAAACAAGGTCTGTATATACCTTTTTTGTGAAAGTGACCCAACTTATCCATGGCAACAGAAAGAAGATGGGAGACTCGTACATTGTCTGAAGGGAGGGAAGTATATCAGTTGCTCATTTGATGTTTATCCTTGGAGTATTTTTATTGCTTAAAAAAATATCAACAGAAAAAATAGAACCTTTGGAAGTGTTTGTTTTGTAATTAGTATTTTGCTCAAATGTTAACCAATGGCTGGGCTGGACATGGAACTGTAGTTGAATGTTGGAATGCCAGCTGATGAAAGTGTGCTTTAGAGAGAGATTGGAATGAAAAGTTGTTTTGTTGGCCAAAAGGAAAGAGGAGACTATGCAAACCGTGGTGGAATGATTGGTTAAACAGCTGGAATGGCAACTTGGAGAAGGCATTCTGGATCAAAAATTACATTTGTTAGGATACTTTTGACAGAGTATTTAACATCTACCTCTCTGTGTAACAGTAGTCAGTGCATTTCATTTCACAAATCTTTAAATCTTAAATAGACCATGGATCAAAGTGTGAGACAACTTGTCCAAACTTGCATCATAAGGATAAATGATTCTTATTTTCAGTCTTTTGTTCAAGAGTGTGTGTCTTTGGTATTTTTCTTTTTTTTTCCTCAATGTATTTCTGAAATATTTTTCAGTTCATTAGGCAAGACTTTCTATGGCAATCTGTATACCACAGATTATGATGATATATCACAGGTGTAACCTGTGGAATATGCCACAGGTTATGACTACAGCTGAAATTAAAAAGATCTTGACATTCTGTATATTTTCTTGCAGTGGCTGATGAGGATCTTAGGCTACAAAAGCAAATAGTGCCATAGAAATTTACTTTACATTGTTCTGATTTCACTATGAAGCCTTCACTGGTGCCACAGTTAGGATCTTTCAGTGATTTAAATAGCAGTGTAGCATTAGTAGACCCTTACCTATGGAGATCTTAAATGAAAAAGGAAGAAGGAACTAATTCAAAAGATTATTTACCCTCACTCTCCTGTAGAGCAGTTTTTCCCTATCTACACCCAGACATATTGATTTATTTCTATATTCTTTTACTTCATATGATAAAGAGAAACATAGACTCACATGGGTAAGTGGGAATCATTTGAATTTAGGTATCTAAAAAATTAAGTACAAAAAATTTATTTTAGTAGTTGAAAGAGGAACAAGCATATCAAGATAGAAATTAATTTGACCTTTCTTGGGCATGCATTTTAGGATGAAACATACTATCCTCCAGGAATTTTCTTTTAACTGAGTAAAGATGAACTGAGACTCAAGATCTTAAATATTAAAGATCATTTTAAAATTATTATGTTAGGAAAAAAGTAATCTCCCCAATAACTTCTATACTAACTGACACCAATCCTCTACTCCCTAACACATAGCTGACAGATCCTTTAGGTCTCTGTATCATTTGAGTATCAGCAAGTGAGCAGCTGCGTGGTGCTCAGATGTTGTCTGGGCCTAAATCATGACAGCATCCTTTGAGGATGCCAAAGTAAATAAAGTTTATTTCAAAAAAATGTATTCTGGGTACCTGAAAATCAACAAAAACTAGCTGAGTTGCATTTCCTACAGGTCTTATTGTGTTTCAGAATATTAGTAACATTTGCTGTACATATGAAGGAGAAGTTTCTCCCAGTGAACATATTCCGATAAACATCCATCCATGGAGAGGCTATCTGTGATGTCCAGAAATATCCAGTTTTACAGAATCATTAGATTCTAAAAAGGTAAAAAAGGCAGAAAATCAAAAAAACAAAAACAAAACCAAAACAACAACCCAACAACAATTTAAATTGAAAGTTGACTAAAAGATTAAAGAGTTGAGAAAGAGAATTCCAGATTGTGCATCAGAAAAGGAGGAAGAGTCTTAGAAAAAGAAGGTTGAAGTCAGGGTAACAAAAAATGTACTTGAAGGAAGAACAATGAAGCATAAATTGTATAAAGTTAAAACATATGGAACAAACGTTAGGACAATAAATGTAAGTCAAGAAAACAAGAAGGATGAGAAATTTTAAAATTTTATTATTTAAAAATACTATATGAAACAGATTTGTTGTTTTGCAAAAATAGCTTCACAACCCCTCAGTCCTTAGGAACACCTAAGTCCCTGGGAAATGTTTTGGTTTTTCACTGTTATCAAGATTTTCTAAAAAGTAAAGAAACAGGTGGAAACAGGAAACAGTTATTTCACATCTCTCATGTTTAGGTTTAGAAAAAAAGTACTCATTCTTCATGAAATAAAAAAATGATATATTTTGAAAATTAAATTCTAGTACTAGACAGCATTAAAACATAAAAAATTATAGGTCAAGCCTTTTTTTTTGTACAAGTATTCAAGGCTGTAGTTCTAAACACAGGACTGATGGCTCTGCCGTAATCGGTAAGCCTCCCTAGTTTGGACCAAAAATTACATCACTCTCAGAATCATAAAATTTAAGTTAGAAAAAGTCTTTGGAAGTTACTTATCCCACTCGCTGCCCAAAGCACATCTACTTAGATCAAGATTCTCAGGACTGTGGCAGGTAAGTCTTGAAAATCATTATGGACAGACATTCTACTACTTCCCTGAGCAACCTATTCCAGTATTTAAGCATCTTCATAATATTTTTTTTCTTAGTATCTAATCAGTATTTCCTATGTTCAGCTTCTCTTTTCCTTATTCTACTGTTGCAGGGTTACAAGAGGATAAGCTTCAAAAGTTGGCTTCATCCTAACATATATTTAGTCACTGTAGAATAGCAACATACAAGGGTGAAGGAATTATTTTGTTGTTTTGTTTCATTTTGGTTTGCTTTGGTTTATGTTTTTGTTTGCTTGACATAAGCTTCTAACTTGATCAACAAAATGTTTAATGTTAACAAATCAATATTTTCTAGGGAGAAAAAATATTTTTTTGAAAAACTGATGACTGAATCTAACCAGTGCTCAGTATATCTCATTTTGACTGGCACTTGAATAACAAATTATCTGAGTGATTTGATGTTTTAAAAATCCTTAAAATCTTTATGTTCCTGATTTCTTCTTAATTGAGTTTTAAAACAAATATCTACACAGGAATAATGACAATTCTAGCAGTTCATTCATATTCAGACTACTAGCACGAGCATTTTAGTTACATAGGCTGCTTTTTTTGCTTTACTTTTTCAGCAATATCACAGAATCACAGAATGGCATGGGTTAGAAGGGATCTCTGGAGATCATCTAATCCAAACCTCCTACTAATATGTGCTGGCAATTCTTGCTATATACCTCTTACAGTCAAAATGGATCTTGAACAGTGATACATTTATACAAAATTTTTTGAAAAAGTTTCTCCTTAACACTGTAAGACTATGAAGGAAAGTCTCTGGACTCCCTGCTTGTTCTTTCTCGATGTTAACTTGAATGAGTAGTAGGGTTCCTTTGATAGCTTAATGATTGTAACTAATCAAGCTAGACAGGCAATCAGCTATCTACAAGCCTACTGCCTATAAGCAGTGTATTTCCTGCTATTCCGATCTAATATATATCTTTTTTTAATAGATTTTTCTGGTTCTAGTACATTTACAATTTCTCAATGTCAATCTATCATTGACCTGGTCAATACAGAATTCCAACTTTATTGTGAAGAACTGAAGTAATTCTTCTCCTCTCCACTTACCTGTCATCCTTTGCATGTTGCCAGTGACCCTAACTATCTCTTTTATCCCATCAGCTGTACTATTTATTCACAGAACACCTTTCCTTAGGAGGCTGGCAGAGCTATAGTCATTTTTTTTCCTAACTTCCTACTTCAGACAGTTTCAAAGCATGTTCGTCTGAGCCATAACCATTTTTTATTTTTTTTTTTAATCTGCGGGGTTGTTTTTACCAGAACTATTCTATTCCTGCACTTTTAGTTTAGAATCATCTGCTAGAAATAAGTATGACTTGTTGCTTTACATGTGACATGGCATGAATAAAGATACAAAAATATTAACCTTGATGAATTAAGTTCTTGTTTTACAGAAAGAAGTGGATATTGGGAAAGAAGAGAACTTATTTCCGTTGAGAAGTTATCTTTTTTTTCTTTCTGGTTTTTATTTTGGGTTGGTTGGTTGGTTTTATTCCTCAAGGAGCAGTGCTTAGAATTCCCTATATGTTATTATTGTCTGAGAATAGAAAGAAAGAGGTGTGAGGGATTATTACAGAAATACACATTAGCATTTAAATAAATGCAGTATTTTGACTTAGCAGAGGTTACCTATAATGGTGAATATTTTCATGTTAGCTGTGTCTCTTAGATACTGATTGTATTTGAGAACTGATAAAATATTGATTCCTTTTTGACATCTCACACCTCACCAGCAGCCCGAGCAGGTTCAGTATCATTAGTAAAAAGAAATCAATATCAATTCACCAGTTTCTAGTGCAATTTTACCATACTATCTAAATAGGAGGACATGAATGCAAAAAAAATATTTAGATTCTGTAAAATACAAACTTGTTTTGGTTTGCATATATTAAAAGTAACACATAAAATATATTAAGGCAAAGAACATGAAAAGAGGAAAACTATTTTCCAACATCAAAAATGCATTTATTTGCAAATCTGAGTACTTCATAATGAAAGTAGACTCTGTTTTTACATTTCAAAAAGTGAACAACATATAGAAAGTATTTTATAGAATCTTCCTGAATACCAAGAGGGATTTATTTAATTAATGTCTGAAACAAAGTTAAAACTAGCTCACCTCTTCAACCTTTCAGTGCTGTTTGGGGTTTTTTATAGGTTTTAGATTTACCATAGTAATGGATTTCAGGTGCATTTAAATGAAAGAAACAGAGGTATTGTTTTCAGGCGGAGATTAACAGAAACTTTTGATTCAGGTATGCTACTTCCAGAAAGCAATTAACTTTATTGTCTGAAGGTATGCCTGCATCCTTATTGCAATAGTTCAATTTTAATTAATATTAAACACTCAGATATATCTTAGTGCAGCAGTAATATATATTTCATCCAAACTCAGTCATTAGGGAGTAGTCCTAAGGTCTAAAAGCACCAGGATTGGCAGAACAGATTCGCATCAGCAAGGGACCACCCTACAGAACATAGGGTGTGAGCAAGGTAGCTCTGGAGATAGTGGCCAGGTCCAGCCAGGACTCTGGTCACAAGGACATACCATGACAATAAAGCAGGGCCAGGGTCAAGCCTGGAAGTCAGTCAGGCTGTTACTGAGCAGAAGATCAATATTTTTCCAATGTAGCTCAGGATAGGGTTGATGGCCCCAGGAGGAACTGAAATGGAGTCCATAGGTGTAACTGGGAGCCTCAGGTGAGGCTGGTCAGGCCCAGGAAGTCTTATTAGTGTATTCAGAGCCCTGACGTAAGCCTGAAAATGCTAATACAACATGATGACAAGTCTGATATTTGTTTCATAGTACTCCAAATATGATTGATTCTGAAGGGAGAAGACCCCTGAACTATCTGAGAAAGTCAAAAACTTCATTACTATTCACCCATCAAGTATAAATGAATCCCATTATGAATCCCCTTATTACATAGCAAAAAAAAAAGGTTAAAATGTATCTGATGAACTCTACGCTTATTAGAATTGATAAAACCTATAGAAATGGTGTCAGTGACGTGGACAGTGGGATCAAGTGCACTAGCAGCACGTTTGCCAACACCAAACTATGTGGTGTGGTCAGCACGCTGGAGGGAAGAGATGCCATCCAGAGGGACCTGCACAGGCTTGAGAGGTAGGCCCATGCAAACCTAATGAAGGCCACCAAGGCCAAGTGCAATGTCCTGCAGCTGGGTCCCAAGCACAAATACAGGCTGGGTGATGTGTGACTTGGAAAGCGGCACTGTGGAGAAGGACTTGTGAGTGTTGATGGTTCAAAAGTTGAATATGAGCCAGCAATATGCGCTCAGAAAGACAACTGTGTGCTGGGCTGCATCGAAAGAGGCATGGCCAGAAGGTCAGGGAAGATGATTCTGCCCCTCTGCTTTGCTCTGTGAGACTTCACCTGGAGTACTGTGTTTAACTCTGGGGCCTCCAGCATAAGAAGGACGTGGACCTGTTGAAGAGAGTCCGGAGGGCCACAAAGACAATGGGAAGCCTGAAACACCTACACCTTGCCATGCTACTTTTCCAGCAGATGTGAGGGTGGCTGAAGTCCATCAGTAGGATGAGAGCCTGAAGATGAGAAGCCTCCTGTAGCTGAAATAAGAAGGCTTCTCTTTCTTAATGCTGTGGTATGCAATAGATTCTTAAACTTGCCTGTTTTAATATATCAAACATTTATATTTTTAAAATATTTATGAAAACTGTATATTTCAAAAGCTAAAATGCACCATCAGTAATAATGATGATTATTATTAGTTCACAGTTATCATGGTAGAACTAGAATGCCAAAGACCTTTAGAACTTCCATCAGGAACTTCTTACGAAAAGGGCACTGTCTGGACCTTAAAGGAAAAGTTGTTGAGATACGGAGAAAGTAAAACTGGGATTAATTTCAACCAAAGCTTGACTTTGTCTATTATTAATAGGAGATGCAAACATCTCTGAAAGATGATTTTGTCATCACTGCTTTAATTATCTGAGGAAGTAACAAATTCACTTTGGAGCTACCTGTATCTTACCTTTATTTACTAAGCAGCTACCAAGGGTAAGGTACCTAATAATAAATGAAATAAATCTAATACTCAGTGATTTTTCCCTATTTAGACATGAAATCAGTGGAACAGCTGATCAAAGGGCAGTTACCTTTCTTATGTGTTTCAGGAGAGAATACATCATGGACTATACCTTTTATATGCAATAATATCTGTGCACTGGAATTTTGATTGCTTGATAGAATAGATCATTCTTGAAATGTCACAAACCTGAAAAAATGTATATGAAATCACATTCCTATGTGATAATTCAATTTATCTGCATTGAAATTGATGGCAAAGTTTCCACTGACATCAGATTAACAAGAGCTACTGGATGTTCCTATATGTTTAAAATAATTATACATATACCTAGAAGGGATGTACATGTCTGTAGCTGAATATATCGAGAACTGTAAGATAAAAAAAGTCTTTGACTCAAACCAAATCTTTTTACAAGCTCCATAACATTTCAGTTGTTGTTGTTATTCATTTTGCTTTCCTCTGCACTTTTTTAATCTGTCCAGGAGAATTAGTGCTAAAATAAGATAAGAAAAGTCGTTTTCACTACTTCCAAAATCAGCTGGCACCAGGAAAAAAAAAAGCCTGTTCTCTTAAGTTTTCCAGACTCAATTTTCACAGACCTCAGGGATTTAGACAGCTTAGAAAGCTCAGCAAAGTTCTTTATATGTGTGTGAATTTAAATCAAGCTCTTGAACTTTTAAAAGTTTTGCCCATTGCAAACTCCTATTTATATATTCTTTTTATACGTACAAACAACTAAATGTTATTTTTCTTTTGTCTAAATATTTTATTAAGAAATTGCAAATGTTAACAAGTTTTGCTAAAAAAAATCAGTGTATATTCCAATTACTAGCTTATGTAACATTAGTAATGGAGACAAGAGAAAACTTTTAATAAAGAGCTTTTATTGTCCAATTTATAAACAGAGAAAAAGAAAATTACTTGTATACAAATTTAAGCACAAATTAATTTGTGGCATGTGCTAAAAGTGCACAGACTGATATTTTTCAAAGCAAAAGTGTTTTTTAAGCAAACCTTCATCACAGACGTTATCATCTTTGATTTTTAAGTAGTGTATACAAAAAAAACGCAGTTCATAAACCTTAGATTGATTTTTTAAAAAACAGATCAAAATTACTTGGACATTCGTGGAAGTTAGTGTCAGGAATTTCATTACCATGCTTTCCTTTAAAACTTTTAGCCTACTGATCATGTGACTGAAAAATGGGTCATTCAGGCAGTTCTTTTTGAAGGCAGGAACACAGTGATAAAATTTGTAAAAGGACAGTCAGAAAGCCAGTAGTTACAATCCGACTTATCTCAATTCTCAATCCAAGTGTCTTCTTGTAGATAATGAGATATAATGGTCTGCAATGCCCTGGATAAACCTCTTCTGGTGATGTCTGAATGACAGCTACTTTTAGTAAGAAAGCAACCAAAGAAATGTTCAGAAATCCAGACACTAGTACTTGTTTAGGTTAAGTTAGATACTTTTTTTAAAAAAAAAAATACAGCTTATTCTTGAAAATGAGAACAGAGAGACCTCCTTTTTAGACTCTGTGTATCAAAGTGTGGAACTCTTGCATCAAATGACTGTAGATCACCTTTTACTGTGGAAAAACAACTAGAGCTAGAAACAAACATGAACTTGAGCTTATAGAGCCATAAGATCAGTTCACAAGATAAGTAATGTAAGAATCATAGAATCATAGAATCATAGAATTGTTGAGGCTGGAATAGACCTCTGAGATCATCAAGTCCAGCCTATAAATGTTGTTCTGGTTTGAGTCTTTCCCTAACTCCTAGATCCATATATTCTGATATATAAATGCTATTAGTTGCAAGTTATAATTTTAATAATTTACAGTCTTACAGACCTCTTTAAGAGATACTCAGTGAGAAGCATTCATATACAAAATACTTAAACACAACCAGAATGTGAATTCTTTTAATATTTGCAGTGCTTAGAGTGTTTAAATTGGTCTTAAGATTTCAGAATGTGTGTGCAACTTTTGTAATATGTTTGACAGCAGTTTTCACTGAGAGTTGCAAATCAACTTGTTAGGAAAGTAACCAACCTACAATCATAGGATCATAGAATGTTAGCAGTTGGAAGTGACCTCTACAGATCTTCTAGTCCAACCCCCTCTGCCAAAGCAGGATCACCTAGGGCAGGCCACAAAAGTATGCATCCCGCTGGGTTTTGAAAGTCTCCAGAGAAGGAGACTCCACAATCTCTCTGGGCAGCCTGTTCCAGTGCTCCATCACCCTCATAGGAAGAACGTTGCTCCTCATGTTGAGGTGGAACCTCCTGTGTTCTAGCTTGTACCTGTTATTTCTTGGCCTATTACCAGGCACTACAGAAAAGAGACTGACCACTTACATTTGACACCTACCTCTTAGCTATTTATATACATTAATAAGATCCCCTCTCAGCCTTCTCTTCTCCAGACTAAACAGCCTCAGATCTATCAGCCTTTCCTCATAGGAGAGATGTTCAAGTCCCTGTATCATCATCGTAGCCGTCTGTTGGACTCTCTCCAGTTGATCGCTGTCTCTCTTGAATTGGGGGGCCCAAAACTGGACACAGTATTCCAGATGTGGTCTCATCAGGGCAGAGTAGAGGGGGAGGAGAATCTCCGTTGACCTGCTGGACACAGTTTTCTTAATGCACCCCAGGATCCCATTGGCCCTCTTCACCACAAGGGCACATTGCTGTCCCATGGGTAACTTACTGTCCACTAGGACTCCAAAGTCTTTCTCCATGGAGCTACTTTCCAGCAGGATGACTCCTAATCTGCACTGGTGCCTGATATTACTCCTCCCAGATGCAGGACGCTACACTTGTCCTTACTGAACTTCAAGAGGTTCACCTTAGCCCAGCTCTCTAGCCTGTCTAGATCTCATCGGATGACAGCACAGCCTCCTAGTGTGTTAGCCACCTCTCCCAATTTCATATCATCAGTGAAGTTGCTGAGGTTACACTCTACCCCCTCATCTAGGTCGTTGATGAAGATACTGAACAAAACTGGACCCAGTGCTGACCTCTGGGGAACACCACTGGCCACAGGCCTCCAACTTGACTCTGCGCCACTGATCACAACCCTCTGAACCGCTGAGCCAGTGTTGCGTGAAGTGTGTGTGGGAGGGGAGGGAGAATTTAGTAAGAGAAAACTCCCCTTGCGATCTAGCTGGTCCTCAGAGATTAGAGGGGCTAGGGGTGGCTGGACTGATCTCTTAAGAGGTATATCAATTAAGATGTGTCGCTATAGGTCCAACCCCAGATTCACGAACAGCTTGTATGCTGTAGGTCCGGTTTCCTGAGAGGGAGCAGTTGGATGCACGAATAGCACAGTTTTCCCGTGATTATAGGTCCGATACCAGATACACGAACAGTCTATACTGTAGGTCTGGTCGGATTCACGAATAACACGGTTTATTTACACTCGCAACATATACAGATTCTTTAAGATTGCCGGTGATATATATACTAAGCTGCAGAAACCATTATATAGCCCAAAATACAAGTAAATTCCCGGGGTAAAACAAACAAGCAAACATACAGACAGACACACACAGCATAGGTGAGGCACAAATCTTACCAAAAGGCGTCCCTTTTGGGAGGGCGAGGAGGACAAACCCGTCAGTCTGTCCCTAGGATTTGGTGTCGGATTCTCGTCTCCCCAACCAGGTCCCAAATGGGACCCATATTTATACTTCAGTTCCCCATTAATGTGTGAAGTTTTAAGGTGTGTCGATGTGACTGTAGGCAGGACCCTTAAGTGCGGTTATCAGATGCACAGAACACCTCCTGTGGAGCTTTTCAGCCTTGATGGCTTCTGCCGGGAACAGCCATTGTCACATACTCATCTGCCGGGAGCAGCCATTGTCACACACATCTGCTGGGCACAGTCATTGACACATACTCATCTGCTGGGACTCCACATTTCAGTGTTAGCATAACACAGACCACGGAATTTCCATCCTATCTCAGTGTTTGCTTTAAACACTAGGTGCTTATCAACAGTGATGAGTTTCGATGGCATGTGTTTTCTGCTCTGTGCTGTCTGATTCCGACAGCCAGTTCGCAATCCACCTTACAGTCCAATCGTCTATCGCACATTTCTTGAATTTTTCTATGAGAATGTTATGGGAGGCAGTATCGAAACCCTTACTGAAGTCAAGATATATGACATCCACTGGTCTCCTTTCATCTATCCATTTGTTTATGCCTTCATAGAAGGCTATCAGATTAGTCAGTCAAGATCTCCCCTTAATAAATCCATGATGGCTATTCCTGATAACCTTATTTTCTTCCGTGTGGTTAGAGATGGCCTCCAGAATCACAGAATTATTGAGGCTGGAAAAGACCTCTGAGGTCATCATGTCCAGCCTATGAACTAACACCACCACATCAGCTAGACCATGGCACTAAGTGCACATCCAGTCTTTCCTTAAACACCTCCAGGGGTAGTGACTTCACCACTTCTCTGGGCAGTCCATTCCAATGTTTGATCACCCTTTCCACGAGGAATTGCTTCCTAATATCCTAATCTTCCCCCGGTGCAGCTTCAGGCCATGCCCTCTCATCCTGTCACTAGTTGCCTGTCTAGCTGTCACTAGAATTAGCTGCTCCACCACCTTTCTAGTGATGGAGATGAGACACACTGGTCTGTAGTTGCCTGGGTCTTCCTTCTTGCCCTTTTTGAAGACTGGAGTGACATTAGCTTTCTTCCAGTCACCAGGCACCTCCCCCATTCTCCATGATTTTTCAAAAATTATGGAGAGTGGCTCAGCAACAGCATCAGCCAGCTCTCTCTGCACATGTGGTGCACCCCATCAAGGCCCATGGATTGTGTGTTTTCAGTTTATCCAAGTAGTTTCTAACCCCATCCCCACCGATCAGTGGTGTCTTCCTCTCACCAGTTTTGCTCTCTTACTTCCAGTGACTGGGATTCCTGAGGGCTGACCTTAGGAGCAAAGACTGAGGCAAAGAAGGCATTCAGCAATTGTGCCACCTCTGCATTCTCTGTCACCTTATCTCCTACCTGATTCAGCAGTGGACCCACATTTTCCCTACTCTTCCTTTTCTCATTGATGTATTTGAAAAAGCTCGTCTTGTTTTCTTTCACCTCCCTAAGTAGACTGACTTCCAAGAGAGTCTTGGCCTTTCTTGTTGATTCTGTGCATACTCTGGTGGCATTTCTGTAATCCTCCCTATTAATCAGACCCTTTTTCTACATACTGTAAATTTCCTTCTTCCATTTGAATTTTTCCAGGAGCTCCTTGCTTATCCTTGCAGATTCCTTGCCTCCTCTATGATTTTTTTTTTTTCAAGGGAATACATTTATCTTGAGCTTGGAGGAGGTAGTGTTTGAATGTTGACCAGCTCTCTTGGGGCCCCCTACTTTCCAGAGCCCTAGCCCGCGGAATACTTCGAAGTAGACCTTTGAAGAGGACAAAGTTAGCCCTCTGAATGTCCAGGGTAGAAATTTTACTTATTATCCTGCTTCTTTCCCTAGCTATTCTAGACTCTAACATGGCGGAACCTGTAGGAATATATTGCACAGAAGAGTATGTCTAAATAATTACTCTAGAGTCTTATAGAGAAATAGTGTGTTGGCTTAGTGAGAACAAAAATCTTACGCATGGTTTCACATCTTCAACATTAAATGTGTTACTGAGATACCTATGCTGCCCTTCGTTTCCTAAATAGCAAAAATGGACAGGTACTCTGGAAGATGACAAAACACAGATAAAATCAAAATCTTCTGCTGAATGAATTTAATCTATCTTCATTTCTAGCTTGTGACTGCATAGTCTTCTTTCTAATGATGCAGGTATTTGTGTGGTCTTCTTATAAACTGGAGGATTTTAGGTACCAATATGGAAACAAAAGATATTTATTTGAATGTTCTGTGAATCAACTGAAGAATTCATTATGTTTCTGGTACATCTCAGGACGCTAGGTAAATTCAGAAAGATGGAGACCACTTTTTCAAGGTTAATTGAGAAGAAATAATGACTATTCAATAGCCAAGAAAATGTAACACTATTTTTCATCAAAAAGACTACTATGAATTATCCATAAATGTAAGATTTTCTAGATTTGCATGAAATAATATTTCAACTTTGCAAAGATTTCTTAAAGCCAAAAATGTACCCTCAAAATGTACTGAAGTGTAACACTGTGATTTATCAGACTAAAACTCAAAGTTCAGACATCTCAATTCTCATTTATGATTTTTCTATACACTTTTGTCCTTTCTTTGTAAGTATCTTGGCTCTCTTCCTTACATAAAATACATGAAACTAACAGCTGCTAGACAGCTGTACCCAGGTGTCTGGACACAGGAACTCAGCTTTATGTCTCTCATCTATGCATCTTGTATATACACACAACAACCTATGCCTCTTCCTGTCAATTCACAATTCACCTGCTCATTTTAGATAGCTGGAATGTTGTTTTATACACTCAGACAAAGAACACACTGTGTCAGCTGTACACCCATTTATGTAAGTATTAGAAGGGATATTTGCTGTAATTTTTCTATCTGCTTGATCAATGCAGCACATGGCCTCCCTGTAACTAGCACTATCCTGTGTCCAAGATCTTGGGAAAGTTCACGGACACTCTGGTAGTGAGTATAGTACACCTTTTTCATTTCCCCGTATATCTTCAAGGTAATTTCATAGAAAGCAGTAATGGCAGATATGATGAAGTAACAAGATTTTATAGAAAAACCTTGAGCTATGGAGGACAATGACCAAGCTGATTTTTGTCTTCCCTAAAAGCAATGCTTCCTTTTAGTGAAGTGTAGACATCTTAGTAGAGTGGCCTACAAACTGACTGAATACTAAATGAGTGCAGTGCTTCCCTGTCTGTAAGTATACAGAGAAATAAGGAACTCAGTTCAGTTGTCTAGACACAGGAAAATAGCATAACTTGAGATATGCTAGGATGCTTCTGCTGTATTTAAATTGATACTGCAGAAGAACACACATCTCTTTTAGTCATATGCTACATCTGCTGGTCTTGTGGGCATGATATCCTGGACAATCAAGGACACCTCAAATTGTATGAGAAACCAATATGTGAATGACTAACCCAAATTAAAATAGTCTGCCCTGGGTCAAGAACACAATGGGGAAGAAATTACTATCTTCTGCATAGATATGCTTTTGGCCAGTCTGCAATGACTTAAGAAATATTCACTAAAAACTCATGAAAATCTTCATACAAGGTCTTTCAAGTATCAAAATTAAGGTATCAAAGTTAAAGCTACAGGTATAGAACTTCCACTTGTTCAACAGGTCAGGCATCTCAGTTGTTCATGCCCTTTCAACTGAGTCAGGATTCACTTCTCATATAGAGAACTAACCATTTTGGTCTTTATTAACCTTGAAAGAATATAAGGACATAGAACATTTTCACATACAGAGGAAAAAGACCCATTAGGCAGAGTCATGAGTGTCTCCATACTCCCTGAACACGATAGGTAAGAAAATAGTAAGCTGAATCCATACAAAGGATGCCCATCATGCACTGGAATTTGACATCAGACTGCCCTTCTCCATTTCCTTACAGCTTTGGTTGTCTCATCCTTTGCCTTCCTACTACCTGTGGATTCTCAATGCAATCACAACACGAGACACCATTTCTCCCTAAACTGGCTATTCCAGCCTGGGCCACTTGCACGGTAGGCACATCAGCTCTCCTCATTGCCTCACTGTGCTGAATATAACTGGTGGTATCTATTCTGTTCTGTAAGAGCACAGAAACAAACAGTGCAGCTCAAGATTTAGTCCAATGCACTCCATAGTATTTTTTTTCTGTCCAGGGAGTTGGAAAAAACTAGGATTAGCTAAGCTGTCTCAGTGGATGCACTAACATGGTTCCATTTATTCCACTGATTTCCTGCCAAAGGACTGCACCCTGCTAAATGCGAAGGGGACTATGACAGAGCCCTTGTTAAAGTGACAGAGAGATGGGACATGTGGATGATAAGAAGATTGTTATCCTGACGGTAACTGGAAAAAAAGGTAAGAATGACTTCCAAAAACTCTGAAAATAACTTTCTGGGTGGCACTGAACTGACATTGAGAGACTATTATTGAGTTTAGCCTTTCATTTCTTGTTTTTCTGGACTATCAATTTTTAGTAATATTGCAAATAAAATTATTCGTGCTTGACATTTAATAAACCTGATTCTTTTCCACAGCAACAATTGTTCAAAGAACATGAAAATATCCCCTTTTCTCAAATGGACTTTGTGAGGATAAATTTATTAATAGATATGAAACACTCAGCATCTACAGATTTGGGAACCATAAAAATAGCTTGCAGAAGAAACTGTTTGTTTTACTTCTCTGCTTTGATAGTGTTGTTGTAAAGATTATTACTCTGATTCTGATCTCACTTATGTGCATATATCTCACACCTGTCTTCACAGCCAAGCAGCTACTGGTGCAATTGAAGATCAGAATTAGGTGTTGCCTGAAAGATACTCAGTTACTCTAAGCGGTTGTTGATCAATTTCACACTACAGACATAAATGAAGCACAACAGTTCATAGTAAATTAAAATGTGTCCTTATTAATTTTTTCTTCTTAAATCATAGACAATAAAAACTCCTGTTGATATCCTTAACCTCAATTTTACTGTACAGGGCACATCCTGTGTCAGGTGGTGAGCAGAAACTGTGCTACTGAACACTTTTCATGTTAACACTGTGGTTACATACACAGGTGACAAACATACTTATTTTTCATCACAAATAATATAAGATAACCTGAGATGTGTCACTAGGGTGACAAGTCTTGATCCAAAGTTACTTTAAGTTAGTGGGAGTATTACATTTAATTGAGATTAATTTTGGGTCATATCACAACAAGACAAATCTAAGAGCTCAACCTGATTGCACACAGTTTGAGTAGCCGTTAAAGTACAGAATAATATTTATTCTGAAGGGACATAGTTTATTATGTATGGGATGACAGCAAAGAGTGACAGCAGCTTTGATAGAATCCTGCAATTGGCATCAACTTAATATGGAGCAAAAATGATTGCTTTCTGTAATCTCAGCTTAGAACAGTACCTCTGTATTGATTTCTTTCTTGTTGCTTACTAACAAACTCAGCACTTAGAGTTGGAAAGTATACTCAATTGATTTTAGATAAGTATCTTATAATTTTATCTTGAATTTTCTTATTCCACAACAACACAGGCAGTCATTTGTAAAAGTTACAGTTTCCATTGACTGCGGCCTTCATAGATACTATAATCTATGACCTCATTTTATTTTCCTGTCTGTAAAGAGTATTTTGGTGGTACTTTAGAAAGCAAAGAATTAAATCAGTGAAGTAACAACAGTCTGCTAATGAGAAATAACATACTCAGAATGGCAACCGTATTGCTGCCCAATTACAATAGGTATCTCATGCTCCAATCTCTATCCATGGTAAATATACTAGTATTTTTGTTTTGTGTTTTGTTGTGTTGTAATCATTAGACAATTTTATTATAATAACACTTATCTTTCATCTATATTTTGAAAAAGTGAGACTTTTCAGATCTCTGAAAGGATTAAACTGCTAATGTTTCAAGTTTGTACATCTTCAAAGACAAATGTTTTCTCTAAGCCTGGACTTATCCCCAGTATGAGATTTTTAATCCCCATCTGCATCCAACCTTGCTGTATTAGCCAGTGTCTTATGAGTTCATGTTCTAATTTCAATGTGCTGTTTCATTTTTTACCTTGCTCTATTATTTAATTCCTTCTGTTTCTATGGAGCCTAGACATCCAAACATGGCTCTGGACTCCACATTGCCTGTCAATGATAAAATATCATGTCACTGTTTGTTGTTCAAAATACTTATGTGATGTCATAGAATTGTAGAATGATAGAATGCCAAGTTGGAAGAGACCAAAGGATCATCTGGTTCAACTTTTTACATAAAAAGTTTAGATGAGATGGCCTAGCACCCTGTTAAGTTGTGTCTTAAAACTGTTCAGTGTAAGGGAGTCCACCACTTCCCTTGGGAGCTTATTCCATTGTTTAATTCTTCTCATTGTAAAGAACCTTCTTCTGGACTCCATCTGGAATCTCCCCTGGAGCAACTTGCAGCCATTCCCCTTTGTTTCTCCATGTGACTCCTCGTAAAAAGGGAGTCTCCTTCCTCTTGGTAGCCACCCTTTAAATACTGGTACATGCTAATAAATTCTCCCCTAAGCCTTCTCTTCTCAAGACTGACCAAACCCACATGTCTCAGTCTATCTTCATATGACAGGTCTTCCAGTCCTCTGATC
>VWZK01002285.1:61309-73010 GCA_013396935.1 Baryphthengus martii | reverse complement strand
TTTTTTTTTTTTTTTTTGTGGGGAGGCAGGGATGGGTTGAAATCTAGCTTGTTATTACATATATATATAATATATACATACATATAAAAATGTATTGTAAGTATTTTAAAATGCCATATAGGTGATCTATTTTATTTTTTAAAACTTTTCCCAGCATCTTACCACAGAGTTGAAAAGGTGAGAAGTACATAAACACTGAAGTATGTAATCTGGATAGACTGACTGTATAGTCAGAAACAGTGTTTAAGCACAATTTCGCATGATCCTGTAACTTCAGTCCAAGCTCAGTCCTTAAGACACATGTATATGCCTGTTGTGCTGTAGGTCAGCTGACTAGCTGTTTGCATGTTACACCTCACATGCCTGTATTAGTCACAATTATAATTGTCGTGTATATCTACGTATCTTTTATGCAAATAGAATACAATCTTGTGGAAATTAATTGCAGAAACTCAGAAGTCTGCTTGTATCTAGAGGGTGAGAGTTTCTAGGGATCCTGGAGAAAAGTTAATGACTGCAGCAGAAAGGTAGGTAGGTGGTAGATTCTGTCTGCCAAAATTTTTTCTGTGTATTACATACTGACAAAAATTTTAAGCTCTGAGTAAACCAGACTTCTTAAAGGACATGCCTTGTTTACCTCTTGAAGAGTGACAGATGCTTCTGATGTCCCTCAGAGGGAAGTCCAGACTCCCTAGCTGGGTGCCTGAGATGTACCAGATAGGATGTCTCGCTGGAAGCCTTTTAGGCAGTCTCTTTCCTTGATTAGATTTCTTTTGGGGAGTTTTTCATTAGACATCTACTGCATAGACTCCAGAGTTTAAATTAGGGAGGCTAGTTCCCAGCTACAGGTAATAAATTGATACAAATACAAGAAATTAGCATCTCTGTATTTCTATCACAAAAAACAAATGTTAGATTAAACATTTAAAACTGAATAATGATAATGAAATAATTGGGGAAAAAAACAATAAAACAATGAACAAACCCTACAAAAGTTATAGGATGAATAAACAATCCCACCAATCAAGTGATGTAGGTTCCATCTCAGGTTACACCTGGAGAAACAAAATCTGACTTTAAGGCCAACCTTGCTTACTGTAAGATCTAAATGACCAGCAGGATCTCTTTCTTCACTAACTGAAAGGACCTTACGGAGGCTAGACTTGTGTTTTAATATCTCAGGTGCAAAACTAAATGGGCTCAGTCTGGGCAGTTACTGCACCCTTAGGGAAAAGGTGAAATTTATATTCAGATGAGAATTGTATTTATGAATAAATTGTACACAAATTTGAACATCACAACATATGCAGCCAGTTTATAGTAAACACTCTTTCAATAAAGATAAGGCTATTGGGTGCTCCACTCCTAAAATCAATTTGCTGATTGTCCGCTTGAAGATAGCTTATCCTATTTAATCTGCACATATATTGCATGTAGGAAGCTCTGATTGGTTCCTTTTGGATACAGAATTATTGTAAAAGTACCACGTGTCTATATATTGTCTGACTTTATGCGTATATTTCATAAACCTTTAATTTAGTTTGGATTAGAGAAATTACAAGTTTTAAAAAAAAGTCCTTAAAGTACAGATTTAAAATAAGACATGCTCTTATCATTGTCACCTCTTTTTTATGACTTAATTCAACCACCGTTAGTTAATAAGAACAAAAGGAAATTTTTTTTTTTCTTTTTTTAGTATCCCTGATCATGTGTGCAGTGCAGCTTTAATTAGTTAAGTAACCCCTCTACTTTTCTGCCTTTTTCAATGGGGGTCACGCAAAGAGCAACAGAAACTCATATCTAGATAATAAGTAGATTGAGTAATTTTATCATTGAATGATCACGAGAGGAATTTCTGAATATTTTAGCATAGCTATTTTCTAAGGCAAGGCTTTTACATGCACATTCGACGGAAAGTAATGAACAGTCAGTATATTTATTATCGTGGGAAATTCCAGTGACAATAATTAATTTTTTTTCACTTTCACATAGTAAGCAGTGCTTAGACCATATTCATTATGGAATCAAGCTATAGACGTTCATGATTCTGATGTGTATCCATCTTAATATGTGCATTACTATACATTCATACATATAAATAATTACACTGGGGCTTTTTCAAATGAATAAGGCAATAGACTCATACTCGGATGATATAGTCCTATTTATTTTTCTGTTTAGCTACTATGCAACCTTTCACATTCTGATATTTAATATACTATTGATCTAAATGATGTCATATTGTTTGGCTAATCTAAATAGGAACCATATTCTACACAGTGCTCACTCTTGTAAATTGAGTTGCTCTACTGGTGATGTGCCTTAGAATCACTAAATTTCGGTCTTTTGATGTTGGTGGTGAATATAACTTTGGTGCTATATATGCAAATAGGCAGCAATAACTTCTACTGCAGACTGGGAGCCTCTCATAGCAAAAAAAAAGTAATTGTAAAGTGATCTACACAATCTGTGTAGGAAATTAGTAACTTTCTTTAAAACACAGGATAGTGCTGTTATTATTACTGAAGTTTGATTTCTTTTGTGACACTCCAGTTTTACTGTATTTTTGCTCTGTCCTTTACAACCTGGAAGGATTTGTACAATATGTAGACACCATTTTTCCATACTTTTACTTCACAGGGCAGCATACGTTGCGCACAATCTTAAAGAAAGACCAACCCTGCACTTTCCCAGTACCTTCACTGTGAGTGAGAGAATGGAGAATCAGTTCTGAAGTTTATTATTTCAGATAAATAGTAGCGTACTAGACTATTCAAGGATGCTTATGCAGTTTTGTATATTTTTTCCAATATACTGAGTGATTCTGTAATAAAACAGAACCAACTTTGTATCTTTTTTTGAAAGTTTAACCTTTCTGACTAAATGTTGCATGATTTTCTGTTACTGCAAAGAGCTCCATTTTCATTTCCTTCATTCTGGATATTGATTAAAGTTCAACATCCAGGATGAAAGGAGTCACTTCAATCACTATTTATTCACACCATTAAAAAGTAAAAGAGAATCAGACCCAGAAGCTGTTGTTCTTGTTTTGTTGATTTGTGTTTTTTTGTTGTTTTTTTTTCCTTATAAGAATGTTAGTTCACACTTCAGTTCTACTTAGTATTATTTTCTGCATGAAATTGAGTCTCTACAATAGTGAAGTTGGAGTTACGTAAGTAGTTACAATATTTAACTAGCAGCTTTCTAAAATACCTCTAAGCTCATCAAGAATTGGAATTATACTATTGTATGTAGAAACCTGAATCCTACTAGATTTGCATGAGAAAGAAGTCAGAGCAGACTCCAGACTAATTACTTTAGGTACTGTAAGGATCAAGGAATACACCTATTTAAATTCACAAGGAACATTTAGGAGACAGAAAGAAATTCTTAATAGTGTGAGATAGATGGGGTCTACCTCACTTAGAAAGTAGGTGAATGTTATGTGGCAAGTTTATTTGGTGTACTAGGTCAGCTATTTATCCTAAAATCAATGCCTAAATTCACTTTATAGTCAGTGGAGTGTTTTACAAAGGCCTTAAAATGAAGATGTTTTCAAATTTATGGACCTCAATTTAAACAGGCAGGATCTCTTTCTGGATTGTTCCAATGCACTTACCTCTATGTCACAAGGAGCAAAGCTATTTTGAGGAACTTAAGCATTTAGTTTAGGAGAACTGTAGCCACCTAAAGAGTAGGTGCACCCAAGTGCCTAAGTTAAATTGTCTGGATCCCATCCAGAACTCTTTCTGAAATAAAAGGCTAAAGACCTATCTCTATGAAATTGGGAAAGAAATTTTAATCTTTTTGTTAAAAAAAAAAAAAAAGAAACTTGTAACTGATTAATGATACAGCTACGTTTCATGTTCAGTTGTGTTAATTACATTTTTAATTACTTTACCCTTAGGACCTGATTCTGATCTTATTTCCATTGGTATAAAGCAAGGATAACTTAGATAAAACCAATGCAGATAAACTAAAATATAATTGATGAGAGGTTCAGAACTGAGCCCTAAATGTTATACTAAAAGTAGAACTAATCAGAAAGCTAAATGGGTTTATAATTTGAGCAATTGACATTTTCATAATCTAAATCTCCACGAAGTTAACCTTTGGATATAGAACTTGACTTTCCCTTAGAGCCTCATAGCATTCAGGGGAGTGAAGCCAGTAGAAATTCTGTACAGCTTTTAAAACCATGTAGTAAATTCTTTCATTAGATGATTGATGTCTTTCCAGTTTCATGAGGTTCTGCATCAGACAAATCTTTGTGCAAAGTTCTCTGGCAAGCAGGGGCTGGAGAAACGTTGAACCATAGCATGTTCTCAAATATCAAAAAAAAAAAAAAATCCTCCCAAATCAAAGGTTATTTTAAGTTATGTTCTCAAATATCAAAAAAAAAAGAAAAAAAAAATCCCCCCAAATCAAAGGTTATGCTAAGCAGTAAGGAGATTTAGGAACCAATGCCTACTCAAAGTCAAGAATATTTAAGGTCTTTTGAAAATTATGTTTAGAGTGTGTAATAGAAGGTAGTGATATATATATATGCCAATTCATCATATATAGTTGCATAAGTCCTAGAAATGTGTTATTCCTATTGCAAGTTTTAATATTATTGGTTGAAAAAAAAATAAATAAACAAATTGAAGATATTTTTATACAGAATTTATGTATTTTATTATTAATTAAATATATATATTATCTCTAAAGTAACTATTCCTGGCAGATGTTGATTTGTGTTATATATTTTTATCCATCATCTAGCCTCACTTTACAAAATATGTTTCCCCTAAGTTAAGGGATTTTCCTTCTGCTTTTTCATGGCAGTATTTTTTTAATAACTCACGTGCACTTCCAAAATTATTTCATTTGGGACAATCAACATAGTATCAAATGCATTTTTTCTCAGTTGTTGGAATGTAGGTGATTTTTTTATACTTCAAGGGAAGTTCTGACTATTTATGTCAGTGGCAGTTCTCCACAGTGGTGACCTCACTCTGGTCAGTGAAACTACTTAACACAATTGAGGGGCCTACAGTTCCTCTCATTTTTTGTGCATAGTCACTAACTGTAGCAGAAATGTCCAGATGAACATTTCTCTATCTCCTTAAATTCTAGAGATTTAATGCTCTCTGGGAGAAGTACAGGCATGTGAAAAAAAAATGCAAGCCATTTTTGCAAGGAATTCTTCCTGTATTCCCTGCTAATACCACCTATGCTGCTTTCAGAAATATACTTATCATTAGCAGTGCCATTATAATGCATTTCACAGGAATCTGGAAGGCAGGAATAGAAGTTGTACCCATTTTAGGAATGTTAGCAGAATAGTATTTTTTCCCCACTGAACAATTACGTCTTTGAAAGTGCCAGTTTCATCAAACCTGTGGCACAGTGATAATTATTGTTTTGTACTGACAGCTTTATAGAATATTTATATGCTTTTCTGTTAATATTTGATCAACTGTATTTATTTATTTATTTTTTGGCATGACACTTTGTTTCCAGATTTTGGTTGTCTATGTCCGACATAAAACACTTTGTTATGGGGTTGGAATTCATTCAGTTGCCTCTTGGACATCCTAAACTAAATCAACATAATCGTACTACTCCATAGTCCACCAAAACCACAGTTCTAGTCACCTCGTACCCTCCACCAAAAGCAACTTTTACTTTTAGAGAAGTCAAACTCAAGTGGCGATAATAGCTATACAGTAGCAATGAGAATGTATTAAGGGGTTTTGTGGTTTTTTTCCCATGAGTAGCATCCTTGAAGCTGACATCTTTTTATGACTGAATAGATGACAGCATGAAATTCAATTACAGCAAACAGTCTCAGTCATTACACCTGTCTGCTTCCAGAGGAAAGTATTTGTAAATTGTGCTTTATCCTTCTGTTCCCTAAAACCTATGCCCGTAATTGACACTTGCCAGCAGAGATGACTGGAGACAGAAGGAGAACATAATGTGTCTGAGTAGCTCACCAGGGAAAGGAGTATCCTCATCTTTTGAGAGTTTTGTGGTGTTTTGTTTTCTTTAATGAAGAATAATACCTGTGTGCCAAGGATTTACTGCAAGACTGGTGGCAGATGTTTCTGCTAAAAAAAAAAAAAGAACAACAAAAAAAACCCCAACAGTTATGAAAGATGAATCACAAAAGACGGCAAGACAAAAGAAAAATCTAATTAACATAGAAATATTTCTTCTGCAAAGGAAAACAAATGCTTCGGGAGAACAAAAGCCCCTCTCTGTTATTTGTAAGGCTGGTTTGTTACTCTAACACATTTGTAAGAATCAGGTTTGTGCCTGACATGTCAAAACTTATTCATTGTGGATATCTTGGGAGTTGATGTTGTCACTTGTTACGCAACTCAGCATCCGTTCAGCACTGATTGATGCCCAAGTTGCCAGTTTTTGGAAGAAATGGGATACAGTTATGACAATAATGTTTGTACCAAATGTCAGGCAGGAGAAACAAGGGAGTTCATAGAACGGTTCTAGATGTAGACTCTGACCAGAAAAAAAAGCAAAACATGATGGACAAGATGTCAGCCCTGATCTTTCTAAATGGTGTCATTTCTTTCTGGTATGTTTTGGGTTTTTTATTTCTTTTTACTGGTTTGCCTCCTCAGAATTTTGACAGAGTACACAACACGTAAAACTGATCCAGCTGGTGAGTTTTGAGCATGATGAAGGAATTACCAAACGCATAACTGTTTTAAATGCATCAGATATATAAAAGATATGGACAATTAGTAAATCACTACATATTTGGTAAGAGTCCTATTTCAGCATAAGCTTTCGCTGAACTTTGCTTTGTGACGATTAGAATGTATTTATTGTTTTACCTAATTTTTGCTTATATTTATGAACGGATTTACAGAACTATTCAGTTAACTACTATTTCTGTTCCTCTCTGTGGATCAGCAGGTAATGAGTTTCTCAACCACAAAAGCAGTGGCAAAAAGATGTAATGGAGTAATGCAGTCAAGTATTACTTGACTACATTGCCTGTTACCGTGTACTCAGAACATCCTCAAGTGGCCCAGAGAGCTTTGTGTGCTTCTGCTCATGACTTACAGGACGTTGTAGGTGCGCTGTGTTGTATTTATGAGCTGGAAAGTAAAATGTGTCAGAGAGGGAGTTAAAATGGCTTCTCTATAGGATATTGTTAGTGTAAAATATCTGATTTATTTGGGTCTCTTTTTGAATGCTATGGCTTATAAACACAGTGGGGAATTTCTCTGTCATTGATCCAAAGCAATGGATGCTAATAGCGTAATACAGTGGTACTCAATAACCTTTTATCATGGGCTGCTTTGTCGTGTAGAGACTTAACTGAGAAGAGAGAAATACAATATAACAAAAAAAGAAAATCTTACGAATTTCCATCTATCCCTTTAATAAGGTTCATTTTAAGACATACTGTATTCTTTTCTGTTATCTTTTTGCATGAACTATCATACAAAATAACACAAAAAGTATTGTACATATTAGTGTAAACATGAAGAGAAATGTAGGCATTTTTTTCCCAAGCATTCGAAAGACAAGCTGTGGCAGCTCTGTAACATGGCTTAAGGAGCACTACCATGTTACAGTGCTCTGAAATTTTTAATAATTTTAATATTATAGTAGATATAATAAAGTATATAGGTATAATATATTTGCATATATACAACTTTTTTTTTCCTGCACAAACCTTTTTGTATATTTATAGGAAACAATACACAAATAAGAGAAATACCTACACAGTAAAGTCTTAAAATTTGCCCAGTACCCTCAAAGCCTTGTCAAGGTTTTGTTTCAGGTGACATCTACGTACATCAGACAGCTCATCAGAAGCGAGCACAGGGCATGTATCCTGGGGCACACTGCTTCAGACCAGCATGAAAACCAGTGTGGTGTCACATGCTAACCCCAGGCCCCTGAGAGTGGTAGTTGCAGTTCCTCAAGGTGTATAATCTGATTGCCTATCTCTCTTATTTAGTAATTTTGGCAATTCTGATGCCTAAGTTTCCATTCAGAGCAAACCAGAGCATGGCGGGAAGCCAGGTTATGACTTCACTTACACGCTTTCTCTTGGGAGCAAATTAGCCCTCAAGCCAGTGCGGAAGGGTGCCATTTGGGTAATCCCGGTGCAGGACTGTATTAATAGAGAGGTTTGTATTCTCTTTCTGAACAACCATTTAGGAACTAACAACAGTATAATTTTCTGCTACTATTTTCAACCCATATACATGGGTTCCTTTGTTGTTGGTAAGATGCCAGATTCCAGTCTCACTTGAAATAGATGTATAGTCAAAGCAACTCTGTTATCTAAAGATTTCTGCCAAGGAAGGAGACAGCAAAGACATTTTAAAAAGAAATCATAGAGGAGGTTATAACCATTGGGATCCTGATCTCTCTGTTTTTCCATGGATTGCATCTGTTAGCAATGTCCCGTTCAGACTCAATACTCAAAATAACCCCCAACTGTTGTAGAACATTATTGCAGAAAAATGGTGTTAATGCTTCATGTAATGTATAACTTACATTAGACCCTAAGATAGTTTTACAATGATCTAAAAATTGATCTCTTTGCTGCTTTGTGAAAAGCCAGTGGTTTTGAGTGATTGCTGCGCATCTTGATATAAAAAGGAAGGAGGCCAAAAGCCAAGAGTTTTTGTCTTTCAGGAAATGTTGTGAAGGTCCCATGCTATGAAAGTGAGTATGTTACTGTTGATTTTACCAAGTACAAGATGAAGCTCAGTTTGACTTCAGCACATTATTGCTATTACAAAATAAAGAAATATAAAAACATGGTTAAGGAAGTCTGATAGGCCATTTTTTTCATTAGTCTTTGTAGAGCAAATCATGAAGCTGGATTTGCAAACACAGATTTGGTAGCTTTTGTTAATATAGGGTTTGGTCTGGGAGCATTTACTTGTGTTCATTTGTGAAACTCTGCATGAAGTGGGACTGCAAGATCAAAACTCTAATTTCTGAGGATTTTTAATAGTTAGATTTATACATATGAACTACTAAACACCTGAGATGCTGCTTCTGGAGACACTTTTTTAGAAGTATCAAAAGTCTCCATAACTGATGGTGTTGTTGGAATTGAGACTCATTCAAGATGCAGGATTTAAAGAATTCTCGGAGAAATAGCTAGGTGTGTTTCTTTTGCTGAGTTGTCTTTTTTTTCCAATAAAAAGGTGTTACAGCTGATTTTCTGCTAGCAATTGAAGCATTATATCTAGTTCCTCCTATATGTGGAAGTCCAGCTTTACATGTTTATATTTTCAGGTTTTATTGTTTTGTTCATATATTTTGTACTTTTTTGGGGGGGTTGTTTTTGTTTAATTGTTGTGATTTTGTTCTGATACAAAGTGCAAAAGATTTAATTTTGCATCTGTCTCTGTCTTTTGGAAAGTATACTGTGAATCATGTTAGGCATGTGAACCAGAGAATAGCTAAGGATAGAGATTAAACACATGAGCAATATTATATTATAACTTTTTCAGAGGACTCTGGAATAAAAGCAGTGAGCTCCAAAACAATCGCCAACATTTTTTATACCTAAATATTTGCATGTATTAATAATATACCATAGGCTTGATTTAGCAGTATGAATGTAACGCATCAGTCTACCAGATACAATATTTCCTTGGAATATCCTGCTCTTTTTGACACCTGAGTTTTAACTTTTCCTATAACTTGATCTGAAAATGATGACCAGCTTGAAATCTATATAACTTGAAGGCTTTATCAGTGAAGCCCAGCAGAGTTATATTTCTCTGTGGCTGTGATGTTGAAACCTGGTGAAAATCAATTTTCCTTTTGCTGAATGGTATATTTGAAGCATTTTTAAAAGGTGAATGAGTGTGCTGAGGGCCTGTCATTCTCGAAGTACTTTCTTATGCAGCATGTGTAGGTACATCTGCCTGTTAGCCCTGAGAGGCTGTATGTGTTTGATGCATTGGGTGTTGTGTCAGCAGGAAGGAGAAAAAGAAGAGATGAGGTATATCAGAAAGAAAGTTGATAGCAAATGTTGTTTTGAACAGCCTGTATCCCCCAGTGTAATATATTATGGAAATAATGATTCTGACAAGTGATGCTTCTTTGTAACCTGAAGTGATAACAGTAGGGATTATGCATGCTCTAGTCATTCAGGACTGGGTACTTAATTGTCTAGAAATGCTCTGAGTATCTTTATGATGAATAACTTTGTTATAGATGCAGTGATAAGAATTTTTTACTAAAAGAAAAAAAAATAGTTGCTTATGATGATGATGATGATGATGATAGTGGTTTAGCTAGCAATGGGAACAAAAGTGGTATGTTTAATTCTTTTTTTACAGAGTAGGGGTTGTTTTTGTGTCTGTGTGATTTAATAACATAGTTTATCTTATATTTAGGAATGAATTGTATGTTTTAGCTCATTTTCAAGCTTGCTTAAACAGTTATTTCAAAACCATAACCAGGTTGTTAATTAATTAGCATGGATAGGCAATGAGAAGTGGGCTAAAGGTTCAAAAGGAGGTGTCAGGAAGCCAGAACAAATAAAACCTGAATGCAAAACAGTCTGTAAGAAAGACATTGAGGTGATATGGAGGAAATTATTATACTAGAATAAAGAACAAAATGTTTCTGACCTGTACGCTCATTAAGAACAGATCAAGAAACGCAACACAAAAGGCAGGATAAAGATAGTCTATATATCCAGCCCCTCATGTGAATAGATTGTCTCACTACGTTGCTCTGGTTTACAGAGATTTCCTTGCAGTAACACCAGACTTCTGTACCTTGCCAAAGGAGGATGATTCTTTTCTTCCCCTGACAGATGTGAGGATAAAAAATAAGTTTAGGTAATTTACTGCATTTTAGGAATATCATGCAGTATGGGAATTATATACAACATGATTGTCTTCAGAGCTACCAACATAGACAATCTGCCAGGTTGGACTTTCTCTCCTTCCTCATGTGATTCTTCTACTCATGAAAAGTAACAAAGCCAAAATGTGACCAAATAAAACCCAAAACCGAACACAACTTTTAATATGACCATTCCTGGATTAAAAGGATATTAACTATAATGAAATAGATTTAAGAGTGCATTTATTTAAGAGTTTTGGATGCTATCTTGCATCCAAATCACTGAAAATTTGTTTTGAATGGAAATTCCTTAAGAATGTAATTTGCCTGTTTGTGGTGTACTTGATACAGCTGTTAATTAGGAATCTCACATAGTATATTTCATTTTCCTGATTAAAATCTTCCCCATTCTCTGTTCCTCATTCTGTGTATTGCTGTTCCTTCCGCACATATGCAGAGTTAACCAATACCAGAGGAAATGGGTTCACTTTGATTCAATGCTTAAAAAAAAAAGAATGCTATGACTAACAGAATGAAAAAAATGATAAGCTAAAACAAAAGGCAGCAAATGTAGAGAACAATCTCCAGTGACCTGGGTAATATAAAATTGTTTCCTGATAAGTATGAACATTAACAATTTTGGGCACCTAAAAATGGAAAATTATCAATTTGAAATAATTTATCTGGATGAGATAGAACATTATACATGAAACATAATGACCTCTCTGAAATTCAGCCGGGATGCTGTGGTACTCATTTAGACAAAGAAGACAACTAGTTAATCATGGCAAAGAAAACTAGACAGAATAAATTAGTTTGCTGCATTCCAGACTCCTAGCTACACAAAAAA
>VWZK01002285.1:47258-61273 GCA_013396935.1 Baryphthengus martii | reverse complement strand
AACAAAAAAAAAAAAAAAAAGAGAGAAAAGGAATACATTTCACTAATTAGAGAGTGAAAATACTCTAAGCCTTTAGGAAGAGGATGTGAGAAGAGTGAAAGAGAGTGATCCTGGCTTTGGAATGGTGTATCAACCCGTGGTGTTCGCGTGATACAATTTTATGATTTTTAACAAGCAGCTTACTTTAAGGGACCTTCAACTTTTATTATATTGATTATATAGAACATAATAGTTCATTATGAAAATTATCATGCATGGCTCTAATCCTTAATTTTCATGGACTCTTGTACTCTCTAATGAAATGTAAATAATTATAAAACCTACATGAATATACATGTCACAATAAAAAAGGCGAGAAATTTCACAATTAAAATAGGTTAACAAACAAATTTTAAGTTTTTTTAGGGAATTATTTTCTTGATTGTGCTGTAGATACTTTATCATTATACTTTTATCTTTAGTGCTACAGGAGTGTGCATTCTAGATGTTTGATTTCTATGCTCCTTAAATTATATAGAGAAAGTGAAGTTCACTTGCTTGTTGCATGGGATAAAGTTCATTTTTTATCTGAAGGACTGTACGTCGTTTTACATAGTGAAAGATTTATATACAGTTCTGAAGTAAGGTTGTTCTTAATTTTACCTAAAAAAAAATCTTTAAGTTTTTCAGAATTTTTGTTCAAACATTCAAGTATAGAGACAATATTAGATTCTACACTTGAAAAAGTCATAAATAAATTCACATCTAATCTTATTTCCTTTCCTATGTCTGAATCTGCTCTCCAAGCATAACTAAGTTACTGTACATGTAAATGTCTTCTTGCTTTTAACTTCAGGAGACTGAGAATCAGGTCCTCTATTTATCTTTTACAAGAGCAATACTACAACTTTGAATTATTTCTATTTAATCCAAAGTCAACAAGACCAAGTTCTGCATGGTTCCAATGCCATAGTTGTTTTTGAAAGAGCTATGGTTTTACAGGACTTCTGTGCTACATTCATGTAGTCAGTATGTGTGTTTGAGGGAAAGTGTGATGTTTGGCCTTCTTTGGAACTGCACATCAGCAAAAAATCTACTGTCCTTTCTTGTTAAACATGAGATAAGCTGATAAAACCAGTTACTTACATTTTAGCACATTATCTGTTAAACTTTTTTAAATGGGAGACAATGGCTTTATAATTCTTGTACATTGAGGTTTGTTTTTTAATTTCAAAAGGTACTTGTTTGTGGTCGATGCTTATTGGGAAGCTGTATGTGTGCATACATGCAAGTGTGCATGTATGTATGTCTCTGTGGAGTGAGGTGAAGGAAGTCAGCATCCTCTTTATGTCATAAGATTTGCTTCTTAAATTGTCTCACACTTTCAAAAAATACCAAGACCAAACATGGAAACTTCAGCTCTAAAGAGACAATGTCTGGGAATGGTTTGAACTGA
The DNA here is from genome assembly GCA_013396935.1 of Baryphthengus martii. Taxonomy (NCBI): domain Eukaryota; kingdom Metazoa; phylum Chordata; class Aves; order Coraciiformes; family Momotidae; genus Baryphthengus; species Baryphthengus martii. The sequence continues at coordinate 59,838 of VWZK01002285.1, read as the reverse complement.
TGAAAAATAGGGGGTTTAATCTCTGAATGCAGTTGTTTTCATCACTGAATCATGTCGTAATCAAATAGTGTGACAGATTATTTTTCGAGACAAATTGTAATCAGTTATATGAAATTAACCTGAAATGTGATTTCGTTTCTAAAATACTATTTTTATTTTTGTGCATTTCAGAAACATATGCAATCAATATTTAGACTCTTAATTTACTACACATCAATCTAAAAACCTACTTTGCTATCTTAATCAGAATTAATTTGCCTAATTGTTATTCCTGTCCCATCAATCTCAGGTTTGCACTAACTTGAACAATGCCACTTTTTGATGTTTGCACTTTAATTTGATTTCCATTCTGAGTTTATGAACAGTAATAGGATCCTGCTTGAATATTCATTAGCTTTGAATTGTGAGCAATGAAAAGGTGCTTTCTCTTACCTTAATGAAAGTGGCTCAGCATGGGGCGGATCAGTAATGACATTTGATTTTAGGCATCCAACAAATTTGCTTTTTATTTATTGACACATCTTGTCCAAACAGCTCCCTCGCAAGTTAGTGGAGTAATGAAAGAGAGAGTGCTGCAGAGAAGCGTGGAGCTTTCCTGGCAGGAACCAGAACATCCCAATGGAGTCATTACTGAATATGAAATCAAGTATTATGAGAAAGTAAGTGCTAACATCATCTGTAACGTGCAACAGTGTGCTGTTTGCTTCGTGTTGGCTTGCTGTGCTGTGAAACGATGTTAAAGCCATCAGCTATCAACTCTCCTGTCTCTCCAAAGTCACAGTGATTTTGCTTGTTTTTAATAACTAGTGAATCCCTACAATTATTATTGGTATCATATATCTCATATATTGTATATTGGTATCTTAAAAATGAAATACTCACTTGAAATCTGCCTTTTTTCCCCTGCTTTGTTTAAAATTGGTAAGTTGGACTTGGATATTTTACCATGATATTTTTAATTTTCCCGTCTCTTCTACATTGTCTTTAAAACTTGTTGAATTTCCTTCTGTGTCACTGTAATTCTAGTCTTGAGATGGTGTGTCAAACACAACTCTTGACTGCATTTGGTATTTCCTTATGAGCTGGGCAGCTTTGATTTGTTGTCTGAAAACTTCTAAAGCACTTCCTACAGTTTCAACTAATGAATATTCCTCATTTGTCTTTTTAAAAAGTCCCAGCATTGTGAAATTTATTTTTCACTTGTTCTCTCAACACAATACTGAATTGAGGATTGCTTTTCAGCAGTAGATGAAGTGATCTCTGTTTCTGGTAGAGTGAAATTGCAATCTTACTGGTGTCAGTTGGAGTTTTGCCATTCATTTCAGCGTGTCTTGGGCTTCATTCATGATAACTTTGAAGTACTCCAGAATAAAAAAAATTCTGACAAGCATATAAGTAGGGCCACATGCAACCGTAAGCTGGATAAAAGCAAAGTGAAGGCAGGCTGTGAAGCTATGTGTTTATCATGGGACCCAGGCTAAGCGCGGCTGCTTCAGATTCCCTGGGAAATTTACTACAGCACATAACATATGCCTAATTTTTATAAAACATTCTGGGAGGAGGAAAAAAAAAAAAAAAATAGAAAAAATTAAAATGCAAAGAAATAAACAAAGAAGCCCCTTTGTGATCTCTTGTGAAGACATTTCATCTCTGCAAACAAGGTAATTATACCTCTATATCAAAAAGAGCATGTCAGCTTACTAAGTAATATAGAATTAGGTAAAATCAGACCAGATTTGATGTAATACCAACTGTCACATCTAATTTTCAGTGCTGAATTGTGCAAATATACTTATCAAAAGATCTTTATATGGTTTATGAAGGGAATGAAATGTTTATTTGTTGATCCTAACTTCCCATTTAAGTTGTTCATTTTAATCACTCTTATAACAAAGTTTATTAGATATGTACAGATAGCTAAACAGTTTTTTTAATGGAATTTTACTAATTTTATCAGGTAATTTTTGTTCCTCAAACGTGTGTGTGTGCACACACAAATAAAGCCCATGCATTTTTTTTTAAAAAAAAAAAAAGTTTACATACTTACCAAAGATAAAACTATTCTCAGCACACACACACCAAAAAAAAAAAAANCAAACAAAAAAAAAAAAAAAAAAAAAAAAAAAAAATCAAAAGGAAAACAAGCTACAACCCGAAAAATGTCGTTGTTTAATTTTTTGGGGGGTTTGGGTTTTTTTGTTGTTTTTTTTTAAATGTATACAGTAGTTTTATTATTAAAATAATTGTTGAAATAATTAAAAAATTGTTAAAATAAAATAAATAATTTAAATAAGTAGTGGAGAATGACAAAAAGAGTTATCAAGATGCTAGATGTTTCATATAATGACAGCTTTTAGAATCTGACTTTTATTATTTTCCCTATATATTCATGTTATTTTAAATAAGTAGCAGAATTTCATTGCCAATTTTCTATGTTTGCAAAGACAAGAACTGATGTTAAATTGTTTTTGTAATGGAAAGAAACCTACCAGGATTATACTTATTACAGGGAAATTTAAAAAAAAAAAGATAAGAAGCTCATCCTACAGTCACAGATGAACTGAACTATATAGCTTTAATTCAGTGAGACAGTTTTAACACAAATACTTAAATGCTTGTCTTCCTTCCAAAATAATGCAGTTGAGCTTTAAAAGTATTAAATAAACTTCTTGCTCAGAATGAGAGAGACAGTTAAAAGTTTTGTTTCATTAGTTAAAAAAAAAAATCAGCTTTCAGCTCCGTTTAGAGCCAAATTAGATCAAACGTTTTTGTGGTTCTGAAATGTTCTGATAAGTGTTGCTTTTACCTCTCACTTCTGGCTGGGGCTAGAGTGGAAACTGCTTGAAATCTCCAAGTAAGCCTGTCCCATGAGATTTCCAGTGCAGGTTATTTTTATTTCTTTGTTACTTATTTATTTTGAATGCAAGAACTGTTGGCAATTCAAATAAGCCTCATTTATGCATCAAAACTCAAACTCTGAAATTCCACTGTGGCTTACAGTCCCGAACCTGACTGTTTATGGTTTCCTTACCCTTGTTTCTCATCTCTCAAGTATTCCTGTTCTTTCTCACATACCAACATACATTCCACTATGGTCCTCACTATACAGATGATTTAAATGCTCTTGGAGAAGATACAAAAAATTGTTGCTAGCCAGGACAGGAGGCTTGCTCAAATGACAGACTGGGCAAGACACAGGAGAAGCCATTACTGAATCTCAGAATTCTAAGAAATCATGTACGTTGCACTTAACCCTGTATTTCAGCAGAAATCTTTGCTGCTTTACTGACTGCGAAGGGGATGGTTCTCCATCATTTTTAGCTGGCGAAGTACTATTAAAATGAGTGTCAATTTATTCCTTCCTTCTGTATCCATCTCATTAGCACTGTCTCTTACGGCTCATGCTTCTCTAGTCATGTGGTGCATTCAGATGGTTGGTTAATTCATCTCTTCTGCCCTTCAAATCAGGGTTGCATCTGCCACCAAAAATCAACAGGGCTGCACATATCTATGCTGAAAGATAATCTGGATCAGTAAATGTGATGAATAAGTAGAGCTTTTTGAATATTATAATGATCTGTGATACAGCTTTTGTAGTTTTTGAAAGTGAGTTATTACTCATAGGGTTTGTAATCTTGCAGCTTCAAATTTGTGGGGTGTCATACTGAGCTTCTTTCCCTGGGTTCTTCTTGATGCCATAGAGTCAAAAGCTGAGAAAAGACTAAAAGCCACAGAAAAAACAACAAAACAAACAAAAACTGAGTGAAAACTGAGATAAGGACCTCAGGATTTTTTGCAAAATCCAGCCAGTTATAGATTGGCAGTACTATATTTTTAAAGATATTGGAAGGTAACAAGGGAAGGTGTCCTGACCATGAAAGAACACATTTCCCTGTCCTTGAATTGTTTAGATTCCCCTGGAATGTTGTGGTCAAGCTATTTTCTCATCAAAATTTCACAAAATGTAATCAGAGCCAAAACAATCATTCTATGTCTGAATGTTTTATGAATAACAACACAAGCATCCCATTTGAATTTTGTGTTACACTTGGAACTCCTCATTGCCTTGACAGTGTTTTGTAATACTCCACAAAGTATGCCTTATTTTTTATGTTGGGAAAAAAGCATTCAACAAATTGAAATAAACTGCTCAGGCTGGCTGTCAGTTGCTGATGTGCAACAGTGATAACATCTGACCTGTAAATGTCATTTAATCTTTTATCTTATTGTTTCCAGGATCAAAGGGAGAGGACCTATTCAACAGTGAAGACTAAGTCCACTTCAGCTTCTATTAATAACCTAAAGCCAGGAACAGTGTATGTTTTCCAGATTCGTGCTTTCACTGCTGCTGGTTATGGAAATTACAGCCCCAGACTGGATGTTGCCACACTAGAAGAAGCCACAGGTAAACAATTAGATTTACAGAAAATTTAAACTTTCGGTAGAAGTAGTAAGTAAAGCAAGGTATATTTAATGTCTTTTGAGTTCATTGGCTAGTTTCAACTTGGTTTAGTAAAGATACTAAACTAGTAAAGGCTGTGTAAATTAGAAACAACCTCTCAGAAACCCTCACAATGGAAAATATGAAGCTAAAGTACAAGTTCTCTCAGTACAGTACACCAGAGAATATGATTATGGCATCTCAGCAGAGGCATACTTGCTCTCTCCTTGATGCTGCAAGCAATCTTGTGCCCTTAGTTGTCTGAAAAAAACACTGATTTTTTTTTTTCCTCACCAGTGTAGATATATGCATACATGCTTAGAGAAAATCTTCCAGTTTAGGTCTTCAGAAAGAAACTCTTCCATCAACTGAGACCTGGCAGCCATAAACCCATTCATGGGAACTGCCTGTATCCCTGGCAACTTCACCAATTCTGTCACGGACCCAAACTTGGTTACTCTGTTTTCGGTCATTTGCTTCAGGTTGACCTGCCTGACAGAAGGTCAGCCAGATTTGAGGCCGAGAATGCATAGCCTACAGATTCACAGGGTATGGATCCAGCTCTGCTCTCTGCACCCTATGCAGCATATCTGAGGTGCGGACACACACTGTTTGGTGCATCTTATTAATTGCAGCCGGGTTTCACCTGAACACTTTGTGGGTATTCTTGAAACACAGTAGTTAGGTCTTGATTCCACCTTGGTGGATGAGAACTATCAATAATGAAAACTACCACATATCTAATAGACATAATTGAAATAGTAATTATCATAATAGCAGCAATAAACTGTTATTACTAATATTATTATCTCTGTATCTGATGGCATACTTTCCATCCGTAGAGTTCTACTTTAGAGTCAGTAGCAAAAACCTCACTTTGCAGAATGGGAACCTGAGGTACAGCCAGAAGTGATTTAAATAGATTTCTGGAAACCATATGAAAGTTTTGTCATAATCTGTCATCTTTTTCTGCTAATTAGATATTTTATTGTCCATAATGGCTTAAAATCAGTAGACCAGAATGCTTCCCCAAAATTTCCTTAATTACATGAGTATTTTTCATATAATGAATGTGAGCATACTGGTTGCTACTAAGATTAGCAAACATAATTTCAGAAGTAAACAGTCTTGACTAGAATTCGGTCAACTTATGGAATATTAGGAAATTCAGAATAAATGCATCACTGACTGTTCACGTACCCTTTTTCTGACTCAGGTGATGAAAACCTGCATATAAATCAGCGACATACTTGTCCATTATGCACAGCAGATTTTTCTCGTCACAGGCCAGCTTTGTGTTTTAACATGCCATGCAAAATATCCTGTGCTTTCATTAAAGAAAAATGTAAAAGTGGCATATTTTCCATTATCTTGAGAGGGCATTATAGAATATAACTGCCACCAAGGAGAAGCATCCACAATTTTCCATATACGGTTTTCAGAAATAATTAAAATGTTGATAAAAGGATAGTAGATTCCATTACATTATTCTAGAATTCTTTTACACAAAAATACTTGCTTCTCTTATTTTATTTATAGTCATCAGAACTTTCAGGCTAATCATATTAGTCGTTTGTTAACATTTTAAAGGAATACCCTTATTGCATCATTTTTAGCAAATACACCTCAAGTGAAGTGCTGTACAGTTATTAAACAAGCGTTATACTATAATTTAGAGACATTGGCTTCTCATTTTTACAGTGTTTTTTATAATGCAACCTTTAAATATGTCAAATTATTTAAAATACATGTACCGTGGGAGTAAGAATGTATAAATGACCATCATAGTCAGCTAAGAATGTTACCTACCTGGATTTCTCCTGTCACTTCTACTGGTGGGCAGTTCCAGTCCATGCACCCCTGAAAGGATCATCTGCATCCCAAAATCATTCCTCTAAGAGCACTGTAGCATCTTGATTTCTGAAAAACCACAGCGATCATTTGAGAAGTTGGGTTCTGATTCACCCTTTCACTAGTTACACAAGTTAGTTGGGAGTGTTGATCTGCTTGAGGGTAGGAAGACTCTTCAGAGGGACCTGGACAGGCTGGATCGAGGGGCTGAGGCCAATCATATGGGCTTCAACAAAGCCAAGTGCCAGGTCCTACACCTGGGGCACAGCAATCCCATGCGATGCTACAGGCTTGGGAAAGAGTGGCTAGAAAGCTTCTCGGCAGAAAGGAACCTGGGGGTGCTGATCGACAGCCAGGTGAGTATGAGCCAGCAGTGTGCCCAGGTGACCAAGAAAACCAACAGCAGCCTGGCCTACATCAGGAATAGTGTGGCCATCAGGAGAAGAGAAGCAATTGTCCCACTGTACTTAGTACTGGTGAGGCTGCACCTTGAGTATTGTGTTCAGTTTTGGACGCTGCCGTATAAGAAAGACATTGAGGTGCTGGAGCGGGCCAAGAGAAAGGCAACAAAGCTAGTGAAGGGTCTTCAGAATGTCTTATGAGTAGTAGCTGAGGGAGCTGAGGTTGTATAATCTGAAGAAAAGGAGGCTGAGGGGAGACCTTATCACTCTCTACAACTACCTGAAAGGAGGTTGTAGGGAGGTGGATGCTGGTCTCTTCTCACAAGTCACAACTGACGGAACAAGAGGAAATGGCATCAAGTTGCACTAGGGGAGGTTTAGGTTGGACACTAGGAAAAATTTCTGTGCTGAAACAGTTATCAAAGACTGCAACAGGCTGCCCAGGGAAGTGGTTGAATCACCATCCGTGGATGTATTTAAAAGCTGTCTAGATATGATGCTTAAAGATATGGTGTAGTAGTGGCACTGGTAGAGTTAGATAACGGTTGGACTTGATGATCTTAAAGGTTTTTTCCAACTATAGAGATTCTGTGATTCTGTAACCAACTAAGTTCATCACACAGAAGAGAGAAGCACAGAGTACCTGAACAGAAGCAAATGTCTCACACTGCTGTCACTGGATTCCTGAATTTCTAACTGACCATGCCCACAATCAGACTTTTTTTTTTTTTTTCCTGTTGTTTGATACATCATACGTTGCATCCCACCAATCTTACCATTTGGCCGGTGATACCATGTCCTTAACATTTTCCAGAACCCTAATAATATCCTCATCTTGCTTCCAGGTTTTGCCAGTACCTAAAATCTGTGAGGCAGTTATGCAGTGCAACCCACTCACATATGTCAACCTCTATGCACTCAACTTGGCTACTAGACTATATGACAGGCCAGGCTAGCTATTTTTCCAGACTCTCTTAGATGGATACAGCTTCACAATTGTGGCCATTGTGACAGGATGCTGCCTCTTCTTGATTTCCAAGTGAGATCTGCACTGAAGTTCAAAAAAAGAAGGGAACAGTTTTAGGAAATTATTTTACATAAATTTGATGTTGCTTGGGGTTGTCTGCTTTGATGGCCTGGTGATGTTACAGGAACCGAGTTGTATTGTCTATGCTTTTACATTCTTGCCCAAAATAATGACCGCTGATTTCTTAAAAGTTCCACAACTGGGATATATGCAGGCCTGCAGTAGCATCCTACTGACCTGGGTATCTCAGAAAGTTATAGTTGCTCAAAGATAAGTATTTGTTCTTTGCAATTAAAGACTCATATGAATAATGAGATCTTCCTCACCTGCATTAAGTAAAACATAGAAAGATTATAAAATTTCTTTAGGAAATAAAGTTGAAGGAAGGGGCAGAATTATTCTTTATAGCCCAGTGCAGATTATTCTATAACTCTGTAGTATAACAAAGGGTTTGTTATTTTGAGGGGGGAAGCAGTTGGTACAGTTCAGTGTCAGTGACAAAATAAATCATGTTGATTGGTTCACTTCTTCCAAGACACAGCAAAGAAAAGACGGGTTTATTTGTTTCTGTGGGAACATCTGAAGTCTGCGACAGGAACCTGATTCAGTAGAATTCATAAAATCCCGATGTAGACATTCCTATTCAGTTACCACTACCAGCAGTTCACCATATTAACATACCATCTACAACTTAGTTAATCAACTATTACTGATTAACTGGTTTCCTTTTGGAAAAGGTTGGATTTCCCTTTTTCTTTTTTTTTTCCCACTCTTTTATCGCGCTGCTGCTTCCAGATGACTCATATTTTCATAGTCCCTTGCTCAGCATCACTTGCCTGATGTCTCCTCCTTTATTCTTAGTCTCTTGGGCTAGATCCTCACTGTTACAAGCCAGCATAGCTCCATAGAGTTTAGTAGAGCTGTTCTCATTTGATGTGACTGAGTACATGATGACCCTCATTAGATGTCGAGCAAATAATGTATTTAAAACAAACCTTGAGGTTTCTCAGGGTAAGTATTTACATCCTCCGTTTACATTACTGTGACATGCATACATTTGCATATATTAATAGCATTGGCATATCTGAATAAAAAGAGCAATAATGTGTGGATATTGTAGCATGTAAGTTTTCTGAAGCATGGAGAATTCCATTTTGTATATGCGGAAGCACCTTTTCATTGCTAACAGAAACAATAAATAATAATAGCAATTTGCAATGATTAGTAGCAGTAAGAGGTAGAAATATGCTAACTAGGAAGTCTGTGTTAACAGATACAGTTTAATCTCAAACATTCTTAGTTAAGACACTATTTCCTTGGATACCATCAAAGTTATATCAACCAGGTTTAGAGGGGAGGCTAGAAGCAGAGTTCTTCAGGGATTATTCTCCTACTGTCCCCACTTACAAGGATATCCAAGTCTTCTGTTTTAGGAAGGAGTCAACCACTGAGCAAAATAGTAGGTAGTGCTGCAGGAGGAGGGATTGGAAGTGGCTGGTGCTGGCTTTCAGCTAATGGCTGTACCGTTTTGGCCAAGTCAATTCCAGCATAGCTCCTTTTTATTCCCTGTAGATGAACATTAAATCATCCAGCATTTGGATGAATTTCCAATGGAGGCCCTTCTTTAGACTGACTTTATCAATGTAGGTTGTATCAATGTAGTTTCAGGCAAAGCTAAACTAACAGCCTGCAATCCATGATGGTTGACTTCATTTTTAGCAGTTCCTTTGTAGGGAATAATTTTGAACTAATCTCTTCTCTGTGCTCCATTTCTAGCCACAGCTGTTTCCAGTGAACAGAATCCTGTTATTATCATAGCTGTGGTTGCTGTGGCAGGAACCATCATTCTGGTCTTCATGGTGTTTGGATTCATCATTGGGCGAAGGTATTGAGCCTTACATAGGCATAAGCACATCTGACCCCATTCTCGTGAACTCTTGAGACACAGCCTAATCTGACATAGTAATTTGCAAAACTTAAATGGAACTCATCTTTAGTAAGGACAATTTAAATTTAAATACCATTATTAATTATACAGTTTGTCCTCTTACTTTGGCAAGTCACACTTAAATCAAGATGTTCTTTTTGTCCTATGTAAATGTGTTGCAAAAGGAACCCCTAGCAGGTTCTTTACCTGTACTCATCAAAGTTCCTCTCTGTTCAGTTTTCTCACGTGGAGAAGTCTGACATTTTATCTGATCAGCCTTTAAATGACTTTATATTCAAGAAAAAGAGGCACAGCAGTAGATTTAAAAATACCTTCATGTAAAACACTGTTCTGCTTTCAAGTTCTTTAATCCTCTGTTTTATCCATAGCTGCTTTTCACCAGAACTAGAATTTTCTCTTCAGGACCTGTCCCAACTGGTATTTGATACAAAAGCCTTTTGATTGCAACTGTTCATGATTTATTTAAAACTCTGGTGTCATGAGAATTAAAGCTGAAACTTTCAAAGGGCCGACAGGAGTTAGGTGCTGAGTGCCTGAAAATCCCAGCCTGTAGAACTGATGTTGTCAGAACTTTAGATGTGAGGAAGTAAATGATTATTTACTAGTAAAACTGGTGTCGTGTCTTTTCAGGCATTGTGGCTATAGTAAAGCTGATCAAGAAGGGGATGAAGAACTTTACTTTCATTGTAAGTGTTTTGCTTTTTTCTCCCTTTCAAAAATTCTGAACTGCAGTAGTATAGACAATACTAAAACAACATTCCATGAAAGACAAAGCCATAATAAATTTACAAATGCTGTGTAAATAGCAAGTGGGAATTCAAACACTGTAAAAAATGTGACCTACACAAAAAGAATGGAGATTAAAGTCAGCATTGCCACACAGACTGTTTTATTTCTATACTCACATATGATCTACTGTTGTTTTCATTCTGGTTTTATTTATTCATTTATTTTGGTTGGTTTGAGTATATGTTTCACGCTGTCCTAATGATCCCTCTGAGGTGCAGTGTTTGGGAGACCTTTGGCTAAGTGACTATATGATCTTCACGTTAGGCAAATTTCAGATTAAGAAAGTGCGGGTCACTGCATCACCCTGACAGTGAAGCTGTTCGGCTCAAAAGCCATTTTCTTTTACTGTGAATACTATAACATCAATATTTACCAAACATGATCTCCTTAAAAGTAGAATATTTAATATGAAAGTTGAGCTGCTTCATTGCTGTTCTTTATTCTAGAATCACTTGCTTAGCTACGAGTAGCACCCAAAACCTATCCTGTTAAAATCATTGCTACCATCTGAACTTATGCTAGAACCCTGGGAAAATGCAATGAAATATGTCTTTTTTGGATTAATGACAACTGAAAACGTAACGGGAGAGGAAGACTTATGCAAGAATACTTTCAAGTTTTATCAAAATAATTGTTTTGTAAAAATTTTTTTTGTACCTTTTCTCATTTCAGTTGTAATATCATTTTGACATGAAAAATTAAAAATGTTTTAATTTCTTTTAGAATCAGTCATTAACTCAGGAAGTATGTAAAAACAAAGTTGTAAATTTTTTTGAGCATTCAGAATTGCAAAATCATATAATAGCATTAATCTGAATATAAGTTCTGACACAACAATATTGAGGTTTCCAGTCTTCTCCCATACCTGATAATTCTCATATCAGTAGAACTTGCCATTTAATCACGCTGTGCTGTATATAGCCTTTGCAGTCTTCCAGTAATTACAGTTGTAGCTTAAATCCATCAGATTTTTTTTTACGAAAGCAATATGATTTATCTTACGTTATATCTACTAAAATCATGAGCTATTACCAGAATGTAGTGTCACATGGAGAATGAAGTAGCCACTAGTCATAAATTCCTAGCGTCTTCTCAATGTAGGCCTCTCTAAATGAGTAGTTCTAGCCAAAATTCCACTCAAAATCAGATCAAGATTTCTGTTTCACCTTTCTGCTCTGATAAAAATCAGATCAGCTGGAATTTGTTCATGTTCCCTGAGTTTGCGTGTGCTGCTACACAATTTGTTTACATGCAATGACTGTTAAACTAAGTAGTGACATCATTAGTCAATCAGTTCATAATCTGTGGAAGAAAATTAAGAAATAGTAATGGGATAAGAATTATTTATCATGCACTTTGCAGTGCAACTGATTTTAAAGAATACATCAAAAATCTGATGTTACTTAAATGCTACTATTCTGGGAGTGATGTATTTGAAATTTGCCTCTCATAATACATTATAAGATTTTTACATCTTCAGAAGAGCTACTGCTTTCACTTTTAAAATCCCCGTTATGTCCTTGAAGGAATAAATAAGCTGTATATTCTTGTATGTCAGTAAATATACAAAAGGAACATGCTACCTAAGTAATTCATATCTTTGTCTTCATTATTGGTGACACCTTTTGTTTCAATGAAAGTGTAAATAAATTAATATGAAAGCTGCTGACTAATTAGTAGTAGTTCATCTAGAAATAATGAGACTTTATAAATGTCCATTTCCCTCATTTTATTTTCATGAAATCTGTTTATCCAGAAAATCGGTCAGAACAGTTAGCATACTCAGTCTTTTTAAAAATCGTAGCACCAAATATAAATCACTTTTTGCCAAGCTAGTTTTTCATCCTCTGTTGATTGAAGGTGTAGTATTATTTGATAACCATGTACAGAATAAAATGGAGTGCAGAGCTGTGGGCCAAAGAGCTGCGAACACCAGATTGGTGTCCCTTTCCTCCATAACATCTAGACAACCTTTTTTTGCGCTGAGATACCATACTGGATTTTAAAAAATGTAACTTACAACACTTACTTAAAATACAAAATTACAAATAACATTTTTTTTTTTTTTTAAGCAGGTTTTAAAGAACTGTATTTAATAGATTATCACATATTTTATTTTAGTC
>VWZK01002285.1:17729-47239 GCA_013396935.1 Baryphthengus martii | reverse complement strand
TCAGTCCCCCTCAACTCTTTGTGACCTCAAGTGCTACACTTGAAGATACAAGTACAATGGAGGATTTTAGTCAAACAATTCAGATTTATATTTGGGTTCCTCCTACCGTTTTCTTCTAACAATGTCTTCAAATCCAGGCCAGCATTATTTCACATTGGTATGCCAGAATAGCCTTGGCATGTCAAAATGTTTTATGACAGCTTGAATAAAGTATGAGAGGCCCACTTGAGATTCAAAGTTTACCTCAGGTCCAGATCCCATCACAAACACAAGGGGATGGCTCCTTTTCCCAGTCCAAAAGTACTATTAGAGGAGGTTAACCCATTGATTTCTTCTCATTTTTTTTTAATATTTTTTTGATTTTAAGAAATAAATACTTATAATTTTAAAAATCTGTAACATTATCAAAGCATTTGGAAGAGCAGCTGTTTAAATGAATAATATAGCAGATAATAACATCTGGGCAACATTTCAAATAATTTCTTTTGCAAATTCATTAGATTACTCAAACAATTTCTCTAGGTTTTTTCTTATGAGAATTTGGAGTTCTTTTGAAAAAAAAATGTTATCTTAAACAAATACACGATAACTAAGCTATTTTAAAATACTTTTTCAAATTTAAAATATTTCATGTTCAATTAAAAGGTTACAAAGTAACCATAAATTATTTATGTTTTGTATTGACTTCTGATCCTCTTCTTGTATATCAGTATATCAATTAGCAGAGGAACATTCTTGCATTTTCATATTGGGTTTTAATTCACTGATTTAATTAAAAGTTCAAGACTGTAATCCTTGTGAGCTGAATTTATTTTATAATAATTACTTGATTAATAGGTTTCCTGGGTTGCTCTACTTTCACCAGAAGTTTCTGCTTTAACCAGAAGAGCAAAACATAATTTTCCTGAATCAGCAGCTAAGGGATAAAACTACATAGTGGCCAGAGTGCTACACTGCCTGAATTGTACTAAGTGCTATACTGGAGAAAGAGGGATCAAAATCCAAATTTATTCATTAAATATTATTCATTTAGGTGATTGAGAAAGGGGAAAATTGTGCCACAGAGCCCAATTTCCTTTCCTATACCTTCCCAAGTTGATTACAAGTGTTTCTCATGTTCATATTGCAGTGCAAGAAACATACTCCAGGATATAAATTCTAAGTGCTGTGAATAGTTTAGCTTGGCTATTGCCACAGTCTGTAAATAATACTATATTTAATAATTTAAGCAAATTGAAGTAGGTGGAAAAGCTTTTCAAATCCCACTAGAAGACAAAGATAACATAAAGAAATGCTGTTTACACAACCTGGGAAAAGAGGATAAGCTGTCCTTACACAGCAAAGCAAGTTTCGTCTCCTCTGCTGCTCTTATACCCCTTCCCCTGCTTTATTTTTGCTCCTACCAACCCTTGCATCTTATTCCATTGAGCACTATTTAATATTTATTATTTCTTTCACTTCAAGGAGGAGATGCAGATGCTAATGTTAGTCACTTTTAGAGATCGGATTGTGTACTTGTGTCAGCATGCTTGTAGATAATGTGTAAAACTAAAGTTGCCTCTCAGAGCGGCTCTGACTCAGGCAGTGTGGAAATCAGGTTCACTCTTCCAAGGAGCACTCTGCATAATGAAATTCCTGGGCTGACTGCACAATAAGTGCCTTTGCTTCATCACAGTCATGCTTTCTTACATCATTACAGTTAAATTTCCAGGCACCAAAACCTACATTGACCCTGAAACCTACGAGGACCCAAATAGAGCTGTCCATCAATTCGCCAAGGAGCTAGATGCCTCTTGTATTAAAATTGAGCGTGTGATTGGTGCAGGTAAGGCTGCCATGGCTTCCTGATTCAACTGTTCCATTTAGCCAGGATCGAAACTCATACATCATAATGACAGGCAAATAATTATACCTCAAGTATAGAAGAACTTTTTTCATTTGCTAGAGTGGTTAAGAGCAATGAAGCTGCACTTGCTTCTAAAATGTAAAAATAAATGCGGGGGGGGGTGGGAAACAACAAAAAAACAAATAAGTAAATGAAGAATGGTGCTTGACATTGAAAGCTTGTGGGTTTCTAATTCTGTATCTGCTGTTAAATATGTACTTGGGGGAGGGGGACAGTTTTGCTGCCTATTATTTAGTGTCAGAGTAAAGGCGTTAGGCATGAGTGCAAATTCTGCTTGCTTTCCTTTTGCAAGAGGGCTTTTTGACCTCTGAATTTTTGTTCATGTGAGTAAGAAAAACTGGCTGCGACACAAAATCTTAAATAGAGACTATGAAGGTCTTGTTTCTGTATAAAAAAAATCTTCCCTAAGGCTGTTTTTTGTTCTACCATTTTTCTTTTTGATATTTTATGAATACAAAAACTTATTGTTTAACTTCTCATGACTGATTGTAATTGCACCAGCATTACATTGCTTTTCTTCCTCTTGAACTGTCTACCACCTACTTAAGCCATGGTGTTCGTGCTCTAAAAGGCAGTTTCATTTGTTTGCATTAATAAGATATGTGTCATTTTTATTGCACTACTCCATGTAGTGAAATTAAGTTTCCATGGGTAAGAAAAATATCAAATACTTTGGATTCCAGGAGGAAATGTTCTTTTGCTTTCCCATTCTTTTATAAAAGTATTAGTAAAATACTTTTTAAATCACCCTGTAGTTTGGCATGCACTGTATGTTAGATACTGTGGTATTATTTAAAAAGAGAAGAAAAAAATATCTCTAAAAGAAGTTGGTTTACCTGCAAAAAAAAAATCTTTACACTTTGAATTCACAATGATTCTTTAAAGTAACCTCATTCATGTTGAATCATGTCTTTATCAAGGATTAGTAGAGTTGAAATTAACAGCACCGCTTGAGCAAATCATTCCTTCATATGAGTAAGAGCATAAGAATCCAGCCTTTGCTAACTAGTAATTTTTGTGATGCTAGAATGGTAGCACCTCTTCTAATAAATACACAATATGCAAGATTTAAGTTCAAGATTAGCATAGAAAAATTAGTGAGCTTTTTATTTTGCTCTGAGTTAAAAAACCATCAGCATGGCAAGAGTTCAGAGCACAAAGATATATTCAGTTGGACTCTGGTGATGCCTTCTGAGCAAAATGCTGGAAACATATTTTCAATGTTATGACAGAGTAATTCCACAATGTTAATTTTGCTGACTGCAGATGAATTTATTCTTGATTTTAATGAGTATAACTGATAGCAAAAGAACTAACGTGTCAGTACTCATTCTGAAGAAAGTTAATTAGAAGCACTATGGTGAGAGCATATTGTATATGGGTTTTAGCTATGGTTTTAACCTGTTGACATAGATAGCAAATAGGAGTGAAATGAAATACAGTCCAGGAGCAACAGAATGTTAAAGATTTTAAAAAGCAGTTGAAACTCATACATCAAAGAAAAATACAGAATTTCTACTAGGGACAGCAGCAGAAAAGCCACTTAGCAGTCTCAGTATGTATCAGCAGTGCTGGCCATGTCAACTATTGAGTAGTGCCATGTCTCCCTCAGACAAACAGGGTGCAAGTATGCTTGTGCTCAATTTGCATGAGGGATATGTGCCTTCCTTGCCAACATTTTCATTACCATCCCTCTGTGGCCACCTGTCAGGTACAGAATATGGTGTCTACTATGTTTGTACCACACATTCTTTGGTTTAAGTTCTTCCTTTTTGACATGCTAAGCTAGTAGCTGTGCGGCTGTGCCGTATTCCCACTCTTGTTGTCATATTTTCTGGATCATTTTTGGGCAACATTTCAGCTGAATGTACTATTTTCTTGGGAATAAAATTAGTTTGTTGGCTATCATCCTGACCTGAAATGCATAACGCACAAGTTCAAGTTTCTGGTTTGCCTGAGTGTGAGTGATCTGCTTTTGGAAATCAATCAAAATCAGATTACAGAGAGCTGGAGAGGAGTTAAGCCTTAGTGTCTTCTATGCCAAGTATCCTAATTACCTGGCTCCGAAGTATCACATACACGCACACAAGCTTATACTTCTGTCTTGTTTTCAGCATGGAAAAAAAACAATTTTGGAAGGTACTGCTAGAGAAAATTGTTATCCTTCAGTAAGTTCTTGTGGCTAGGAGCTTTGAGTGAGGTATGTGGTGAATTCATTAGTAGTCATCCATATTGCTGATGAAGTGCAGGAGAGAGCTGAAGGCACCCCACTAAGGGCATGAGCAGCTAGTTGTTATGTATGTAACAGCTATGCCTCATGGTAGTCATAGCTGTGACATAGATATTCAGACCACAACTCCAGTACTAAGGATGGTTGAGGCAAATGCCTCTCCTGTGCTGGCAGGAACAGTTGTATTCTATCTGGCCAGTTAGCTCAGGTAGAACATGATGTTAACAGAGGTATATGGAGTTGATTGGAGCTAACCTTAATTCAGCTAGGATAGGATTGGGGCGGGGGAGAAAATCAATTCTCTATGCAGTCATCTCCTACAAGATTCGTGGAGACTGAGTGGTGATTTGCTCAAGACGTTGATTGGAAATATCAAGGTCTGGTCAAAGCTCTGCCCTTCTGGCTGGAAATCTATGAAGCTGAGGCTCAGGTACTGCTTTTTTCCTTCTCTAAGATCTGCCATTGGAGGTGATAGGAGAGCAGTAGTGTTAAAATGGTGATGATGTCCTAAACAAGATTTCTCACAACTTACCCATTAGGACACTTAAGCATCTACCTCTTCAAGCATTCAGCCCCATTTCCAAGCATACCTCTCTCCAGTACCAGCCAGGTACCTTGCCAGTGTGTATGTGCACTAAAGTTCTGATCCGATCAGCTTTCTCAGGACCTCAGTCTATATCCTAGCGTGATTCTCTAATCAAACTTTCTGTGCTAATTTTTCCTAATTAAGTCACTTTTTCCAGCACTCGCCCTAAAACATATGTTGGATGTAGGTGTGTCTGCATGCTTGTGTATACTCAATAGCTTAATGTTAAAGCACTCCATAGGCATACAGGAGAAAAATTTCAGACTTGATTTGATTTGGAGCAGAGACTTGGATCTGTATCTCCCATACTCCAAATAAATTTGTATTCTCGCTGGCTATTTTGCTGGTTTTTTTCACATGTTTCTTCAAGTTCCAATTGTCTGTTAGTTTAGAAGGCTTTTACAAACTTCTGGCATTTGCTTTTGTTTGTTTAATGTAACAAAATTGTTATAAGTCACACCTTTCATTTCATAATCTGCAAAGTAAATTATCCTGCTTGAAAGTAATAACATAGGCCTCATTTAACACAGTAACGATGTTAAATTAAGAACAGCTCTGAAAGAGCTGACTTCTGAAAGAAAAAAACACATGGGATTTAAAGATAGCTAGGAAACCATGTAGAACAGAATCACATTTTGACTTAGAAATGGTATTACTATTTCTGTAATAGTATTTTCTTGGGAAAGCTAATTCATATTTGTTTTCTATTTATGAAAAAATAGAACAAATTACTAACAAGTCTTTTAAAAGATTCAAGTAACAGTCCCGTAGATTAGCTTAATATGAAGTGTTTACTCTGTAAAGTACTTAGCAATTCATGTAAAGCACATGCCTGTCTTTGCGTTCCTAAGTAATCCATTTCAAATATGGACATTGGCATGTTGTACTTACATACTTAGGCACCTAGCTGAATCAAGGCCTAAAAAGAACATTGATATTATAGTCAGAGGAATTCAGCATTGATCTACTTCATTTTAGGAGAGTTTGGTGAAGTGTGCAGTGGACGTCTAAAGCTTCCTGGCAAGAGAGATGTTGCAGTAGCCATAAAAACTCTGAAAGTTGGCTACACTGAAAAGCAAAGGAGAGATTTCCTATGTGAAGCAAGCATCATGGGACAGTTTGACCACCCCAATGTTGTTCACTTAGAAGGGGTCGTTACCAGAGGTAAGCAGCAATTCAGTCTGTCAGTTAAATAACGACGTAATGACAGAAATTACTTTAGCTTATTCATGGTCAAAGATTCAAATTATAAACAGGCTGCACACTCCTAATGGATTTTCTCATGATGCATAACTAACTAAAACAATACTTATTTTATGCTACAACCTATGGAAAAGAATTAAGATGCATGCATGATTAAAAGATGAAGTACTTTGAAATATATTATTTTTCATTTAGCCTCAAAGACCATGCAGAGAGATTAGGTTTCTTATGTCCTTTCATATTATCTCAAGTATCATTATTCCAGAGTCCTGTTCACATAGCAGGAGTTAGGAGAACATACTGACATTTTGATTTGTATGGTTTAATTTTGTGAATCATGACCACGTTCCATGCAGACATTTAAGAACTTATTAGAGCTCTGTAACAGTGCTGGAGGCCTCAGAAATGTCCGTTGTCTCAATGATTCAATTCTTCAAAGGAATAACGTGTTTTATCAAAAAAAGGCACTTCATTTGTGTTACAGTTTCTCAAACAAAATCTGTCTTCATTTCTTTCAGGGAAACCAGTCATGATTGTAATAGAATACATGGAGAATGGGGCCTTAGATGCATTTCTTAGGGTGAGTACCAAAATGAAAACATACATAAACATATTTAGAAGTGACATAGATCTTATATATTGTCACTTCTAAAAATGCGAGCTTATATATGTGTGTGATGTTTATGTAATTAAAATAGTTTTCAGGCTGAAATGGAGCTTGACAAATACTAGCAGTTCTCTGAAGTTATTTCAGCAAAACCAGATCAGAAATGAGAGAATCAGACAGGATCACGTGGGAACATTCTGGGATTTTAAGTGATTTAATGTGACATAGATGTGGTGAGTTTTATTACTGCCACCAGCAGAAGTTAAAACCACTGATACCTTGAAGCACAATCTTCTGCCTTTTGGGAGCAGGATTTTATTGCGTCAGCACGGTGGAAATCAGCATACAAGAATTCCTAAATGAACTATGGTTGTGTTCAAGAGAAGAACAAAACAAAAAGAAATGCAAGTTCACCGCATTTTAACATTTTCCAAGTGCGTGTTCTGAACCGGCCAGTTCTGACTCCTGAGCAGGTGTACAACAGTGTGAGATGATTGTTATAAACACTCTATGGAGAACAGAAAGATTATGTTTGTTTGATAAACTCGAAGCTATGAATAAAGTTATCAGTAGCTAGGTTTCAAAGGAGATAGTTCTTATTTTCTTGAGACAAGTAATTATGCCAAGAGATGAAGAACATAAGAGACAAACTATAAAAAGCTGTGCATTTGGTAATCTCTCTTAGAAGAGACTTTCCATGACTTCGCCAGAAATTTATAACGATTAGTAAGTCATGTTACTTCCAGTATATTAACTACTCACACATTTTTTTACTGGATATACTGCTTTATCTCTGAAGAAAATAAAACTTGTGTTTGAAGTGAGTTCCTTAGCCCCAGGATGAATTGCTACAGAAGTAGTAAATAAGTAGAAAGCTGAAGTTGTAAAACTAATTCTTATTTCTCTTCTCAGCTATACTAACAAGAATTGCTGCTACTTTCTTCCCTCCAGAAACATGATGGGCAATTTACAGTCATTCAGCTAGTGGGAATGTTGAGAGGAATTGCTGCTGGAATGAGATATTTGGCCGATATGGGATATGTACACAGGGATCTTGCAGCACGCAATATTCTTGTCAACAGCAACCTTGTTTGTAAAGTGTCAGACTTTGGCCTTTCCAGAGTTATAGAAGATGATCCAGAGGCTGTCTACACTACTACCGTAAGAAAAATTGATGGATTTTAGTAGTTTTGAGATGTGATTATTAAGAAGCAGCATGACTTATACAGAGTATAGATAAGAGAAATACATTAATTGGTTGAGAAATATTAAGCGTTCAAAAGAAAAAGAGTGTCTGCAGAAATCCTGACTCTAATTAGGGATTGATATTTTTGTAAGAACATAGCGTTTTATTTGGTTAAGTTGTAAAAATTTTGCACAGTATCTTCATTATTCTCTTCCTCATGACTTTGTGTTTGAACAAAGACGGAAGTTTTACCCATAAAAATTCTAATCATCTCATTTACTATGAGTCAATTAACATATTTGTAGGCTGTTACTATTTTTCAGACCAGATTTTATCTCACCAAAAGGTTGACTAGCTTGAGGCTAGACTGTGACAAAGCTCAGCTCCTGTATTTTCCCTTGCTTTTGGGTGGGATGCTTTTCTTAAATAATCATTGATCAGGCACACTATGCTCTTTATTCTTTTGCTGAGCCAGCGCAATTTTCACACCCATGGGGCCTTGCTGTACGTATTTTCTCATGCTGAGGGAAGGAGGCGCCCCTGGAATCTGCTCCAACAGAAGCAGGGATCTGGGAAACTGCACCAGCATTCATGGCTATCACTCCTGCCACTGGGCTCTAAGCAAGGTCCTGGTTTAAAAACACCAGACCAAGATTTCAGAGGAGCCGTCATATGACAAGTCCATGGGATTCCCCTCTACAAGCTTCAGCCAGCTGGGAGTTAAATGACTAGTGTAAATCAGACATCTAGGCAGCCACTTGAAATCAATGGAGAGACTAGCACTTCCAGAGAAATGAATCCAACTTAGCTTAGACAGGTATCTAAGTCTAAATGTTTAAAGAGCCTAAACTTCTTCAGACTCCTTTGAAAATCCTGCTATCAGTCAACTGTAGAACGTGATATAAATGCTGCATTTGATGCTGATGGAAATAATTATAAATGCACTCTAAGGAAGACGGTATGGAAATTTTGTGGAGAAAAATGTCGTCGTCTTTTTTTTTTGCATAGGGTGGAAAAATTCCAGTGAGATGGACAGCTCCAGAGGCCATCCAGTACCGCAAATTTACATCAGCCAGTGATGTGTGGAGTTATGGAATAGTTATGTGGGAAGTAATGTCTTATGGAGAACGGCCTTACTGGGACATGTCAAATCAAGATGTAGGTTATACTTTGTCTGTTATTTTCATTTTTTACCTAAATCTCTAAATTGCTTTTCTGCCATGTGGATGTTGTAGGTTCCTGTCCTGAGTATGAATTAAGATCGGAACATCAGAAATAGTAATATGTACTCTTCACTTTATTACACTTCAGAACAGAATGAATTAATTTTTTTCCAATAAAAAATAATTCTGAGTTTTTTGACCTCAGAGCAATGCCTAACCAGTTGAAAAAAAGTTGTTAAAAATCTGAGTGGCAGTTAATGACCTACTTTGGCTTTTTCAAGTTAATTATGCTGATTTAACAATACCCTTGTTTGCATAAAATACGACCCAGTGCAGCAGGTCAGCAGTAATAGAACAGATGGATGTTAATCTTGATTTCTGAAAAAAGTATCTATTAATATAGAGAGTACACAGGAAAAAGCCATGCAGGTGAGAAAGATGTCAGAAAGAGCCTTGTTTAAAGTTCTTCAGGTCAGGCTCTTGGGTTGGTTTTTTTTATTATTATTTTATTTTTTGATTGAATGATCGACATCAAAGTTGAAAAAAAAAGATAAAAGTGTAAATGATGAGTCAGTTTGGCACAGTGCAAAGTTGTAATATTTGACAGGTCTCAGTGTCAAAGATTTCATGGACTGTCAAAATATGGGCAAACAAGTCCTTGGGGCAAAGAAAGAGAAATATTTACATTCCCTAGGCACCCAGTAGAGTTTCATTTCTTTTGACACCTTCCTTCTGTACTAGATTCAAACGTAAAAGAAGTCTGACAGGAATATAAGATGCCTCAAAGGCAAACCTTACCTATCTTTCAGGGAACAATAAGGAAAAACTTTTAAATAGGGGAGAAATTTTAGTATCTTCATGCTTCTTGTTAGATTTTCAAACATGTTCCCTCTATTGAAAACTACAAGTAAAGCACATGAATGAACCTTTTTCATAAAACAGCTAATTACCACTTCTTGCAGTTTCATCTCTTTTTAGCATCTTACAAGATAATCTTCAATAGCACATAGTTAAAAGATGAATAAATTGCTTGGTAAAATAATTTCAAACATCTTGTGTGCTGTGATCTTTCCAAATCTTTGTGTCCTCCCCAAACATGCACGCATCCTACCAATCTCATACATAAATCTATGATGCAAAAATTTAGAAACATCTTGTGATTAGTTATTTATTCTCCTTCGTGGTTACCAATGGGAGTGTTTAACTGGAATAAAAAATGCTAAACGTGTCTCTTCTAATTTTGCATTATACAGCCAGGCAGTTTATATATAGTAAGCATATCATTTTGCTTAAAAGTGGATATGGGCATGATCATAGATCAGATCAAATCTCCTAAAAAATGTTTCCCTGACTTTGGACCATTAGATAGTATTTCATTAATTCTGCCCCTCTTCCTTTAGGTCATAATTTTAGGTTGATGGAGGATGCAATTTTGTGTTGCAATCTCTTTTTAAGCAAAAGTCCTCCTCTTAGCAATGTCCTGGCACTAGGGTGCATCAGAAAAACCCTCATCCTACAAGCTCCCCACAGAGGCAGAGCAGGCTGAGTGCAGATGGTAGAGTCCCCTCAACTTCTCTGAGCAGTGGGCTTCCCTCAGCATAATCCTTGCTGGTAAGAGTAGCCCTCAAACCACTGCACCTTATTCCCCTAATAGACTGCTGGTGTTTGCTAGTTGTTGCTCTCATTTGCTTACTGGCCCTCTTGCAGATTAGTTCTTCAGCAAAGAGCAAGACCTTATGCTTACATATTTTCTCTTAGCTGTACTCCTGGATTTTTTACCGTTGCTATGATTATTAATTTGTAGTATTATTATATATGCACAAGCATAGTGATAACATTACTTTTCCCAGTTGCTTGTATTTAATACTTCTTTGTTGGCAACCAACATATACAGTGAACAGACCTGGGCCCTCTTCTAATCTACTTTACATCCTCCAATAGCCTGATTATGATAAAAGCGTACTTGACTCTCAACAGTACTCCCTTTTTCTCTTTTTGCAGCAAAAGCAGAATTTGAAAAACAAATTGTGGGAAGTGAAAATAATATAAATCATTTCTCTGGCTAAGAACACCAACTGTGTTCTCTTTGTGGCTTTGCTTATTAAAAACAAACAAACAAACAAACAAAAAAACCCAAATGCATCTATTTCATTATCTCCAAGTACTGATTTTTGGAACTCCACCTCCACTTTTCTTAGCAGAGCAGATGCTTGTAATACCCTTCAAAGTACTAGATTTTTTTATAAACTTTTTTTTTCTTAAATAAGAAGCACTGCTTGTCAATTTTTTAGGCATTCCGTGATTCAAATATTTTCAAATGTTTTTTCAGTGTTTTGGATTTTGCCATCTGTTTCTAGCTAACTCATTATTTTATATTTCCCAGTTTCTTCCTTCTTTCTTAGAATACACCTCAAAGAAGCTGATTCTGCAGTATCCCCAAAGTCCTTACACTCTTGCATATGGTCTTATCTAGACGGTTTGCCAGTTCTAAGGGTCTTAGAAACTTTGGTGGTTGTGTTGCTGTTACCTACTTTTTCTTTCCTCATTGGTTGCCTCTGTGTTCTAACCTTTTAAACAACTGCTTTGTTAGTAGTAAGTCATATTTAGTATGCACAAAGGGTTTAATACCTTTTACCTTTTAGAAGATCAGAAATGTCTGTGTTACTTTTCGTAGCACACCAGTTGTCCTACACACACTGTAGCTTATTTTTCACTTTTATTCCACTGCCACTTCTAAGCCTAAGGAGCTATTCTTTTGGTTTTCCTCTTAATACTGCTCTAAAAGATCTTACATTTTACTTTTAATGTTTTCTTTCCTGTATAGTACTGTTCTTCCAATGTCCCTGTTCTTCTGCAGAAATCCTCTCTCCCCACCCTGTCTGACAGATAACTTCACTGTCTCTAAAAGGTCACTGCACTCATTCCTCGAGGTCTGGATGTTACTGCAGGAACTGAATATTTCTCATTCATTTTTGAGTTGTAGGACAGTACTGTCATTCTAAAATGTTCAGATAGAAAGGTGAGGCCCAGGGAGATAAGGCAACTTCCCTGAGGCTGGAAGGACATTCTGTGACATAAACCTGCAGTAAGTGCCCTACCATTGGGCTACGCATCCTCTTTTCACAAAACTTCTTTTCTGCAAAATGTTTTGATACAATCATGGATTTCAGACAACTTCTTGAAGGTCATTTGTATTCTTTGCAGTTCTATCTACTTTGCAGTCCACTGCTTTTGCATTTTCTCACACAACCTGTGGAATTTTTTCTAGCTGAGGTTATTATTTTCACTATACCCTGGATATTCACTGACTGTATTTATCATACCAGATCTACATCCTAGGGCTACATCCAGAACAGCTTCTGATCTTACTTTCTGTACAAACTGAGGGAGAATGCAGTCCTATGCCATTCAGGAACAAGCACCTTTCCTTAGCAATTCTAATGCTACTATGTCAGTCAATGTCAGTGTACTTGAAATCCCCTGTGAATGGTGTTTTAGCCCTTTTTCACAAGCCTTTCTTATCTGCCTTGCTTCCAGATGCGCTTTCTTATCCTACCCTCAAGGTTTACAGCCGTTTCCCATGATTTTACTTTACCCATTTTTATGTTTTGCTTAAATCCAAATGGACTTGGTTAAGGAAGTCATCTAGTGGGTGTAATTCTTGGTTCATACATTTGTGCTTTCCTTCAATCATATCATCACCTAACAGCATCTCTTATTAAATATTTCTGTTGAGGTGATATATTAAAATAGTATTCAGCCAGGTTTTCCTCTCTCGGGTGGTACATTTCTTTATCATTACTATAACGTGGCTAGACATAGAATACAACTTTTTTCCCTAACAGTTCTTGTCTGCTAAACATTTTTCTTGGAACCTTTTATAATGTCTTCAGGCGTTTTTTATTTTATGTGTACATGCACAGATCCCTATCCATTTACAAGTCAGTTGCTTCTACCACACACTCTTTTATAAAAGCCTTGGGGCAAGTAATAATGCTTTCTGAAATAACTCCATTTATCAATCTATCTGTTGCTTCCTTGGTGAATTTAATTGTTGTTCCGTGTTGCTCACTTGACTAGATAATATAGCTATGTTCTGCACATATAGAACAATATGCTTAATAAGCCCAAAGATAAAGTCCAAGAAATTATTTGAAAACATGAAGGCTAGTGTCAAAACAGTATTTTTGCAACATTGATGGTAAATTTTAGTTTATTGATTTTTTTCTTGATTTTTTTCCTTTTATTTCCTGGACTGGTAGCAATATGTATTCCTTAGATATCCTTTGATGAAAAAAATATTAACTATGTTGACTACTAGGTTATAAAAGCAATCGAAGAAGGCTATCGTTTGCCAGCACCCATGGATTGCCCAGCAGGCCTGCACCAGCTGATGCTAGATTGTTGGCAGAAGGAACGTGGTGAAAGGCCGAAGTTTGAGCAGATAGTTGGTATTCTGGACAAAATGATTAGAAACCCAAACAGCTTGAAAACCCCACTGGGAACCTGTAGCAGGTAAGAAAAGCTTTAGTGAGTGTTTTTATGATGGTGCACGTGGCTGAGTTCTGGATGTTCTGCTTGGTGGCTGATTCCAGTTCACACCTACTCCATGTGTCTTTCAGTTCCTCCATCCTTCTGTTCCCTGTTCTTCCCTTCCCTCATTTGCCCTTCTTTTTTTACCATGCTGAACAAAGCCAAAAAGGATTTTCTTAAAAAAATAACCAAAATAAAGCAAGTAAATTGTGGAACTAACACATTTCTCAGTAAACTACTGCCTGCTCATCACTTTCCACACTCTCACCACTAACAGTCTTTATTTTCCTTGTTTCTTAAAATTTTGAAGTCTGAAGGGCAAGGATCATCATCTATTGTAGTTTTCTGTGATGCATCTCTTGCCCTAGGAACTGCTATGATAGAAATAACAATTAATAATACTCATGCTACACTCTAGATTTTTACCTTTCATTTTCTGGCTTTACCTCCTTTCAGTGGCTGCATCTCATTGTATTTCATGGTGTAGCTTTAAATGGCTTCTTCATAAATTTCAAGTGAATTATTTAATCATGGTAATCTTTTGATCTACTAGATAGATCACTGCACTAGGGAATCAACTGGCCTGTGTTCTGCTCCTGGTTCTTCTACTGACTGATTTGCTGTGTGACCTTACACAACTTTGTGTCTCTGCTCTTTCCTTGTCTTTGTTTTGTCCCATCCAACTGAATAATGGGAATAGCTACTACTGTATTTTCTAAGAATCTTAAAAGAATAGCATCTTTATGTTACTCAGCAACTTGCTGTTGTGCTAGGTAATAAGGCTGATTTTCTGTTGGTAACAATAGTCCAGTAGGCTGATTTTGCTCACTCTGACCTTTCATCTTGTACACGAATAAGCTTAGGAAGTACGTATTGTGAGCTACAGAGTAGTCAAGAGCTATTCACAGAATAATCTAAACTGTGTATAAAAGCCTATTACTTTCAACTCTTGACATTTTTAATACCCCAAACTTATTTGACTCTCCCCTTGCTAAATACTCCCTGATGTTTTACTCTCTTTGGAAACAACTTACTTTCCTTTTTCCTTCTCCATAGACCAATTAGCCCTCTTCTGGACCAGAACACTCCCGATTTTACCACTTTCTGCTCCGTAGGCGAATGGTTACAAGCTATTAAGATGGAAAGATATAAGGATAA
This sequence comes from Baryphthengus martii, assembly GCA_013396935.1. Taxonomy (NCBI): domain Eukaryota; kingdom Metazoa; phylum Chordata; class Aves; order Coraciiformes; family Momotidae; genus Baryphthengus; species Baryphthengus martii. The sequence continues at coordinate 32,667 of VWZK01002285.1, read as the reverse complement.
TTTCACAGCAGCAGGCTACAACTCTCTTGAATCAGTTGCCAGGATGACTATTGAGTAAGTTAGTACTGGGCATGTTTAACTTGCATTTAGGAAATTTCTAGGTAAAATAATACACAATGTTCAACTCAAAAACTTTACCCTGAGTACAGCATGGTACTTGGGGTTAAGCCAGCTGATTTAGCAGCTGATTATATGAAAGCATCTCATAAAAGGGCAAATACCCTTCTACCTATATGTGGCATCACCTTTTTTCCCTGCTTATGAGACCGATTGAAGTAACACCAAGGGGCTAGAATTTGAGCAAGAATGCGACCCATTTCAAAGTATGTATAGGAAAAGAACCACATTGCCTCCACGAGCTAATTAGTACATTTTTCCAGATGTGTAGTAGGAAGATGTGGAATTTTCTTCTAATTGGCTGGGGGCTGTCTGTATCTTGCAAGAAATGTCTTTGCATCAGGATAAAAGTCTATAGAAGCAAAACAATTTTCTGAAGGCAAGCATGGCCTGTGTTGGTACTGCCATCTTAAACACATCTTCTTGGCACCCTGCAAACAGCGTTCTGGTCCCGGTGGTTGCCAAACACATGTAATTCCTCTTACAGAGAACAGTGGTTTTCTAAAGACGTTTCTAAAGAATATTTTCAAGTTTGTAACCCTACCCTTATCTATCTGGTTTCACTACGAGTCTCAGCTGATAGCATGGGAACTGTCATCAGACCCCACAAGCTTCTACTAGGTTGGTAGCACTAGTAGCAGTGAAATTGAAGCAGCTGCTCCTCTTTGATTTGCATGATGGGTATGGGTCAATATGCAAAGGGCTTCTCTAGGCATCTCTTTAGGAAGCAGAAAGTAATGCCCAAAAGCTAATATTTATACATAACTTTGTCCTGAAAGCCACTCAAAGTGTTTTACAAGAGCAATGTCTCTTTCATCAGGTGTCCTTAAAAGCCACAATAAAAGATTATCGTAGCACAAAACATACTGGTCTCATTCTCAGATTTGGAGGCACATGCAGTGTGATCACATGACTGTTGCCATGTAATTGCACTCCTCACTGAGAAGTCGAACAGTGCCTACATGAACTTCACAGCACTGAGCTGAGGTTCCAGTGTAGCTTCAATGTTAGAAACCTGTAGCCCAGACCACTACGTAGCTTTGACTCAGTCTAAGTTGAAAAATTAACAATGTACGCATTTATCTTCCCCAGGGATGTGATGAGTTTAGGGATCACGTTGGTTGGTCATCAAAAGAAAATCATGAGCAGCATTCAGACTATGAGAGCACAAATGCTACATTTACACGGCACTGGCATCCAAGTGTGATTGATAGACATTTCTCCCCTATGAGGGAGGTGACAGACTGAGAACAGCACTGGCCTTCAGTATATATGAAGTGCTGCTAGAAGACACTTGATTTCCTGGGTCCTTCCTGCAGTGAATAGAAGAGCTACAAGAAGCACCTACAGACTTGAACTCCTAAGTGCCACCAGAATTTATGAAAAGGGAATTAGGATCCACCAGTGGTGGCAAGGAAAACAGCAGTGACAATAAACAAAGTACTACCTGAATAATCATACAAACACCTTGAGCTCTCTAACCTCCTTTTTATCTAATAGACTTTTTAAATGTACATAAAAATTTAAAAAAGAATATATTTGTCAGATAAAATCATGATATTATTGTTGAATTCAACAAAATATTTTCCTTAAATCTGTGATTTCTGAATCTTTTTTTAATCATTTGTGTTTATTCTTCATAAAGACTTTCTTTTAGTATGATGTTTATATCTTTGGACCTTTTTAGTGCTAATTCTATGACACATTACTACACTGGGTACCTCTGAAGGATTATTTGAGTTCCTAGAGATTTAAGAAGCATAACCAGGCAATGTATATCTGTCCGAACTTTGGTATCCTTTTGTGCCATTTACTTTTGTTAAATCAGCACCGTATTGATATGGCTAGCTAATTGGCAGGGAGTCAGGAAAATGCAAGTTGCCAAGAGCTCTGATATTTTTTAAAGAATTTTTTAAGGTTACACATATACTATCTTTTAAAAGAAAACAAAAGAGAAAAAAAAATAAAAAAAAAAAAAAGAAAAGCAATAATGACCCCTAAGTAGTTCTAGGCACTTTTAGCAAATTGTTTGCAAGATGATTTTAATGGACTAGAGTTAAAGTGAGATATATTCTAAGATGTAGATCTACAGCTATAAACCTGCTGAGACACTGCATTGAATGGACAAGTGATTGTAGGAGTGTCTCAGAACGCGGGTGCAGTTCTCCAGTGTTACCTAAACCATTTAATCTGAGCACATCACGTTTTTGGTTTTTTTTCAATTCTCTGCATTAGCAAATCTGAGAGAAATAGCTGGCATATATTTTATATGAGTTTAAACTGTATGCAGTCCAGCTGTCAGAATGAGGACATAGATTTTATATGTGAACTGTAGAGCATGAGGCAAGGGGCAGTTCAAAATTTTCAATTTTTTTACAAGCTTTTGCTGCTCTGAACAAACATGCGTGTGCGTGCTCACACAGACACAAGAGTCGTTCAGTAGGAACACAAATGCAAGAGTAGTTGCTCAATGGAATATCTTCTTACATCATTTACTTAGATATGAATTTTGTTTAATGAAACTATTTAACTACCATAAGCAATAATGAACGGTGTCTTTACAGATATTACAGGAATGTATATGAACCAGAGAGAAATGCTTAAAAAAAAAATCTGGAAATTGTGAACTACCCCAGCAATGAAACGCTGTACTTCCAAAGAGAATTGGGCTGCTTCTATTGATTTTGATAGAGAAAGATCCCAGGGATCAGTCATAAATTGGTCTTGTTTGATAATGTGGACATCCACACAAAAAAAATAAAAACAAAAGAAAAACCCTGTAAATGTTCCTTTGTAAAACTTGTAAATTTTATTTATACTGTCTTGTTTTGTACACACATTTATGTGTAGTGAGCTCTGAATACATTGAAAATGCACTATATTTTTCTATTTTACTTGCAGAGCATCACAAACAAACATGTATATTCAGTGCTACATAATGTGTTTTCCCACATTTAGGACCAAAGATAGTTATCAGAAACTTAAATGCATCATTTTCCCCCTCCATTTTTCTCCCCCTTATATAGATCACTGTACAGTGTTATATTTGTCATTTTATTTATTTGTTTCATTAGAAAAATCAGTTTGGTTATACTAATTTTTTGTCCCCCCTGCTTTTGTTGAAGAAAATCTGTAAAAAGCTTTTAACTAGCATAATCCCGTTACATAGACACTTCCATTTGTAATCTTTGTAATAGACTGTAAATATATTTTTGGAACTACAATGCAATGTGCATAAGGGTTATTTTTCAGTGTCCATATATGATTGTTTATACAATTCACAGCACTTTACAGTCATGCTGAGAAGCCTAATTTATTGCCTGGACTTGGGCAGAGTAAGAAAAAAAGGTGAATATTCTTATTTCCTATTAGATTGTCATTCAGTAGAAATGGAGTTGTTTTCATGTATGCAGCTCAAGATGTTTTTTTAACTATTAGAATTAATTTTCTAGAACTGTTGTAGAAGGAAGATGCAGCGTAGACTGCATGCCCAATATTGAAATTGGTGCACACAAGCACTCAGCCAAGGCACTTTGAGTAGCCATTGGAACACTCTTAATTAATAAACATCTGCTTTGTGTTATGACAAACGCTAAATGCCTCCCTACTAGGGTGAGCATCTGTGGGCATCTGCACAGGGCACTTGTCAGTTTTTGTGCTGCTTTAGGCACCCAGCTTTGAATTAAGGAGTATAAATTCAGATACCTGCTTCTGTATAAATCTCAGCTATTGTTTCTAAGGGCTTGGTTATTAAAGGTGCGATGCAGCAATGCTGGTATTGCTGAGGACCCACAAACCCTAAATGCAAGAGAGTTGCGGCCGAGCTTCACCTTTAGGACTTGTTCAATATTCTGAAGCACAGAGGCCTCGAAGGATGTGTGATGACCTGGGCTCACACATATAAATGTGAGGGCCCTAATGGTATTTCCTCCTTATTTTTCCTTGTTTGATTTAAGCCATCTTCTTTGAATAGTAAATATATTTTCGCCTTCATCTATACACCTTGACTGCCTTAATGTTGCCACAGATTTTTACACGTTTGAAAGTGGTAGAGGAGACCCAGAAAGCACAATTGCTATCAATACTCCTGTTGTATCTATCTGTTCAGAATATTACTGCGATTTAGAGCACATGCATGTAAATGGAATTGTAACTGGTAGAGCACCAACGTATTGACATTGGTTGCCATTCCCCAGGTTCCAGGAAAACATAGTCCAGTGTAAGAAAAATAAACTGCCAGAAAGAGTTGATGTTCGTGGGAGGAACTGAAGAAGAAGTTGAGTCAGAGGGAGAATAAAAGGCTAAATGATGAAACAAAGAAATAATCTCAGTTCTGATTTGATTTCATTGAATGTGGAAATTGTGCATTGCTAAACACAGATTATCAGACTGTGAGGCTGATCTTTCTTGACTTTATCCATCTACAAGCATCTAAAAGAGAGATGCCTAAGACAAGCAGGATGAATCTCCCTCTGTGAATGCTTATCTCCATTATCTGTAGAGGGAAGCCAGATGATTAGCTTAAATTAGGTATCTAATGTCCAGGTAGTTCAAGAAAGGTGAGGTGATTCCCACCCTATATGCCCTTGGCTTCTAGTCCCCCACAAGCTGAGTGTCATAGAAAGGCAGCTCCTCCACTACTACTATGTCCCAGAATGTATTTAAATCAGGCCTTCTCACAAAGAGAGGTGATGTTGTTTTTTTTTTTATTCAGAGATTTGTAACAGATCATCTAAATGCTATTTGTATATGGGTATTACTTCTTGAAAAAACATTGTGATTGTCCTGAGGAAGACCTGCCTAGTAAATTACAGTTATTTAATATTTTAAGTAATCAGAAATATTTGCTGACATACTGCTTCAGTCCAGAGGTTATGTGATCGGATATGATAGTTGCTGTATGCAAAACCATGTTTATCTAAAGTCTTGTCATGTAAAAATCTCCAGGAGGCAAAGATGCTTAAATGTATCTCAAATTGAATGTTGCCCTTAATATCTCAATAATTGAGCTCTGTCTGTATTATTCTCCATTTAAAATGAGGCTTTTTTATATTTGTTTAAGCTGGAATTATCTGGCTTCCACTGAGGGAGTTTGAAAAAAAAAAATGATTTTAAATTAAATTTGCTTTTCTTCACTAATAGTAATATACGGTAAATAGTTTCAACTGTTTTGAATGTTACAGAAATTATTGCTTTAATGTGGGGGATGAAGGGGTTTATTTTTGTTTTGTTGTTGATATTTTTTTACATTTATTGGTTAGTAGTTGAAATAAAAAAAAAATAATAATTTGTCCTTAACTTTCTAAGTAATTCATATATGGCAAATTTGAGAATGATTTAAATTCCGTGACTTTCGGGTTACTACTGAGACAGTGATCATGTCACTGTGGCCATAACATTGAGCAATGCTGAGACACCCTGAAAGTAGGGTGGGTTGACCCGGCATTCTATTGCCCAGTAATGGCATGAAGCACTCCGCTGGCTTTGTGCGAGGAGTGAAAGCCAACTCAGTCAAAGAAGGGTCATTTCACCCTTTAAAAGTCTATGTGTGACATGTTAAAGCTAAAACATCATTAATACATTACTTCCTGGCATGCAGTTAGAAACTGATATGCTCATGATATGCATATGGGTTTTGTGGGTTTTGTTTGTTGGTTGGTTTGTTTGTTTTGTTTTAAACGAGTGACATTTGAGGTGCTTGTGGAAGACAACAGTTCCCAGACAGGATGACAAGTCCAGTTTAAGAAAAGTACAATACAAATTCTTGCCTAACAGTAATTCTGGCAGCAGGTGCTGCAGGAGCATTCAGGCAGTTGGTGCTATGATTTGCTGGGCAACTAGCACAGCAGGGTTTCTGCATGTTCAGGATCTATTAGTTCTGATGAATTAACTGATACGTAGAAAAAAGCAACTTTTTTCCCCCACTAACTTGGAATGGACTTGCAGATGGTAGATTTGTAGTTCACAAGACTAATCAAAAGTCTTAGCCTCAAACTAATTTCCAGTAAAACAAGAAAATCTGGGCAACAACCTGTATTTTGTCTCCTGTTCCCTTAAGGGTTGTCAAATATAGCTAAAAATTACTCTAAAAGAGATTATTATTGTCTGTGTAGTGCAGCCTTCTGTTTACTTGGGAATAGGCAGTTCTGTAATTAAATTTCCTGCTAAAAGGGTTGGGGAGGGATGGGGGATGGAGTACAAAAGTTTGGGAAAAAGCCGTGAAAACAAAGAAAGAAAAACCCAATCCAATAAATGACCTGTGAAACACAAAATATGACTGGGCTCACCATTTTTGTAGCATTCCCTATAGGAATTTGAAATATATAGAAAATTAAACCATAGGCATAAAATCTACAATATCCTGACAAAAGAGTAGTGACAGAATGTAAGCTACATTTGTGGGAAGATTTCCTCTATGGTTTTGGTTTTGTGAGATTTTTAAGTTAGAATAATTAACACACGCATTTAGACTAAATTCTGTTGGGACAGGCTAAGGGACAAAATTGGTATGTCTATACCATCCCTGAAATTCTCAGTGCACTTTAAGGATGGGTAAGAGTTAGATAATTTTAAAGTGAAAGGAGTCATGTGGTGTTTATATGCTGCCCAGACACAGATTATGTCCAGTGAGATTATGAAAGGTTAAAAGTTAAAGAGGAAATCCCTCATTTTTGTACCTGCTGAAAAGTCAGAAGATGGGAAGGAATAGAAAGAGAGGGATGTGAAGCCATTCAGAATATGTGAGTCTAAGTGGTAGGGCTTCACAAAGACGTTGCTGACAGGGGAGTTAAGGAGTATCAAGACTTTTTTTTGTTAAAGTGGCGAGACGCAGTTAATAAAATATACCTAATAATGTAATGTGGAGTGGTTTCAGTACTCTGATTTTTCCTTAGGCCAGATTGGAATTTGTCAAAGAGACTAAATTAAGACAGATGGGAAAGCAACTGGTAATACACAGCTCATTCAAGCAGACTTGAAAGAGACATGAAAGGAAAATTTTACATTAAAAGCCTGAAAATAAAACATGAACTCAGATGATATTTACTCTCAGAAGGTTTTAGAGTAGTTTTCTGTAAGTCTGGGGTAGTAATAGCAGATTTTAGCACTGATACTATACAAATTGGGTAAAATAAATGTCTAATTAGAGTGACCAAAGAAGAATCACAAGTGAAAAATAGTTGATCTCTTGATAGCCTATGAAATACAAGATGCAGTACAGCTATGCAAAACTTGTGTAGCCAGCCAAATGAGTCTTGGACAAAACAAGACATAATACCTAGTGCCAGATGATCTAAATCCAGAATAGAAAATCTATTCATCCATGGACCAAAGTTTCTGTATTTAATTGAAGGCAATAAACGATTGTAGAACTGTGCTACTACTAATAATTAATACCAATAATTGAAAACTACAACTTAGATATTATCTGATGGATCATAATACAGTTAACACTGAAAAACACACTCAGTGCTTAAGCCATAGCTGTGCCCAAAGACATATGTGTGGTCCTGATATACGTGTTTCATGACTGAGTATTTCAAGTCGTTTATAAACCGGAGAGATTATAACCCCAAGTCCATAACTAAAGCCTTCCTCTTTTTGTGACACCAAAAAAAAACCAACCAACCAAACCAAAAACAACCACAAAACAAAAAAAAAAAAACAGAAAAAAAAAAAAAAAGGTATGAGTGCTGAGGAGTCTGTAAGGTCTATCAAGTGCAATAGAAATGATCTTCTGATTATTTCCTTAGAAATGTCAAGAAAACTATGAATTTATATCTTTCATTAAGGAACAAACTTCCTGCTCCGAAGATGTCATCTTACTGAGAAGAAAAATCATCTATTAGTTTTACTAGGACATCCAAATTTGCCTTGAAAGAGGCTAGACTGGAGAATGATCGATAGAATGTATCTACTTTGATCCCTCACATTTCATGTCTGTAGAAACATTACTCAGGCAATTTCTTGACTATCATTCAACCTGTCTTACTATGCCAGCTTCCACTGGCTTCCTGAAGGGCTGCATGTCCGTTATTAAGATGTCTGCTGGAAAAGGTTTCCATTTCCTTTCCTCAGGGACCAGTCACCCTATGCTAAAAATGCATGTGTGGCTTAAGAGGAAGAAGGTAGAGGGTGCAGGAATCTCAGATTAGTTCTCTCCAGGGTATTGTTTTCAGTCACAGTCATAAATTAAGTATGTTCCCCCACTGAGGTTGCACACAGTAAATTGCATAAGAAATCTGATTTGCCTGAAATAAACTAAGTAAAATCATCCAGACAGCTCCTGAAGGCCATTCAGAAATGGCAGGTTTTAAGTGGTGGTTGGGATTTTGTTCAGAAAGTGAAAGAGCTGGGTCTATGGGAGCTCAGTGTGTGTAGCTTTTACACTGTGGAAAATACTCCACTTACCAAAGTATGGAGCTTTCTGGGTAGCAGATACCCTCTGTCGCTGTCACTGAAACTAGACCACAAATGCAAAATCTTTGAGTCCATAAGAATAAACAAATAAAACATTATTTCTGTAACAAAATTAGACTAAGTCTTCACTATTTATTATTTGGTCTTGACGGCACTGGTGCTTCCATGTGGAATCAGTGGAAGGGTAAAGTTGATCCAGACAATAGAAGAGAATGGAATTGGATGGAGTGAAAGACTGTCTGGGTGGGATAGGAGAGACTGAGAGGAGGTGCTGCATCTGTGGGTGACTTTGGATAATCTTTATATTTCTCTTTCAGGTTGTCTGTTCTGCAGAGCCCTTGTTCTCAGCCCATTTCACCCCAGGTCTCTCTCCTTACTCTTTTACTCCAGTAGCCCTTTAAGTCTTCCCACATATTACTCTATGAAACAGCAATGTCTTCTTCCCCAGTAGCCAGTGTTTGTACCCTCATGGGCTGCTGAAGAAGACAGGACTAGATTCAAATCCATGCCAATGTGTCTATAGGAAGAAACTGAGCCAGCAAGGTACTGGGAGGGATTCCTAATAAGGATTTCCCTTTAGTATTATTTAGCCTCAGTACTACAGACAAGTAATTGATTACTATTGTGGCGAGAAAGGCTGAAGCTTACTGTATAACTTCCCTATACACTACGGTTCATCCTCTGCCAAAAGCAAGAAGAGGGGCAGGGAAAAATCAAAAAAGAAAGCTTCCAGGCATTTCTTTGTAGTGCTCTTTTCAAAAGAAATAATTATCTCAATGCTTCCATTACCTAGACTTATGCAAGAGACAAATCCTCTTTGATGCTTCCTACTTGCTGGCAAAAGCATTCCAGGTAGATTGTGTGCTGTCTGTTGCAAATGGCAGTCACAAGCTGCCTCCCATCACGTGAAACTACTTGCCTAACATCAGAGTGTCTCCCAGACAGTACCTTTCTTGTAGTAGTTACTTGAATATCACAACATTAAAGTTCCTCTGCAGGTATTCATGTTTGGTTCCTTATACAGAGGTGCCTCTGACTTTTGAAGGATATTTCCCCAGCCATGAGGAGGGAAACTACTTTTTGCACTATGTTGTGCTTCCATTTTTTCCAAGCTCGCATTAGTCATCAATACTTACCTAGCAGCACCTACGCTTCACTGAGGTAGGGGGTAAGTAGAAGATGAGAGTGAGGAAGGAATGTTTAGTACCCCAGCAACACCAAATGCAATCTCTATTTACAACCAACAAACTATGGGTTAGGGGGATCACTCCAAGTCATCGACATTCTAGGTGCAGAAGTCATTAGTGTTGGTCAAAACAAAACAAAAGTGTGTGTATAGTGGAGGGAGTATGTTGAACACAGAAGAGCTGAAGCAGCCAGACTTACATTTGAAATGCCCAGCAACACCAATGATACAAACTAATGGAGTGTGTTTAAAATAATATCAATAACTTGCCATTGGCAGTAAAATCTAAGAGGAAGATGAATAGCAGAAATCAGAACACCTGGTGGGGGGAATATTTCAGAGTAGTGGGAGGAAAGTTACTTTCTGTGATTTTATACTCCTGGTAACGAATGGGAGAAAAGTCTCTTCTCATTCATTTATACTATTATAAACCTATTTCTTATGGGGTTTATGAAATGAATATAGCTGGATTAATGAAAATCATTTGAAAACTAATGCTTTACCTGTGTTATCTGCTTCCGAATTATTTGCTGAAAAAGAGTGAAGATATTCCATAGAAATATTATCTGCTCTCAGTATAGCAGAGTATCTTAATAGTTATGAAAAAAGGAAAAAAAAAAATTCTTTATAAAGTGAGTCTTCAACTAATACCATTATTACACTTGTATTTTGAAATAGGATTGTCTAAAACTGAATTTATCTTTTTTTCTTAACATCAGATGCTGTCAAGTTATTTAAATTTAAAATCCTAGAAAAATGGATATTATATATTTCATAATGCTTTTACAAGTGGTTGCACAATATTTAAGGGTGAATTTTCAGGTCTAAATTAAGGGTACTTCACTTTAGATACCAGAAAAACAGAAACCACATATCTTAGCATAGTTATGCATATGCACATCTGTCACTGACCCATCACAGCATATTTTTGTAAAGTAGAGTATTATATTTGGCTGTGCTTAGTCCATAAGTTTTGTTGCGTTGTTACTATTGATTTTATGTTTAAGACAGTTTGATCATGGAAGCGCTTGTTAACTAAGGTCAGTGAGCACGAGTAAACAGATGAGTATGGTGTAGATTGGTAGAAGCCATTTCCTGAAAGTTGGGACATGATACGTCACAGAGGTGACGTCCAGCTGTTATTGAGCTCACTCTCTCTCCTTGTCTAGCGTAAATGCCACTTAGCCAACAGGCTAATTCCCCTCATGCTTATTGACAGCTGAATCATGGCTACTCATAGTTTCAGGATACATAGCTGATGGGAATGTAACACCTGACTGACATTGTTTTACCTCTGTTTTACTTTATTTTTTTGTGATCTGATGAATGGCCTACTTCTTTCAGAGAACTCATGGAAATTTTGCATATCTCACGGTTGAGAAAAGCATAGGAAGAGTAAGACTGACTCTGCAGCTATGGGCTGTGGGACGGTATTACACGAAGGCCAATATGATACTTCTAACCTCTATGTGGGAAGGGGGAAAGACTCTGTAGATATTCATGTGTTGCCAATCACTGAGCTGCAGCTGCTTGCCTGGGATGAGGTTGGTTAGGCTAAGCCTATCCAAAATTGCCTCCAAAATTTCTTCCTGCACTGTACAATCTCTTCCCTTCCTGAAGCACCTTTCCCTTCCATAAATCCATCCCCCTCTCCTCTGAAATTGATGTTTAGGCCATTTCTCTGGGAATGAGGAGGTTGTTGTTCTGAGTAAAATCGAGTTTTTTCGTGGAAGAAGTTGAGTCACCTATCATGTCTCAGAAGAGCTAATATCTTTGTTTGCAGGCACTATACTTTCCTGTATCATTCTGTCATTTGCTCAACTATTGGATAAAATGCATATGATCCCTTTGATCCTTCTTTTATATCTGATCCCTGTTGAAAGGATGAATTTAGTCATCTACTTTCAGAGAAGGATAGGGGTTATGAATCCCTGAAAAGATTTTCCTCAGAACACATCCAGGTTTACTGCTGGGATACATGATGGCATACCCAGGACACCCTGAGAACTAGTTCTCATTGGGTTTTCTTTCTGTGTAAGTTACAGTGTGGATGGTAACTTGTGTGTGTGTTATTTTTGTCCCATTATTGACTACAGGTATGGCCTTGGCATGCATCAGAGGCTGAGTAAATGAATACTAAATCTGACCATACAGATATCGCAATCAGAAACTGAAGCCCTATCCTCACCTCAGCAGGGCTTGTCAACCAGTTTATCTACTGGTTTTGACTGGCCTTCAGTTTCTCCAGTTTTAGGTTTCTGTCTCTTTCCAGAGTCTCATGATCCAGAGACATTTGTCCAGGTGCTGACCAAAAAAATATCAGTAGAGACACAGCCAATATAAATGTAACATGAGGTTTTAAATACCTATGCATCTAAGTGCTATTTGTGACTACCATTTACCTTTAGCTTTGAATAAATTCATGTCAATCATTTTTACTGATTCAAAGACTGACATACCTTCAAAATAGTAAAAAGAAACTATCAGAGTCAAAAAAAATCTTCCTTTGGAAAGGATTTTTCCTCGGAGCTCCTTTTTGCTGCGTTCTTTTCTCATGCATTCCTTGCATTACTAAGGTTTCAAAGGGCAGGTGTAAAAAAAAAAAACTATTAGAAGTGAGATTTAGCTTATTTAATACCTTCCGTTCATGTAAAATTCATCATTAGGATACTGCACTAGAGACAGAAAAAATCATTCTGTCCCTCCATCAGATTGCTGCCTCTAGCTTTTCTTTTCCTTTCTTTCTTTTTTTTTTTTTTTTTTTTTTTTTTTTTTTTTTTGCTAAGCCTCAGACATTATGGCTATTAATATTGTCAGATCCACTTCTCAGCTTATCATAAAACATCTGCTCCCATTTTGTCCAGTGTGGTGACAGAGATGTATGGCATGCTACAATGTATTAATAATGCTCTTCTCTGGAATGAGTATCTTCCCTTTGATTCACACTGTTAAATAATCTAATCCATATGCTGGAATGACAGATACTACTTTGGAATCAACTGTAAGAATATTGGTTGGTATAGCAGGGGGACATTCCTCTGCTGGTTTATTTTTCTTCAGTATTAGTGTTACATTGGCTTGTCTCAATGTCTGTAATAAATTACTTTTCTCTCAGGAATTCTCAAAGAATTTAGTTAAGAGATTACTAACCATATGTAAAATAATTTCTATTTAGTCCTGGGCTAGATCCGTTAGTCCTAAAGCTATATTGTTTTAGAGATTTCATATGGCTAGCCTGTCACTAAATGCACAGCGAAATTCACATCTTTTTCTTTCCTTTTCTTTTTTAAGCTCTGGAATTGTTGTGTTTGGGATTTTTTTGGCAACACAAGTAACAAAAACATTGTCTTGGGGTGCCTAATATCATGTAATAGCTGTGACAAGTCAGTTAAAAGAGTCTGAGAGTTTCCGATAGTATCAATTAAGCTAGAGGAGAGTCTACTTTATTAGTTTACGTGCTAGAGTCTAACTATTGTGTGTATGCTTTTTTAATTAAGCAGAGTTTAAATTGAACACACCCATTCCACCCTTTTCCTGCTTTTCTGTTTTAAAGAGTTGTCTACATCTTCTCCCAGTCTTTAATTTTATATCTAAACGCCCATCTGAAAAAATGCACCTCGTTCATTTATTTCCTTTATTTCCAATCCTGAAATTATTAAGTATAGCCCTATGGCTCATTGAGATCCAATGTGAAACACATTTCCTTCATGTTGGAAGTGTTTGTTTGGGAATCTTTGGGTTTATTGATGTTTACCTAACTAGTCAATGAGAATTTTTGTCAAGTAGTGGTGTATACATGATAATGATAGTGTAATTTGCCACTATTTCTTCCTGATATCAGGATTCTGCTACACTGCCAATTTCATATCTGTTGTTATTATTTGTTTGACAGAATCAAAAACATGCCAGGTGCTTTGCAAAACAGAGAACAAGAAAAATCCCTTTCCAGAAGAGATGACAGCCTGAATAGAAATGGCATAATGGCAGGAAACAAAGGAAGCAGAAAGGGGAAGCAAAACAAGAGTTATAACCATAAGATCATGAGATTGGTTTGGAGGCACAGTGAACGCTATGAGGCATTTTTTTAAAGCGCATAAGGACTGTAGTTGGGATTAGAGAATGGAAATGTAGAAAAGAAGCATGGAAAGGAATGGAGAAGAAGGGAGGAACAGACTGGCAACAGGAGGAAGAGTAAACAGAGGTGTATGGGAGAGGCCAGAACACACACCTGACAAACTGAGGATTATGACTAATACCAAGAATGAAAGACCACATCTGAAGAGCATGATGATTTCAGGAGGATGGCGAAGCAGGACATGATGTTGCTGCTAGGGAGAGAAGAGCCAGCAAAGCTGCCCTGGAAGCCTACCCTGGAACCTCCTCACACTAATATAACCCTGCTTCCCCATCTTCTTTCTAGCTCCCCTCTTATATGCAAAGTATGTATATAGAAGAGCAAAGGAGAAGGAGAAGCAGCTAAATCAAACATGTCCAAAGATCCTGCTGGGGAAGAAGTTTAAGCTGAAATGATACAGATTTACTCCTACCGATGCTGCTGCTGGTAGCAAATGGCAGAGAGCATCGTGTTAGCCTTTCTCATACAGACAAATCAATGGGAGCCTTTGTCAGTACTCACAAACAGGCCTTGCTGAGAAATACTCAGCAGACTTTTAATACTTCAGACAATCCAGGACATTTCAAAATGTCCTTTCATTCTAGATAAGAAAGAAGCAGAAATGATAACATTCACAATGAATGAATAGGGAAGAAAAATATTTGAGCAGTTTCTTTTAAAGATGAAAATAATAATTTCATAAAAATATGATGGGGGGGTTGCTCATTGAAAAAATATTATATCTCTTTATGAAAGTTTCTGATAAAATAGGGGATAATTTTAATTATGTTGGATTGGCTATTTTTTTCTAGAATTTGGTGTTATTTCTAGAAGGAAACTGGGAAATTGCCATTTTCAGTCTGTCAGACATTTTAAACTTCCCTAATTTCCACAGTAAATTTTCTTCAAAAGTAAGAAAGCTGCAACGTGGAGAGTCTAATCTCTTTCTCACTTCCTTCTCCTCTGCTTCGATGGTCAGACATGTCTAATGGTTAGACTATGAAGAGCAAAGCCAGTTTCTACATTACCCTGAGAAAAGGCATTTTGACAGCTTCTTTAAGAATTATTGACTAGATCTACTTGCAGGAAGCTTTTTTTTTTTT
>VWZK01002285.1:0-17714 GCA_013396935.1 Baryphthengus martii | reverse complement strand
TTTTTTTTTTTTTTTTTTTTTTCTGCAGACTATGTTTCCATTAATATCCTCCTCACAACTCTTCCATTTTGCCTGGGGAAGTTTATCAGAAAACACACTGGAAAGGTTCAGATCTTTGTCTCCAGTGAAACTGTTTCTAGACATAGTGATAGCTTGGCAGATGTGCTGGTATGACAGTTGAGAGATTACTGCTGGTAATGGAGTATTTTATTACTTTGGCATACATAGACAATTTTTGCTTGGTACTTCTGACCACAAGGTATCAATGTTTAGGGGACTATAGGTACTTATCCATTGTAATTTTTTCTTAAAAGTTTTAGAGGACAGCACTGGGTAAATTTTTCTTCTTCAGGATAACACAGCTTTGTATGAATCTTTCATCTTGAATGTACATCAGAGCGATATCAAGTTGGTTGTTCTGACACCTTATCAATATAGTGCCCATTTTTAGTCTCTTCTAACAGTGGAATGATTTAAGTATTGTCTAGTGAAGACAATGGCATCATTTAAGAATATCTTGGTGACTCTGGATAGGATTCAAATAATTCATCTAAGTGAAGAAGAAACAGTTGAAAGTCATAACCAAAATATTACCAAAAATCCTTAACTTGTTGGATTTGTCCATCGTTTGCTTGAAGATTTTAGTAAATAGTGGCTTACTGGATTCTTAACTGGCAGCAATGGCCAAATACCTTCTTTTTGCTTACTTTTTTTTTTTTTTTTTTTAACTGTCTTCAATTTGAACTTTGCTTAAGTTAATGAAACTTGTCACCTCAGGGTAGCATTTGAGCAATGAGATTTACAAGACCTGCTCTGTCAATGTAGAAACTTCAGCAACTAAAGAACACACCAGATATAGAGAGTTAACACAATGCTCAGCAGTGCTTGAAGAATCAGGTCCACCTCGGTAATTTCTCTCCACTGTCACTGAAATAATACTGGCTTTAAATCATATACCCATGGTGTCAACTTACAAAATCTACCCTGCTTGAATTACTCTTACAATCAAATGTAGTTCAGTTTCATAACAGTCCATGTATCATTAAAAAAAGGGATAGCAAAGCATTGTTATGGTATCTCCTCATAATACAGATTTCTTTACATGTAATTTATACATATTTGAAAGAACGCAACTCAGTTGCATAAAACTTTTTGCAATAATAAACTCATCATAAAGCAATATCAAAACACAATTAATATTTCAACTAATTATATTTAGCCAAGCTCCAGCTTTTGCATAATTTTACCTCTGCTTCTGGCATGATAGCTGATACAGAATATGTGTGTACCTGTCTTTTGGCCCTCAGAGAGGATTCCATTGTATGGCACCTTCCCATGCTCTGCTACCAAAAAAACAAACCAAAATATCATTTCCATTGAGAAAGGTGACACAACCTCTGAAAACTGCAGTTTGACCTACCTTCCGAGTTCAGACACTGAACTGGGTGTATGATTTCGGAAAGGGTTTAATACCAGCTACCTCAGTAGCCATATGGTGTTAAAGGAAACAGGCTGAAAATAAATTTAAAAAATTATAAAGTATCCTGAGAGTAAAGAACAGCATGGCTATTTTGCCTATGATTTCTTTTTTTTTTTAACCTTCCTTATACTTTTTCTGCCAGTCCTTTCCTATTGCTATTGATCAGCTTTTCCAAGAAGACATAAAGTGTGGTTGTGCATAAAGTAAGAATAGGTGCAGGTGCACTGACTCAAACCACAAGTCCACATAGTCCTGTGTACCTGGTAAGTGTCCTGTCTGGGTAGGGGTACAGTCCTGTTATTATAAGGCCTTCACTAACCCCTACAGATTAGGGACACCTTCAGCTGTTGACTTCCAGACATCTTCGGAACTCTGTATCCAATATGTACAGTTCATACGCTTCCTAAATCAGGGGGTGCACTATGTTTAATAGTCTGAATTTGTCCTAGATCCTGTGATTTTACTTCCTCCTTCTGTCTCTCTTTCTCTCTCTGTCTTGTCCTTCTTTCTTCTGAAATAGAATGACCAGGGCTGCATGAATTATTCAACATAAGAGTGTATGATGTATTTATACAGTGATATAGCGATACAGTGTATTTATATAGTGATATATATATGTTTTCTATTTTGTTTACAGTTTCTTTCTTAATCATTCAAATACCCTGTTTCACATTTTTACTTGATACTAAGTGCTTGACTTGATGTTTTCAGAGAGCTGTTTAATATTAAGTCATTATTTTTTTCTTCTCAAGCAACGGTTAATTTGTAGTCCCTGCCTGTGTATGTATAGTTAAGGCCCTCTTTTCCCTTGTTCATTTCTTTTGTTTTATCAAATTTCATCACCACTTTATTGCCAATGGCATTCAAAATTGTGACATTGTTTTGTCATTCCTTACAGGCAGCTTCTGATTTAACTTTTAAAAATCATTTTGTATCAAACTTTCTCATCTGACAGTTCTTAGATATCACATTTCCCTTTACTACTAATAAAAGTACTTTTACTTAAACCCTTTGTTTTAATTCATGCCTCAGTCCAGGAATCTTTGCACACACTGAAATGCCCAGTTGAGATAATTCACTTCTGCATTTTTCAGGATGGGAGAGGGAGTCTTTAAAGCCATTGTTATTTATGTTTTATTAATTGGAAACCTTAAAAGCAGAATTTAGACCCTCTTATTGGCTACCGGTTCTGACAGAGTGGTTATACAACCTTCAGAGTGAAAAATTGCTAAGGGCTAAATCCATAAAATGCATTTAGGAATGGCCTTTAGCCTCTTAGATGTCCTGCCTCCTCACAGAAGCTATAAAGTCAGATTAGGCACACCCCTCTACACTGTAAGAGGACAACTGGGTGTTTAGCCTCCACCAACTCTGGCATACTGAGCAGGGAAGAGTCTGAGTGAACTGGGGAAGCAGCCAAATGGGGGAAATAAAAAAGTGAGTGAATAAAAAAGTGAATGGTGTGCTTATACAGGTATATTTTTCAACACTGCCTTACTCATGAGGCTATAGAGTGCTGTGAGGTGAGACTTTCAGCATTTCTCCCCCAGCAGCTGTTCCTCTTGTTTATCCTATGATTCCCTGTAGTGAGCCCTAGCATCAAGCTACAACACTGAGGTGCCAATCCCTCTCTATCTCAGTAAATATTGAACTTCCAGGGCTAGGCAACAGCTGAGTAGACTTTGGGGAACTACTCTGTCAGTGTGAGGTCCCAAAGCTACATTTAGCCACTTCTGTTTCATTGCAGGTCTAAGCTGGAGGCTGTGTTACAATACCAGTGAAAGCAGTGAGAATAATTTGGACCCTAACTTAGCAAATCTTTTAAACTTGTGTGTGTAAAAAGGAATCGCTTCTGTTTTTCCTTTATATTAACTTCACTGAAATGGCATTTTAGTCATTCTCCAAAACCTATTCTCTGTCTACACAAGAATTATGTCATGACCCTTGTTATCTTATGTGAATACTGAGAGTATGTAATTCTAGACAGGTGAGTAGACCTTGTGAGCTATTAGTATTCATAACATATCAGAAATTTTACGTGGTGGGGGAAATAAGTGGATGATATAAGCGGGAGATGACTGACATTCGGTGTTTCTTAAGCTGAGTAGCATCTTGGGTATTTGAGAGGAGGAATGAAGAGCTTTTTAATATTTATTTATTTGTTTTTAAAACACATCTTCACTTGTCTGTAATAAAAAAAGAAATTGCAGAAATATGCAATACTGTGTATATTTTTCTGTAGTTATAAAAGTAATTCTTTCAAAAGCTATACCTATACTTGACTAGCCAGTGACAAAAGAGAACTGACTGTCAGAAGAGATTTGTGATGTTTCTAAAGAAAGTGTTATGAATTTCTGTCTGTTCCCTTACAGTATAGATGCCTCTAAATCTTTCTCTGAATCACTGAACTTTGGGAACTAATAAACCAAAAATTAAGAGACTCCACAAACTATCAAATCGAACTACTATGGAATGGTTTAAAAACTAATAAGCCCTGAATGACTGATATCTCTATCTCATCTATACCTAAGTATATTGATATAGGCTAGCTCCTACATTCTAATTAATATCTTACTTTCTCAATGTATTAGATACATCTGCTAGCCTAGTCTCTCCACTGCTTCAGATTTTTTTTTTGTATTACGGATGTTAACTATAATGAGTTCTGTTTTTTAATTGACAGACAATAATTGAGTAACAATGGCAGGCGGCAATAAAAGAGTGAATAGAAATCTGGGATTAGAGGAAAATTCCTAATGAATCCCAGGTCAGCCAGTCTTTCCTGCTATGTACTGAGCAGATACAGCTCTTATTTACAATACCAAAATGGCAACGGAAGTAGATTTTTATGCACTAATGCCAAACAGCTGTAAAGGAGATCTAATATACTCAGTGACACAAAACAAGAAACTAGTAGAAAGGCTGTGACTGTGACTTGGTTAAAAAATTTTAGGTAATGATGAACCTACTTGCCAGTTCTGCTCTTGTGTGTTCACACCAGGTCCTTTAGGAATCTTATTCACAGCTCATCTCATCAGAACATTCTATTTTCTTTCTACCTAGACTGAGATCAAAGACAGGATGTCCACATCCTTTTTCAGTACAGTTACCCCTCTTTTACCTTCACTTAACTTGTTCTTGCATCATTAAATTGGTTGTTGGCCTCATGTTTATTTAAGATGTTTTATGTCCTTTTAGTTGTGCTTTGAACGTAAACTATACTTAAATTATTAAAAAATGGATCCACGAGGATGATCAGAGGGCTGGAGCACCTCTCCTATGAAGACAGGCTGAGAAAGTTGGGGTTATTGAGTCTGGAGAAGAGAAGGCTGCGAGGAGACCTTATTGTGGCCTTCCAGTGTCTGAAGGGGGCCTACAAGAAAGCTGGTGAGGGACTTTTTAGGGTGTCGGGTGGTGATAGGACAAGGGAGAATGGATTCAAACTAGAGGAGGGTAGATTTAGATTGGACATTAGGACGAAGTTCTTCACCATGAGGGTGGTGAGACACTGGGACAGATTGCCGAGAGAGGTGGTGGAAGCCCCATCCCTGCAAGTTTTTAAGGCTAGATTGGATGGGACTCTGGGCAACCTGGTCTAGTGGGAGGTGTCCCTGCACGTGGCAGGGGAGTTGGAACTAGATGATCTTCAAGGTCCCTTCCAACCCTGATGATTCTATGATTCTGTGACTTAGCTCAATCTTTTGTTCTAATCCAAGCCCCAGAGTTTAGAAAGTGAGAAATTATTGATTCTTTTAAGAAAGAAAAAAACAATTTAAAAAGTATTCTTCTGTAGTTCTGTAAAACCAAAACTTTTCCTTCAATATAACTTTTCAGTAAGGTTTTCAAAAGTTTAGGAACTCAACTTGAAACAATTTATGGGACTCTAACTTTTTCTTTTTAAGTACAGATTTCCAAACCTCTGAAATACAGGAGTTCTTGGTTTATTGCAGAAATATTAAGAAGAAGTCATTAAAATAAAAGGAACAATCTAAGTTAGTGAATTTTCTTTGACATTTAGGGCCTTGATTTATTTTATACTAAAGCTTACCCTTTCTTATAAACGCATAAACATACTGTCTGCACTTTCACAGAATGGAATCATAGGATCATTTAGGTTGGGAAAAAACTTTAAGATCCAGTATAACGAAAAATCTAATACTACCAAGTCCGTCTCTAAACCATGTCCCTCAGGGTCTTTTAAATACCTCCAGGGATGGTGACTCAGCCACTTCACTGGACAGCCTGTTCCAATGCTTAACCCATTTGGTAAGGAAATGTTTCCTAATATCCCATCTAAACTTCCCCTGGCACAGACTGAGGCCATTCCCTCTTGCCCTATTGCTTGCTACTTGGGAGAAGAGACCAAACCCCCACCTCACTACAACCTCCATTCAGGTAGTTGTAGAGAGCAATAAGGTCTCCCCTGAGCCTACTTTCCTCCAGACTAAACTACCCTAGTTCTCTCAGCAGCTCCCATAAGGCTTGTGCTCTAGATCCTCCACCAGCTTCATTGTCCTTCTTTGCACAAGCTCCAGCATCTCAATGTCCTCCTTGTAGTGAGAGGTCCAAAACCACTACAAGAGTGCAGACTTGTCAAGTACTGGGGAACAGTTACTTCCATAGTCCTGCTGACCACGCTATTTCTAATATAAGCCAGAACGCTATTTGCCTTCTTGGCTTCCTGGGCACACTGCTGGATCATATTCAGCCAGCTGTCAACCAACATCCCCAGGTCCTTTTCTTCCAGGCAGCTTTCCAGCCACTCTTTCACAAGCCTGTAATGTTGCACCAGAGTGGTTGTGACCCAAGTGCAGCACTTGGCCTTGTTCAGCCTTAGGCTGTTGGCCTTGGCCCACTGACCAAGCCTGTCCCGATCCCTTTGTAGAGTCTTTCTACCCTCAAACAACTCAAAGTTCCCTGCCCAACTTGGTGTCATCTGCAAACTTACTGATGATGCCCTCAATCCCCTTGTCATGATCACTGATAACAATAGTAAACAAAACTAGACCCAATACTGAACGCTGGGGAACACTACTTCTGACCAGCTTCCAATTGGATTTAATTCCGCTCACCACCACTCTTTGTGACTGACCATCTAGCCAGCTTTTTTACTCAGCTAAGAGTATACCCATCCAAGCCATGAGCAGCCAGTTTCTCCAGGAGAATGCTGTGGTGAAATGGTGTCAAAGGCTTTATTAAAGTCCAGGCAGACAACAGCCACAGACTTTCCCTCATCCACAATGCAGGTCACCTTGTCATAGGAGGAGATCACGTTAGTCAAGCAGCACTTACCTTTCATAAACCCATACTGACTAGGCCTGATCACCTGGTTGTCCTGTGTGTGCCGCATGATGGCACACAAGATTATCTGCTCCATAACGTTTCCTTGCGCCAAAGTCAGGCTGACAGGCCTCTGGATCCACCTTCCAGCCCTTCTTGAAGACGGACCTTACATCTGCTCACCTCCAGTCAACTGGCACCTCTCTGTTTATCCAGGACTGCTGATATATGATGAAAAGTGACTTGATGAGCACTTTCATCAGCTCCCTCAGTACCCTTGGGTGGATCCCATCTGGCTCCATAGACTTTTGTGTGTGTAAGTGGTGTAGTAAGTCACTAACCATTTCCCCTTGGATTATGGGGGCTCTATTCTGCTTCCCGTCCCTGTCTTCCAGCTAAGGAGACTGGGGACTCAGAGAACAACTGGTATTACTATCAAAGACTGAGGAAAAGAAGACATTCAGTACCTCAGCTTTTTCTTCATCCTTCATTACTATCTTTCCCCTTGCATCAAATAAATGATTGAGATGCTCCTTACTCTTCCTTTTCTTGCCAAGGTATTCATAGAAACATTTTTTATTGTCTTTTATGGAAGTAACCAAATTGAGTTCTAGTTGGACTTGAGCCCTTTTAGTTTTCTCTCTTCAAAACCTCACAACATCCTTGTAGTCTTCCTGAGTTTCCCACCCCTTCTTTCAAAGGTCATAAACTCTCTTAATTCCCTGAGTGCCAGTCAAAGTTCTCTGTACAACCAAGCTGGTCTGCCTCCCTGCTGGCCCACCTTTTGTTACATGAGGACAGCCTGCTCCTGCACCTTTAAGATTTCCTTCTTGAAGAATGTCCAACCTTCCTGGACTCCTTTGCCCTTCAGGACTGCCTCCCAAGGAATTCTGTCAACCAGGCTCCTAAACAGGCCAAAGTCTGCCCCCTGAAAGTCCAAGACAGAAGACTCTCACTCTTACTTATCTGAGAATCTAAGTCTGTCATTTCATGATCTCTATGCCCAATATGGCCTCCATCACATCACATTAGTCCTTCTCTGTTCACAAAAGACAGGTCCAGCAGGGCATCTTTCATAGTTGGCTCACTCACCAGCCATGTCAGAAAGTTATCTTCCATACACTCCAGGAACATCATAGACTGTTTCCTCTCTGTGGTATTGTATTTCCAGCAGACATGTGGTAAATTGAAGTCCCCCACAAGAAGGGGCTACTGATTGTGAGACTTATCCCAGCTGCTTATGGAATATTTTCTCTGCCTTGTCATCCTGGTTGGGTGGTCTCTAGCAGACTCCCATGATGATATCTGCCCTGTTGGCTTTTCTCCTGATTCTTACCCATAAACACTCAGTCCTATCTTCACCATCATTAAGCTCTAGACAGCCAAAACACTGGCTAACATACAGGGTTACTACAGTGCCTCTCCTTCCTGGTCTATCCTTTCTGAAGGGTTTATAGCCATCCATTGCAGCACTCCAGTTATGTGAATCATCTCACCATGTTTCTGTGACAGCACCTATATGATAGCTTTCTTGCTGCACAGGAGAAGTTTCTCCTGTTTGTTGTCCATGCTGCGTGCATTGATGTAGATGAGTAGCCAGGGCAGTCTCTCCACTTAAATAATACAAATGAACTTTTAACAAGTGGACAGAAATTCTTATAAGAAATGAAGTATCAAGGAAAACAAATTGAGATGGTCAGTTTGAAGAGAGGAGTACAATATAACAATACAAGGAGTTGGTTATATGTTTCATTAACTATTTCAGCTAAATGAAACTTGAAAGAAGATGCACTGCTGTTAACCATAATTAATACTAATTTGGACAAGAATATTTCAAATCCTGCTGCAGTCCACTCTGGCAATAACTATCTTCAGAACAGTAACATTATGTCAAAATTGTATCTCAGTAACTAGAGCCAGTAGAAATATTTTTAGGCAGTTTAAGATCTACAATTTTCTTACTGTAAAATATTTATATTGTCAAGAATTTGCCAATTAATCTGTAAAAGCACATTATCTCTGAAAACTTCGTGTTGTAGTTTTTCTAACCTCTGTTGTAAACAAAATTTAAGCATAACTTATAGTAACAATAAGCAAAGGTCACGGCAAAAGAAAGAACAGACTTTCAAATTAAGTCTACGGCTAGTACAGCATAGTAATATTATCGCTCTCTGCCAAATAAAAATGTAGAAATTGTGACACTGCTCCATTCAATATAACATTTTATCTGTACAGTGATCAACAACTGTACATCCATTTTGATTGCTGAATAGAATAAAATGAAGGACTTAGATCTTTCTTGATTACAAGATGATCATATCTTAATTATGACCTAAGCTGTTCTTAAAGTTTTGGGTAGATCTAGACCAAATTCTTGGGTAAAAGCTAAAAAGGTCTTGCTCTAAGTTTACCAGAAGTTTTTTCTACCACGGACGGACACAAATATTCAAGCACACACGCACAAATAGATGTACAATGGGCAGTCAAAAGGTCTTATTTTTGTTTCTCTGCTCAGGAACAAGAGGCATGTTCAAAACTGAACAACACTTGAAGGAAAACTTTGACTTTACATGATATCTGAATTGAAACTGCACAGAAACCTTCATGTGTATAAAGGCATAATTTTCTGAAATGCAACCAAAAAAAGCACTCAGAGATGTAATCTGCATTCTTGTCTGCTTATCTGTGTGTCCATCTTTTGCTTTCATTTAGAAAATATCTTTATTTTCCACTCTCTCACTCTCATGCTTTTGAAGAAGATTAACAGAATCACTGACTAACTGCATTCCCCGAAGGAACCTGGGAAGAAATCTCAAAATTATATAATATGGACTTTAAAGCAATGAAATAGTCTCTCCATCACCCTTGAAAACAGGGAGCACTATTTCGCCCACTTCCTTCCCTCCATGCTGCCCTCGTATGTATTTTTATACTGAAGTGTTCCCAAGAGAGAAAACAAAGCAGAAGTTCAGAAATTTTTATTTTTTTTTTTCCCCCAATCGTGATTGCCAGTGGGAATGGATTCAGTAAGGGGAATGTAACCAGGATTAAAAATAATAGGTGTTACTAGGTGACATTAAACGTAATGAAATCTCAAGGTCAACTTAATTTCTTGCCTCTCCTTATCTCTCTGACACATAGTACTGTATCTCAGTAGCTGCCACTAACAGCTACGATCAAAACGCTTGGCTAATTAGTAATCAGTCATGTCACTTGATGTGATCTCATCCAGTCTGACTGTTGAACCTGAGAACAACAAAAAAGGAAATTAGAAACTCGTAGCAAGTATGTGTTTAGTCCACTTATTTTTCAGCAGCATTATGTGCCTGCAGTTCAAGCTTTCATTATGCTGCACTAATACACATGTTTGAATTTGATGGTTTTAGTAGTTACTCATTTAGGAATAGTCCATAGCACTAAGAGGCATGACATTTAACTAGCAGCCAAATAACCCCATCAAATGCCAAAAGATAAGATTTCTTAGCAGTTCAACGGCATTAAGATAGGGAAAAAGCTTTTTAATAAAATTCCTAATCATACATCCATTCTCATCAGTAATGATTTCAGCATAGAAAGTACCTATCACAGCTGAATGAAACCTGAGAGCATCTTGTTGCTGGGGCCCAATCCAGCAAAGCACTTAAGAACATCTAGAATATAGGTACAAAAATATCCCATCAAAGTTACTGTGATTATCCACATGATTGAAATTACGCAGGAATATATGTGCTTTTCTGGATTAGGGTCTAAGGAGCAAGACATTCAAAATCAGCCTTTCCTGTGGTAAAAGAATTTACGAATCTTTTTAAGAGATGATATATACATAAAAATTACTATCTTGTCTTGCTAGACTCGGGACAGCTTCATATGTGAAAATCCTTCATTTTAAATGATCACTTTATTCCCAAACTAAGCAGCTGTCTGTAATGGCAATCCTAAAGTGCTAATCTCTGCTGCCAATAAACAACAGTAAATCGCTGTAGAAAACTCGTTTATATGCAGTAATCTCCAGAGGATTAGCATTTCAAGGGAACAGATTTCCTAAAACTTCTCTTTCCTGATAACAGTCTCTGCTGTGAGGTGACACACCAATAGGCGTAAATTATCTAGAGCTGCAGATTAGCAGAGGCCATTTGGGGGTTCGGAGTGCAATATAAATACATGCAAAACAGTAGGGGAACTGGTGCTCATCACTAACCTCAAAAGGATAAGCAGTTCAAGCTCTGATTTCCTTGCTGTTCTTAGCTGTGATTTATCATCAGAGAGTGACTGAGAGTCTGTCTTATCAGTGATAATTTAGCGGTTTAATGGCAGTCTCTTTATCTGGGGGTCATAATTAAGCTTGTTTGATCAGTTTCCTAACAAGCACCTCGCCTGCATTTTTAGCCATGCCTATTTTTTCTCTGGGTGCACAGAAGCATTTTTGCTAATTAGTATTAACAATATTGTTGTTAACAATTACTCGTAATGATAACAATCTCGTAAAAGGTTAGCATTTATCTGGAGGAAAAATGCAAGCCAGAAAAAAAAAAAAAAAGATGCAAGATTCTGAATTTTAATTAATTTATGGGAGCTTTTAACAGCGCTGTCTCAGCAGCTCTTTGGTTTGTCAGCTTCAAATCTAGCTCAAGTACATAAGTGAAAAGCCACGGCATAAAATAATTTTCTATTGAATCATTTTATCTGGTACAAAATTCAGATCAATTCAAAAGTAAAGATGACTGCTGTCTTAGACTGTATTTACTGTTCCTATCATCCTACAAATGAGCTCTTTCTCCCAATTTTCTCAACAAAAGATGAACTTTAAGACTTCATTGTGGCTGTTTGAAAACACAGGTGTCATTAAAATCACTTTATTCATTAACATCACTACAAAAAGAAGCAAATATTTTATTTTTTTTAAATGCACTGAATATTAGATATTTGAAAGGAAAAAATTTTCAAGATTTTAATTTAACTTTCTTATACAATACGGTGACAAGCAGACAGACAACTACATGAAATGTGAAGTTTGTTTGCTTGCTTTTAAGGAAGGCCAAACAAAAATGGAAACAAATTCAGATTGACCATATTAATTTCTTAATCCCTGATGTAATTTTCTTAATGAAATACCTGGGAGACCAAAAAGACAGTTGAATACATTACTTACTGATATTAAGGAAACAGAATGACTGGCTACAGAAAGACATCTGAAAAACCTGATCACACATATATAGACACAGAAGCATGGGTGTAATATAGGTTCATATTTGTATATAAATCTATGTATATGCATATTTGTGTGCATTTGTGTATATGTAGATATTTGCTTTATCTATTTTATGTTTATGTGTATTTTTAGACATATATATAAATGTATGCATTCACAGATTTATTGAAGTTTATTTAGAATAGGTGTTTCTCTTTTGAAAAAAAAAGTGGGACACAGAATTTATATGTTTAGACTAAATGAATTATTTAAGTACTATAATTAATGCAAAAAGACAAAGTTCTTTAGGGAGTGAAACATTCCACTTCTCCACTTTACTTGTTTTAGAACTGGATGCATTGCTTTTCTCTCTCATGGCTATAGATAAAACCAAGGTGATGTGGCTAACCTTGCAGGTGGCTGAAGGATAGATGAGATGAATTCCACCCACATGAATGAAAGAAACAGTAAACTTCAGAATGAGAATTCCCAATACTTTCTTATAAAGAATGTTACCTCCTTGCTCTTTGCGAATGGAAGGACTGTGAGAGAAGTAATATTATATATGTGTCTATTTATATTTATTTCCTGCCTTGCATAGAACAAGGCTCGCCTGAGAGCCTTTAACAAACCAATCTTTCTGACTAGATATTATCAAATAACCTATAGCAGTAAGTAGTTGATTAAATAGAATGAGACTTGCAGGCAGCAGTAAAGAAAAACAAAACCAAAACCCAATACATCTGTTCAATCTCCTATCCTAGTAATGTAATATTACTTACTTCTGCTGAGTTTTGCAGGTGGATCAGAAATAGCTTACATTCAGCTGTTTGGGTCTGCCAAACAGGAATTTGATTTTAAGCTTGCTATCTGACCAAGAGTATAGCAGAGGAATTTGCTAGGATAGTCTCGAATGAGCTTTGCTTCACATAAAAACCTTGATCCAGATCTTGATGAAATCAATGAAAAACTTTTCATTGACTGTGGTGGGATCAAGGTGAAGGTGCCAGCCGTATTGTAGCAGCCGCTGGCAGTTGCCTGGGAAGCTGAAATTTTACTGAGATATGAAACAAGCAAAATGTGTGAAAGACAGAAATGACAAGGTGTAAGGGCGATTGCAATATAACACATTGAAATCCTTTACTCTGTATCTGCCGCTAAGGCCATTGACACTTGGGTGTTGAGCTGACTCTGGGAGGCCTCGATGAGATAAGTCCACACTATTACCAAGGCGTCTGCTTTACACATCCAGCTTCTCAGATAGCTTTCCAAAACTAACAAGACAGAAATATTTTTTGATGATTATTATTTTTGTCGTTGTCAGTGTGTGGCAAGTTTAGTAGACTTCTTTTCCTTCACTAGAAGAAATTGTGAGGGATACATAAAATAGTAATCTTTGCCCAGCTCACAGCGAGAACAGAGACAGCATGATGCGGTCATCACTGTGCTATGTTGTTAGCTGTTCATTAGCTAGTGCCAGCTACAATATAGCTAAACAAATCTCCAAGAACAAAAACATCATGAATCTTGTGAAATGCTGAAATCTTAGATTTAAGTTCACAAAAGGTTTCAGTGAATCTTGCTGTTGTCAGCATAGAAAACAACGAAAATCCTAAATATATCTCATTGTTTTAATTTTGACCATTACTTGCTATTACTTGCAAAACTAATGCTCTTTCTAAAATGAAATCATAGATACTACAAGACAACTGCTCAAATATCTGAAAACTGAAGTAAGCTTTCAATTGAAATAATGCGTCTTACTGGTTTCTGTCTCTGGGTTCATGGTCAGGATTGTAGCTGGATTAAATTTGCTATTTTAATTTTGTATAGTTTTGCATGAAAATTGTCATTGTCTTGTGACATTTTCAGTCCCATTGTTCCTCCTGTACTTTTAGCTTCAATAACATGATTTTATTTGCTATGTGTATATATAAATATAAATATAGTGGTATACGCATACATAGATATGGATATATAAAGCCATAAATTCTCACTTGTTCTTTGATGTACAAACAATTTTCAGGAACCTATTACTGCAAAACAGTCCCAAATGTGGTTTGAATACTTCCATCACAAAGATAAATTTTGTTCCCACTAGCATGTAAATGTTGTTTTCACTAGATTGGATCAAATTATTTATCTATAACAAACAATCTCCTTGATATTTAAGACATTTTTTTATTTCATTATGAAAGATTTGCATAATATGGTCTTCTCATCCAAACTCTTGAATTCTATTTTCAACTCTTCACTGATTTACTATTTTGTTGTAGAGAAACCCTTTAATCTCTCTGAACTTCAGTTTACTCATTTGAAGTAGATAAGGAGACAAGTATGGTTTAATTGATGTTTATAAAGCACTTTGAGACCTTGTAATGAAAAAGATGACAGAAGTGATAAATATTCTTAAAGGTACAGACTATTGAAAATTTGGTTGTGGGGCAGGCAATGCAATAACGATGAGCCTGATGATAATATAAGTCAGCAACCTCTGATCTAAATAAACATGAATAAATAGTTGTATATAAAAACTAACATATGTATCAATCTTTCTCTCTATGTATATAATAATCATGTTGCATTATTCAAATGTGCCCACATCTATTTATGAAGAGTAATCACTCAATGTCACAAGGTGTTTAGTAGTGAACTAACAATATAAATTGAAACCTTCCTCTGAATTTAGTGGTCTCCAGAAAAGCAGGACAGGCAGTGACATATTTGCAATTTTGGTCTTACCAGTCCAGAGGAACAGGAAGTATTTGGTTTATTCTGTGTCCGTTTTGTATTCTGGAATAGAATTTCTCCTATGATGACCTAGTTGCATAGTTCCAGAATACTATAGCCATTGATGCTGAGGACCAATATCTAATGCTGGAGCTTAAGAATGAACAGATCAGTAATGCAGAACAAAACATGGTCTCTCATTCTTATATGAGGCCCACAAAAACTGTTTTCTTGGGAACAAATATGTAGAGTTTTCTTCTATAATAGCCTTTCAGACCCATTGGGGGTCCTAACAGGGCAGTGGGGAGGACACGTTAATTTTATGGTCATAGTTTTTTCTTAGACTTCAAGCAATAACTTGCTGTTAGGGTACACCATAGAAAAGATGATACCATCCGCAACTGTATTGTCATTTCCTTACAATTTCTATTGTGCTGATAGGAGAAGGAGTATCTCTCTTAGGAATTGAGGGAAATAACAAGTTGGAGGGATTTATTAATTACTAGTTACTATTCATGGGTTTTCTGTTGAAATGGGTAGGAATATAAGATTGGATGTGAAATCGAGCTCGTATCTCCCAGGCAGCTGTGCAGAGCAGTATCCCTGGAAATACATAATTTAGAACGCTTCTAACTTCAAGCTGTTTCATGACATTTTAATGGCTCATTTGACAAAATTGTGCAGGGGGAAGAACAAAAATATTAACTCCTCCCAGATCAGAATCAGAAGGAGAGACCATTCTTCTTTTCATAAAGTTTTGCACAGATACTATTCTGGAAAAAAAAAAATAAAAAAAAAAAAAAATGAAGAGATTACAAGTTGTAGATATTAAGTAAAAAACAAGTCACTATAGTTACCTTGCTATGTGTCAACTGCATTGTGCAGCACTTAAATCCATCCTGACCTTTAAGTTCCTGACCAGACTAGGGAAGGTCAGCAGCAGTTGTTCACATTCTTACAAATCTGAACTTACCACTGGCAAAGAGAATCTCTCTATATGTTTTCTGTGACAAGTGAAATATTTCTCCTGTCGTCATCACTGCAGTTTCAATAGGTGGGAAACTGTCCTCATATTTCAAATCCTGACATTTTACTTAGAAAATATCCTGCCAGGGATAACATGAGAAGTATTATAACTTACATTTTGAAAAAAAGCCAGATCAAGGAGAAGTGACGAAACTTCGCTCTCATGAAGATTCTCCCTTAAAACCAAGAAAACTGATGCACACTCTGAAGAACTGTGGTTACAAGTTAAAAGCAGGCTACCACAAAGAGTCAAAAAAATGATACACAGAGGTCAAATGCATACTGTTCTTGAGAGTAGTTAAGAGCTTTATCAAATCTGGATGCAAGATATCAGCAGAGCTGGCATAAAAAATAAAATCTTCCTCATGTTGTGAAAAGATGATAAAGATTAGCCTTCACTAAGCAGCCTCCCTGTGTAGTACTGGGGAAAAAACAAACCAACCCCCTTATAATTCAGCTTTACTTATTTTATTCACCCTCTACTTATTGGTGTTATGTCAGTGGGTTTACCTTTTTCTAATATGACATAGATCTATAGCTTAATATTATTATTTAATTAGCGATAACAGCTTCAGAATGCTCAACTAGACCTTTTCTTCACCTCCTTAGAATTATTATTAATTCTTGCAAGCAGATAAGTAACTGTTAGTGGCATAGCATGTTCATTTGGGTTTAAACTTACCATTTTCCATAGCCCAAATAACTCATAAGGAATATCAGAATTCATATATACATACCGTTTCTCTACTGTTTCTCTTTCATTCATTGACTAAAAAGCATGATTACCTCTTCCTTCTGTACAAAGATGATGATCTTTTTTTTTTTTTTTTTTTTCCCAGAAAACCTGTAGGTCTCCTTAAAGAAATAAAATACCTATTACTCGGTCATGTTGGCTCATTGCCTTCACGACATGCATGTGAGGTTGGAGGTGTGTTTTCAGAGGCTTTTTCTCGCATTCCTAACAGTATGGAAAAAGATGTGACGTTATTGAAGGCTGATGTCAGCTCAGGATGGACTGTGTTTTGTTGTGAAGGGGAAATACTGAGATCTATAAGATCTTTTTGTTCTCTTTGAGCTCAGATTTTTAATCCAGTGTGGACAAATAGTTCATCCCTACAGAATTAGGACGAAACCTTTTAATTGACAGCACTTTCCTCTCCTGTGCAAGAAAGAAATAATTCATACTAAAAGGTAGTTTAGGTGTGAGTTGGCTATTTCTCAGGCAGTGTACTTCAGTGGCAAATTTATCAGCATAGAAACTATAGTATCATACATAAGAAAACAAGCCTTCTGGTCAGTTTTTAAAGTAAATATTGCTACATATATTACTGTTAAAATAGACACTTACACATTGTTCCTTCCTTTTCTGTTCTTGTATTGTCAGTATTTGATAGCAGAAATAAAAATAGAACAAACACAGTCTGTACTAAAAATGTTCTCTAATCTGAAGAGCTTCCAAAGCGGTTAAAGGAGAACCTGCTTGTAGTCTGCTGAAGACTGGTTTGTCCAAGTTCTCCTTCATTTTCTATTTCAATTAATTAGAGGTCTTCAATTTAATTTGACTGGAGTCATACTTTTCAGACGTTGCTGCAATAAAAAAGAAAGCTCAAAACACATTAGAAACATCTGTCAATAGTGTTTCCACTTTTAGAAATCTGTGTAGCAATCCCAGTACAATTATTGGTGGACAATTAAAGGAAGTTAATGAATACAGAAATTGTAAGCGATAGAGTCCTTCTCAAGGCAATCTTTCTATTAAACAAGGTAGATGATTTCAAAAATTCATTAAAGACTCTACAATTTTCTTTCAGTTGTCTGTTCAGCTATAGGAAGTTATGATTTATGATGGATCTTTCATCAGTCATCCTTTCTTGTTATGAAATATTTTTGGAGAATGTCCCCATTAAGGGGGATAAGGAAAGGAAAGTTTAGGAAAGTAAAGTGTGGGAAAGGAAAGTGCAGGAAAGTGCAGGAAAATGCAAAGTACAGGAAAGTGCAGGAAAGTGCAGG